>OU343035.1:16728199-17168970 GCA_910593735.2 Ectemnius lituratus | reverse complement strand
TGTGACACCTCAATAACCGGCGAAGCAGCCTGCGCCACGGTGTGTCCACCCTGGAGAGATATCGTCGTCTCTCTCTCTCCGACCAACATGCTCCTTCTCTGGCTCGGAATATCTCGACACAGCCGTACCGGCTCTCTACCAGCGTATATCTCGCATATAACAGATATATCTGCCCAGGGCATTGTATTCGCCTATACTGATATTTCTGTTATTGCTGGATTAAATGCACGCCGTGTGCACCCCGCCGTGTGCATTATTCCGGGAGAGACACCTCTGCCCCTACACGCCATCCTCAATCCCCTCAACTCCCACCTTTTTTTTTTCATGCCCTCTTCCACCACCAAATCTCCACGATAATCCTACTGTATCTCTAATAGTCTAACTTCGAATTCCATATGGAAACCTGGTCTCTTCTTCCAGTCTTACAAATCTACCATTTCTCCGCCTTAATCATAGTCTACTGTATTTGGCAAAAGGGGTAGCATTGATCCCCCTGGAATCACGTATCCGTTACAATCGAGCGTCGATCAAGAGAGCAGTCGAATCATATCTAGCAAGTAACAATTTGGTCGAGTGGGGTTGCTATTACGGAAACGGTGCGGCTCGGGGGTAGCTATTATCGTCGGGGGTCCGATGATGAGGTTTCTCGGTCGGGCGAGCGTGCGGATACAAACGTTTGTTTCGCAAAACATCTTGGTCGCGGGAGCGACGGTGCGGCACGAACCACGGGGCCAGAGTGCAGCGGGTAAAAGGGGGCTGCGTGCGGGGAAGGGCGAGAGAGAGAAAGAGAGAGAGAGAGAGAGAGAGAGAGAGAGAGAGAGAGAGAGAGAGAGAGAAGGGCCGTGGGCGGGCGGGGTGGGGGGGAGAGGGACCGAGGAACCAGGGTAACCAAACAGGGTATAAGTCACGGACACCCCGTGGTGTACCATCCGGTAACTCGACACCGTCGTTTGTACTCCGGTGTGGTATAGGAGTGCCTGGCAGCGGCAGCACGGCCGCACAAAAACACACGTATGAATACGTACGACAATAGCAAGTCCTACTGGCCAGAGCAGGATGGGGAACCGAGCGAGGAAGAGAGAGAGAGAGAGAGAGAGAGAGAGAGAGAGAGAGAGAGAGAGAGAGAGAGAGAGAGAGAGAGAGAGAGAGAGAGAGAGAGGGAGGGAGTGGAAAGTGTTGCCCGAACTCTCTCGACGTCGTCCCCGCGCCGCATCAGATAGATCTCGACTGCGCCCGTGTGACATTAGATACCATTTAAGGATTAATATAGCCATAAATAAGGCTGACTCTCGGCCTGCCAGTGTCTCCTTTTCACTGACGTTGCTCGACCGCGTGCCTCGCTGCCAGTCGCACAATGAATACACCCAGGCAACACCGCCGGCGGCCTGCCCCCTTTTTAACGCACTCAGAGTCTCCCAGTCCCGATGCATCACTCTGTCTTTGTAGGCAGCGTCGATCCAGAATTTGTCAGCGGCTGCTTGCATACTAAGGACTCTCACTCCTAACGGTCGAATTCGAATGGTACTATTGAATGTTGAAAGAATATGTATACTTTGCTCGTTTTTCCGTAGTTTCTTTCGCTGGTAGTTCCTTTCGTTGTCGAGCGAGCTTTCAACCAATCGATGTAGAATGTCTGATAGTTCGGGTGTTCCGGTTGGCATGCAGCTTGGTGTAGTTCTCTCTTGTGCGGAATATCGGATCCGATGATCTAGCAGGCTTTTTCCCGGAGGCGTTCAACAGGGGTTGCTCTCTTAGGCGATGGTAGTGCTCGTGAATATATAACGCGGGACCTGTCTCGATTCCGTAAAAACGGCCGTATCGGCCGGCTGCTAGCGTATAAGCGAGCACGGGATATAATATTCACAATTTGTCGGAACAGGAAGGAGCATGCCGTTTAACACGCCGATATAATATAATATAAGAAAAGGCGAGTCGCGTACGCGAGCGCATAAAACACAGCTGCCGCCGTGCAATCAACAGCTATATTCCACCCTGTGAAGAGAGCTAAGCATCTCTCTCCAACTTTCTCTCTTCCTCTCTTCCTCTCTCTCTTTCTCTCCTGTTCCGCATCAGACTGCTGTCCTCGGCAGGTCTTTTCGCGCGCGAGCGAGAACCCGCTTCCTCCAGCTGCGACTCCCGCGAGTGCTAGCGCGCCCGCCGCTTATATATTCCTAGAAGCGAATAATTTCATTCATACAAACGCGCGCGCACGCCTGCCTAACACGCTCTGTATGCTACGGCTGGCACGAGTGCGATTGTTACTACCGAATAACTACCAGACCTACACCCTGCCACCACTCGAGCCAGCGAGCTCTCGCTACTCCCTATATTTCCACCACTCCCATCTACCCACCCGCCGAACCTCTGCACTCAGACATCTCGCTGAACATATGCCTTCTATAAGTTCGACTTTCAGATACAATAACTGCTTGAATGGACTCGCAAGTGTAGATATTAGAAATTCGTACTACTAAAGTCCTGTGAGATGAACATTTAAGTTGGAAGAAGATTCGATTTCCAAATGAGAATTCGACAGGCAGACTTTCGTAGGATACGCAATGTTTTCTTAATTACATCGCGGTGATGAGAGAGTCGTCCGAGATTCCGGGCGTTCTCGAAACTTTAGACAGTGAGTCGACACGTTCGCCAGTGGGAGGAGTGCCAAGGCGTGCGCTGAGGGTGAAGTAACATCAGGGTCTCTCCTTATTTCCTTAATTTTCTCTGTGCAAGGAGAGTCCTTTTCCCTAGGAGTGGAGCTGCCACTCGGATTTAGCTTGGAGTTGGGCACAGGCCGCTTTATGCCGGGCTGTATAGTCAAGAGTAGAGTGAGCGAAAGCGCGGGCCAGAAGAGGCTAGAGAGCGAAGCAAAGCTCAGCGACGAGAGAGAGAGAGAGGCGAGTGGGCGTCGGCCGTAAGCAAAACACTTGTCGCCGGGAGTCAGGACTGCGCGAGTTCTAATTTCATTGGAGAAAGTTGTCGCTTGAATAATTAAAACACGTTGAAAACACGCGAGTTTTTCCGCCTGATTTGCATAAGAAGCGTACGACGACGAGGGCGGCCAAGGGGGTGGAGGAAGAGGAGTCGAGTCGGAGAACTCGAGGCTCCCGCGCTCCAGTCTACATTATGTAGCGAGACTACCTATACATGCCGGACTCCTTCTCTCTCTCTCTCTCTTCCTGCTTATGTACACCGACTTTATGTGCACGTTGCTGTTTCCACTCTCCCGGGAGCGGCGCGAAATTAACTGGTTCTCCACCCACGCGCCATTCAAATTGCACGAATCAGCCTAGACACGGTCCCACCTGCGAGATCGCATGATATCAGCCAACAGTCCTGAATGCAGCCTGACTCTCTCTCTCTCTCTCTCTCTCTCTCTCTCTCTCTCTCTCTCTCTCTCTCTTTCTCTTTCTCCTCCTTCACTTCTCTCTTGCTCGATATTAGCATGCCAACTATTTATCGAATAAATGATCTCGCGCCGGAATCGCCGCGCACTGCTGCTTTAATGACACGCACTACCTTTTGACGCGAACACCTCGTTACACAACTGTCAATCTACGACAGCGATTAATGAGATGTACCTACAATCCCAGTGATCTGTTCCGTTCTATGGAACACGTGTAACGCGCGCTAATGTGCCGGAACTCGGGACTACAAGAGTCTCATGAGTCCCAGACATAATTACTAATCGAGCATGTTTCTCAAAATGAAATTATTGCGCTTGAATAATTTTGATTCAAGGTGATCGACAATGTAGAATGAATCAGGTGAATAAGGCGAGATAGAATAGGAAGGAAACGGAGTCTGGCAGATAGCGGTAATTGAGCCGTCGACTTGACTGTTCTGCAAAGGGGGAACCGTCCTCTTCCGTTTCCCGATGAAACAGTCCGTTTCTTTCCGATAAGAAGCAGAAGATTAGAGGGTTGCGAAAGGCTGGGTGGAAGGCCTGCTGGCTTGCAGGGGCCACCAAAGAAGCAATCGCACGTACGGTGGCAGCTCTATCGGGCATCTCCGGCATAAATATGTAGCGCACGAGCGCATTAGGCTATCGCGTGCGCAGCCCGTAGGCCGTCGGAAGCACACGTGCATTCACACTCTCTCTCTCTGCTGGACCAATCACGCTCTATCCGTCTCTCTCTTTCTTTAGCAGTGGCAGTGCGTGTGGGTGTGTTGTGGGCCGGCCTCGAGATAGCCGAAATAATCCTCTGTGATGGATTACCGTGCCTAAGCGCTAAGTGGAATGAATATAAAATTAAATTGTGTTTATTGTCAGAGGTAATTGGCCATCTGTGACTGCTCGCCCGTAACAGACTGCCCTGCCTTCTCCCTTGGCTTCCAGATTTTTCTGCCACTGCATCTCTACGATTATTCACCTCTCTCATTCCCCAACCTTTACCCCCACACTCCTTCTCTCTCTCTCTCTCTTCATCGTATTCTATCGTGCTTCGAGCACGCGCCCAGCCTTAATTCCTCCAGACTATATGGTACGGTGCAGGCTCATGGTAATCAACTAATGGTCACCACTTTTCGGTCACCTATCCCCTAGTTATAACACGACACTTTCCCTATTGGGCTTAGCGATAATCTTTTACTGCATTTTGAATGTTTATTCGAACGACAGTGTACAGTTAGACTGTGCAGATGGTAGGTAAGAGTGCTGATGCAGTGAAGATCGTGACGTAGAAATTCATTAGAGGGGTGTCCGGTGAGAGAGGGAGAGAGCAGAGCGTCGGTGGTCGATCATTGAAAGTAGATCCATGACTACATAGAAATCTTATCGGAGTTAATTATAGCGGTGCAGCAGCAGGAGCAGCAGCAGCAGCAGCAGCAGAAGCGGCGGGTGCATAGTGGTAGAGGCTCGCGTCGATGAGTCAACGGGCGTTAAACGCTGGGAACAGGCATTAGACATCCCTCTAACGAGCGGTGTCCAGCTCACTCCCAAGTGGAACTGCTGGATCGTGCCCTCGTCTATCGGGAAGCCGGCGCAGTTGGCCGATCTGACCATTAGATAATGAGAGGCCACTGGCCACTCGGTAGGAATCCAACCGTAATCTATTGATAGCTCGGCAACTTATCTCCCGTAATGGCTACCTCTTTATCCAACTAGTCCCTGCCCAGAATCTAACAGAGACGTTCCAACAGGACAATTCTCAGCTTTCTCCATTTCACAAGGAATAGATCGGCAATTCGTCGAGAAGTTTCCTGCTGTCTCAGATGCATTTTCAGGGTAATCTATGACTATTAGAAAATCACACCGGGGATTCGGTGTCGGATGCTGTAACCCTGCCGGCGATTCCCGTACCCTTTCTACCGTAAGCGCCCACGCGAAATAGGAAGGAACGTTGGCTGCGTGACGAATGCGGGCCGATAATAACGCTCATACACTAATTCGAGCTGGGCAATAATCGTAAATTGTGCGAGACGCGAAGACGCTCACGTGCTGCGGCGGTGGCTCCGGGGCGCCGCGCCGGTCAATTGTAAAAATACCTACGATCCATCCTCACGGGGATGCCAAGGAACGCACGCTGCCTGTAACAAGAAACCGTCCCGGGCCTGCCTGAGATATATAGATTCCATGGAATTCCTGACTGTTGCCCCCACTGTGAACCACACGGATAATTACGCGCGAGGAAATAGACCCGATTCCTTCCTGCCTCTATATTTTTCATTTCTGGGTCAATCTGTCGGGGGCGGCTCGGATACGGGGTGTGCGGAATTAGCGCGCAATGTGTCGACATCGCCCATATAAATCAGAACTTCCCGCACGACATTATAGAGCAGTCGCATTTCATGGCAAGAGTGGTCCGGTGTGGGAATAAATATGCGAATGCGGTACTCACTCGGTTCGTCCATTGCGTTTAATTCGTGTGGTAGAGTTACGGGGGCTTCGTAAATGCATCAAGTTGATTTGGTGTGTTTCGAAGTGACGAAGGGCCGGGTTGGAGACTGCCGAAAGCATTGGAGCGGCCCTTATCCAAACAGACAGAGCAGTTTAGGTAGGAAACCGTGGCTAACAGCTTTTTAAGTAAGTAATAAGCTGTAGCCTAAGGTGTAGTCCGAACGAAGGTGAGCAGAGCCAACCAAGCGATAGTGGAGATGATGGTTAAGCAGCGGACTTTGTAGCGGCCGCCAATCAACCTCATTAAAGCCACGAGACGCATTAGCTTATCGGGTTGCGGTGGTCCGGGTACTTAGTTTGCCGGTAGCCAACTAATATACACCTAAAGTCGGCAGCAACCCTAACCTACCAAGTCTACGTAGCCCTCCCAAAATCTCCGTAAGTATTCGATGCATCTTTCTTCCTTCGTCCTCGCTCATCAGTCTCGCTGCATCACGCAACTCTGTTGAGCCGTGCGAAAATCTCCACGGAACAAAAGATGATTACGTTTGCGACGGAAAAGAGGGTGACCTTAATACCATCGCTAACAGGATTCCCACCAACCTCCGCTTTCCCCGCTCCTCACGGGTTCAATCGATTCCTTTCTGCTGCTTGGGTCTAATTAGAGTCTATAAACCCGAAGTTCATGTAATTGGTCCGTCAATTGCGGAGTACCTTGTGTCTTGTTCTTACTCAAGTCCCTCCGGATTATTATCAACTCAAGGTAGTATCGATGATATACGAGTAGTTACGAGAGAAATGATATTCCTAGTGGTATTAAAGCCTTCGTCAGAATCACAGACAGACTCGAATGAGAATGATTTTGGATAACAAGGGTTTAAATGTCGAGACGATAGAGTATATTTTCTATTTCATAGTTAATCAGACAGTTGATACATATTAGCACTAATGAGATCAGACAATACGACGGGTGGGAGGAGTTGACGGGCGCGGTAGTGTCGGGGCGCCCTGGATGCTTTCACAGGCACGATAATGAGTGGCGAGCTGGTATAATCAACGTAGCATGTCCAGGTTGATGAGTCCATCCAGGACGCTTTGGAGTTCACTTGGCGGTAACCGTCTGAACACGCTCATACATATATGTATGCACATACATGATGTAGGTAGACTCAGCGCGAGTCGACGTGGGCAACGTGCGCGCGTACCACTGACCACACCGAGGCCGCTCGACGTCGGCCCATTAATATCCATTTTCCATTCGAATGGAAAAGGAGCAAAAGGCTAAAAGCGAGCCATCATTTATCTCGACCTTATACTCCTCCTGCATTAATACCAATTGTGTTTCACGCGGTGATCTTCCCTTCCCTCTTCCTCCCTCTCACTCATCCACGTACTCTTCATCCGTTTCTCTCCCTCCTTATGAAGTAAAACCCCACTAGGAGAGGGAGTCAGGCTGGATTTCACTTTGGAACGTTTCCATTCACTCCCATTACTCCTGGCATCCTTTCGAGTACCTTTAAGACACGAGCACAGACATTCCAAACATTTCGATCCAACCACAGACTGACTACTTCTTTCTAAACTAGTCTGTTAGTTTAAGAAGTTGTTCGAAGGATAAAGACGTGGTGGCTAAAATGCGGAAGCGAGCGGTGCAAGGTGTTAATGCGAAGTTCACGCGGCCAGAGGGGGTCGGGCGATTATTTGACTTAAGGGCGATTTGTAATGATTAATTAAAGGGGAAACACGGGGCGAACAAGGAGTAGGAAGAAAGCGTGCAGTGGGCAGCGGCGTCCATCAGGCATCCCCAGGGGGGGTTGGTTACCTATTGGGCTCCGATGCGGTGCGGTCACTTCCGTTTCCCTCGGAGCTGACCATCTAACGCCATAACCTCCGGCCCCGTCCCACGTCATAGCGGCGGTGGCAGGCTGATCTCGTATCCCTGTGGTTTCGCGCGCTCCACGCTACACACACCGTCCTCGCTCGCCTCATCCCCGATGATTAACGGCACCCGGGAGGCCGGCCGGCCGGCCGGCCGTCGTCTATTATCTTCTGCTTGCCACTACGTTTATATCTGCTTGCTACTAGCTCTCGCAGCCAGCCTATATCGGCCGCGTCTCTGGGAAAAAAGCATCAGCCCCGTTGGCGCGCTCGAGCGAACGATGAAAAATGCTCGCTGGGTGATAGGCGAGGGTATCCGCAGCTCGAGCAACCTTCCAAACAGGTTGCAATCTCTGATTAACACGGTCTGCACGATGAGGACATTCACTTTTTATTCTATTAGTCAGCGCTGTCGCGATTCAAGCGGAGAACACGAGGAAACCGGTCGAAAAACTATGTAGACATAAGTCTGGATAATGGGCTCGTTTTTAATGAGCGGCCAAGAGTTTATTGGGTCGGAAGGCGATCGAGTAGAAGCTGGTTGGTTCTCTTCTTGGGTTATCTTGGGAGTAGTAGGTGGTGAGTAAATTCATAAATAGTCGAGGGATATCGGCGTTAACACGGCGTACTCCTCCCCGGGGTGCGAGTGTGGCTTAAGTTGAACACATGTTACGTATTACCGCCCGGGATATCGAGAGCTCGGGAGAGAGCACCTCGGTTCGCTAGCCCAGCACCGCTGTTGTTTATCTTTCGGGATGTGTCACTGCTTCCGCCGTAATGGCCGCGTGTCCGTATTTTCTCCGGATGCGCGTGTGCACGTTAACGTAGCCGAGCACGGGCCGAGTTTCGCTGCGGCAATGACTTCAGGCACATGAGGGGCGATGACAGTTCTCGCCAACTGACGGAGGAAATCGGGCCCAATAAGCAGGGACGATAAATTTTCTCTGCAACACGATTCTTCGCTTCAGAAACAACAAAAAGCTCTATCGCACGAAATCTAGGCGTCCGGCGAGCGCCCCTCGGCCGCAAGAGGGATGGCCGTCGCGACAGGATATATTACATTCGTAATTCGCCTAATTCGCCCAGTGGCCTCGGGCCATCAGGATGTTTCGTTACCGTCATCAATATTTTTTCCCCCTTCGTATTACCACACGGAACTCGATAATCAATAGATGTAGTTTAACTTAAAAAGAAAATCATTAGAAAACCTTAAAAACTGTCCGAATTCACAGAACTAGATGATTTCCTTATAGGAAATCGAGTAACTAACATGCGACTTTAAAAGATTGTGTAAAAATCGTCGCACAAACTCTTGGCATTCTTCTTCGTCAAGAATCTTACACATAAACAGGGGAGGTAGGTGGGTGAATAGTTAAGGGGTTGGAAGTTGCATACCTGTTTAATGCCTACACGTACGAGGTACAGAGAGACCAGTACGTAAAGCTGGCGCGGTAAAAGGGCGTGAAATTAAATATCAGATGTTGACAAATTGCGAGGAGGCGTCGCAGGAACGGATATTAATGACCGCGGGCGGGAAAAAGCGCGTAAACCGAGTCCGCCCTCTCTTTCTTCGGCTTACAGCTGCGGATGAAGAGAAACGATGCGGTCGTGAAGGGAGCCCCCTACTTTCGCGCGCGCGAAAGCTAACTCTCGTCTCTTCTTCTCTTCTTCTTCTACAGCGCGCTTCTCCGCGTGTCTCTTATCAACGTCTCACAGCTGGATATCCGGCGAGTACAACTTGGATCCTCGTACCCTACTGCCAGCTTGTATGTCCGTACTCTTGAGAATCGGTCGTTCGAAGAGAGAGTCGAGGTGTTTAAAGTGCGTGCATATATTGATTGCCAGTCGGCCGCACAGCTCGCTACGAAGTCTCGTCCTCTCTCGAGCAACGTCTGTTGAGGGATTAACGCGCCGTTCCTCGCCCGATGACTCTATCTCGTCGGCATCCATGCGTGGCTCGTGCTTGTAATAATGGAGGCATCGTTCTTCACCGGACACCGTATGGTGCCCCCGCTGCCCGGTGTCCATCCGAGCCCGAGCTCGAGCTTCTCTTCTCCACTGTCATCCGACCAATTCAAATGACCGCTGCTCTCGCATTGCCGGATGCGTTCTGTCAATAATTGGACACGAGATTGTACATATCCCGCGCGAGCGCGAGCTCTTTCCTATACGATACGACGCTTGTCGACAAACTGCACTCGCTAGGTTGCCCATAAAGTTCGAGGAGAGCGGAGGGCGAAATGGAATCGGGCTGAAGGTTCTCGGGTTGAATGGGGTTGGTGCGCGCGTTGCCCGTTTTCGTAGCCTGGAAATAGAGGCGATAAAGCGATTCTAGTAGCCATTAGAGCGATACACGTCGCGGTCTCGTCGACGAAAATAGTAGCCCGAGTCGAGGCAGCCACAAGTTTGTTGCGAGAATCCAGCAAGGTGTAGCCTGCTATTACTAGTATACTACGATCGTTATCATAGATGACGTTAACTGGCTGAGGATGCTATTTCTATCGATTGATTTTTTAACACTGATTCCAATTGGTTTTTCAATATTAGAATTCACAGTTAGGCATCTATCGGTGTCAGTCTCTTTCACATTTCAGTTAGATTGGTGATTGGAAGTCGATAGATTAAATCAGGTTCTCTGAAAGTGGAGAGAACTCCGGGTACTTAGGCATACCTACACGGTATGTACGCGCTTGTCGAGGATAGCAGAAGAAGCCTGCTAAAGGGTGGAGAAAGAAGAGTAGGGCGCTGACGGAAGGGGCGGGACGCGAGGATAGGATGGAGGACTAAGGTAGAGGTCGAAAGAAGTCTCCATCAATAACGCACGTCCGCGCCTTGAGACGTGGAAGACCGCAAGATTAATCACCCTTCTTCTCTCGCTTTCTTGCCTACGTTTTCTACCCGTACGCACGACAATCGGGCGAAGCTTCTCTGCTCCTCTTCAAACAAACGTAGCCGCGGCTCATGAGACTTATCGTCGCCCTTCCTAGTCTCTCCCTCTCGCTCTCCCTCCCACTTATCCCCTCATTGTTAGCGTTCCTCCTCCTTTCCTACGAGGTTTCTTGCGCGCCGCGCGTTCTCCAGCGCCGAGCGACCGTGTAATGGAGAAACCGCACTCGACCGATACTTCGTTCTCAGTGGGCGCGACAAACACAGCATCCCCCAAGAGCGACGCGAGCACACCCACTTTTTGCATCGGATACTGGAACATCGCGAGGTCTTATACGCCGGTCGTTAATTGCAAAAATCTGAAGAGCCCTGAAATGAGCTTCTTTCTCGATCACCCGAAGAACTCTCAACCAACCGGATACCGTTGGCCAAGCCATTCGAAGATAAAGTAATCTCGTCTTAGTATAATTATTATTATCATTAGCGAGCGTCAATCGACCTATTCGAATTTCCATTAGTATTCAGTTGAAGCTAGTATTCCAGTAGCCATACGAGAGAATCGTTTGGAATTCGGGAAGGGGATGCGCGATCGGATGAGATCATCGGCTTGCGTTGATTCGGTTGGCGCGAAATTTATTGGGCGTCCGGAGTCGATGGTTGCATCTCGCCGGAAATGCTTGGCGCGGGTGCGAGCTTGCCAAAGGAAAATACCTGCCGTTCCTCGATGCGGCTGTGCGCCGGATAGCACAACACACACACACACACACACACACACATACGCAGACATACGAGTAGGAAGAAGAGGATGGAGTAAATTTATCGGCAGGAACGGGCACTGATAGAGACGCTCATGAATAGATCCGTGCTTTTCGGGGGTAAGTTATATAGGAAGGTGGAAGGTGGGATATCCGGTCGAGGTGGAGGAGAGGTTGATGGTCGCGGGTTCGGGGTATGTGGCGGGGGTTCTGGTGATGGTGCGGCGAGGGCGAGGTTTGCGGTGGCCGAAAGAGAGAGGGTGGCGTTAGGGTGTGCGAGTAGGAAAGCACGCAGAGGTGCCTCACTGGCAGAAGGACGGTTTGGCACAGCCATGAATATTTCGCCAGCGCACTTATTTATGCAATACTTTGCGCTGGCAGCTTTACGGCGGTTCCCTCTCACGGCTAGCTGCTACCCCCGTGGCCCCTATCCCGCGGCCCCCAAGCATCCCGTAGCCCCGTCCTCAGATAAATACGCCGGCCCGCCGTATACCGCCGATAATATATTACGTTTGAGCGTTTCCGAGCTGTTTAGAGGGAATCTACGGTGGCGAACGACGCTGCCAGTGCCACTGCAGAGAGCCACGGGTACCTGGACTCGAAGCATTTAGCTCCTAGCACCCGGATCTCTACCCCCATCCCACTTTCCCTCCAATGCATCGCCTCCACCCGTTTCCTCTACTTCGCTCTTCCCTCTTCCCTCTTCTCTTCGTTTCTTTGAACCCCTTCCTTTCTCTCTCTCTTTCATTTATCCTAAGCTCCCTTCGACTCCCTTCGGAGTTTGCCCTTTAAAGTTGGCGTGCCATTCGTAGAGCATCCAGGACCCCTCCGGTATGCCCTCCCAGTCCTGGCTACCACCCCATCGCCTCGCGCAATAGTTTCCGAATAAATCCCCGATTCTCGAACGCTGCGCACTGCTTTCCTGTTCGGATTTCGCCGGGTCCCGTATCTACGTGGAGAGAGAGACCTGCAGCCGGCTGGAATGCCCTGGTCGCCCGGCCGGCGCGGCGCGGCGCGGCGCGGCGTAGAGGGTGGTGTAGATCGAGAGTGGCACACCCGCTCTCTGCCCGCTCTCTTTTCGCCGCGCCTCACTCGCGTTGCGTTCGCCGCGCGCAAACCTCTTCCTCTTTTTCTATTTTCCGCCCTATCTCGACATTGCCGCTGCGAGAGAATCGACGGAGGAAGGGAGAGCGGGTAGGAGGAGGGTGGTGTGGAGGGTTGTGGGAGGGAGGGCTGACAGTGGAGAAAGAGGAGAAGGCGAGCAAGCAGGGCGAAGCTGCTGGAGGCGAAGTGCCGGAGGGTGCGGAGAGTGAGAAAGAGAGAGAAAGAGAGGAGGAGCGAGAGGGCGCGAGAGAGAGAGAGAGAGAGAAAGAGAGAGAGTGAGAAGGGAGGGTTACCTCGGTGGCTGGCGGCCATTACTCCGGCTACAAACAACCCCCCCGGCTCGGGCGCGCACAAGCCGTGGAGGGCCTTTGTTGCGGCAATTGGCTAAACGCTCCTCCGAAACAAACGATCCTACCGACGATATATGTATACCTAAGACCTCTTCCGGCTTCCCGTGCGAATATGTGCACACCGATCCCGACCGACCTCACACGATGTGTGTAGCGGACCGCTTCTACATCGCCGCGGCAAACTCTGTGTATTGTGAATGCAATACTACCCTGGAGGACCTGATACCCTCGACCAACTGCGATTACTAGCTCGACCGAGGAATTTAAAGGCAAGCGATAACCTCGCCGGGGTGTCTCGGTGCGAGAAGTAGTCTCGTCTCCGATGATAGCAGAAGGGGCGGACAGAAATAGTCAGGGTTGGTATTGCCGCGAAACCATCGCCAACCAACCTCTGACAGGTTCGGCGAATTTCCCTGTTCCGTTGCATGCCGTAATGCGCTATGAAATACTGCCGCGTCAGTACTTGATTCGGCCATTATCGCCTAATGAATATGCGAGTTCATCGCGTCGCCCATTTAATTGGCACGGCGACGCGGCTGGGATTTTAAGTTATGTAAATACGCGCGTTCGCCGAGTAAATGCGCCAAGCCGAAACCCCATCAGGTTCCGAAGTGAGCCTTGCGAGCGATAGAATTGTGCGTTTCGGCGATCTTTACCAGGGCGAAAGATCGATTGCTAATTAATCGGCATTCGCTTGGGCTCTCGTCGTTCTCTCGGAGGTACAGAGATATTCAATCGGGGAAATTGTACGAACTCTAGCTGCATTTCGTCCAACGTTTTCTCTGGGACGTAGGATAGGGAAGAGAGTGGGAGAGAGTGGGTTGGGAGGGTAGTTCGTAGAGAGAGAGAGAGTCGCCGCGCAGCTGAAGGGTGGCGGAGAGAGGCGAACGGTTTCGATGTACGGGAGACTAGACGAGACGAGACGAGACGAGACGAGCGGCCGTTGTGATTGACAGGAGGCAATATGGCTGTGCGAAGGTTCCCTTTTGCTCTTTGTCGGCCGCGTTACGCAAGCTGTTGCACCCGCATCTGCGCATTCATGCAAAGTCAAACCGTCCATCCGTCCGCCCGTCCGTCCATACGTATACGTACGGTCCACTCTCGCCCATCCGTCCGCACGTCCGTACGTCTCTCGTCTCCGATAATCGCTCGCACAGTGCACCAGGGTTGCTGCATTTTTTCGCTCGCCCACCACCGGCGCCTGCACACCATACCATACCTAGCGCACACAGCCGTCAGCCGTACACGTTCACTGCTAGTACATACCTACCAGTACCTACCTCGAGCACCGGCACTGCCACACCGAGAGAGTGAGAGAGGGAGAGGGAGAGCGCGAGAGCGGCGCCGGGAGTATCGATTCCCGGCTACAACTCCGCTCCAGAGGTATATCGATTCTCGGAGATAGTTTCGTGCCGGTTAGATTTCCAGCCGCGCTATAGAATATCCACGAGAGAACGAGAGCCGGCTCGCGCGCGCTGATTAATCCCAATAAGAAGAGTGGGCCCGCCTGCGCCGCCCAGATTACAAGATACCTACTCCCTCCCAAACGAAAGCACGCACCCCCCTCCACCCTCCCCCTCTTTCTCCATCTGGCCCTCTCTGTAACTTATACTAATGACAAACCGAAAGCCATATTGCTCGGATTACCAATACTCATCGATTGCTCCGAATATACGCTTGGAAAGTCGAAAGTCCTAAGAAGAGACCAGTCTTGACTCACTTGCGTGAGTGCACGCGAATATCGCGAGGAAACCTCGGCCGCTCTATTTTCTCACGCGCGCGTTCTCTGTGAAGTAGCTCGCCGCGACGGCGACGTCAAGACGATCGATCACTCGTTAAGCTGATGCGCTCAAAGAAAGAGTTTATCTTCCTGGCCGAGAGACACGCGCTCCTAGGAATCGAATCGGGCCGCACTGCTGGTATAACTTCCGGCGCGGCGAGAGATCATGGTGACCGGATACACGCGCGCACACACATACTTGTCTCGTTATTCTTGGCAGAGGATCTGTGGCAAACGGATCTCGCAGATGTGCGATTTACTTACTGACTCACGATCCTCCTCGCCTCGCGTCAACCAGCCATTCAAACGTGCCCATTTTCCGATCTGCGGATTCCGTAGCGTGGAGAGGAAGACCAGCGATGAAAGAGGCTCGAGCTTCTTTCGGGGTAAGAGCGGGAGAGGAAGCGAGAGAGAGAGAGAGAGAGAGAGCGGAAAGAGGCGAGGCCGGATCGATTGACGAAGGGACGGACTTTAGAATTATCCTGAAAGGAAGGCAACGCCGACTGATTGACGTCTCTATGGAGCCGCCATAAAGGTATACGAAAGTGGAGTAGGCACAAGAGGGTCGCTCGTAACTTGCGGATAAATGCGATTTGAGGAGAGAGCACCGTTTGCTGTGCTGAAGAAGGAGCAACCTATTCAGCAGTTCGTCGTCGGCTCGAGGAGCGAGCAGCGAAAAACTGCCGGTGCGAAAATACCACCCACACACTGTGCCATCCTCGGAACTCACCCCGTGCGCTCTCCCTCAATGGCAAGCACACCTTCCCTCTACGGGAGTCCTTAGTCTGCCCGCATATATCTTTAATAGCAAACGTGACATCTCTCTCGTCTCTTCTTTCCTTTAAAAACGCGACTTCTTAATCGCATTTAAAAGATCCATCGTCTTTGCCAACTGAGATTGATTTTTAAACAAATTAAAATGATCTTTGCATAATTTTATATTTACTTCGCAAAAGGTCATTTGAGTCCTGACTTCGACTGAATCTTGCAAGATACAATCGCAAACGCTTCGAGTCGCTTGCCCAACAGGCTTCGCCGACAACTAATTTTCTTAATTCCAAGATGAACAGATAACGAGCTGGTTTCACTATCGCAGGTTAAGCGGCTTGATTAACGACACGCGAGACACGCTGGATATCGGATTCATCTCGATCAAGATAAGATAGCGAATTTCCTAGAATCTCGCGGAATGTAATAGCACTTCCGTGTTATGGCTGGAGCACACTCGAGTACATTGACCTTTTCCCGTACATACGCTAGATTTCACGAAACTATTGTGGAGCTTAGATACCATTGACTTCCTTCTTGCTTCGTGTCTGATCTTCCGTGAACATTGGCATATATGGAAACCTGTATGCCGAGTAACTCTTATTGTCAGGATACATGAAAACAATTCCTCTTCAGTCTGATGATCAAGGGGGTTCGACCATTATTCCCTCTTTACACGTATCGAGTGAAATCCCGTGGAGCATCTATACGTGGCCAATTAAAACAAGCCTGTTAATGACCCTTTCGCACTTTTTGCCAGTGAGAACGGTGAGGATACGCTTCTTCACCGAAGTAAAGGAACGAGCGGACGTGTGCTGGTGCAAAGTCAGCGTGTGCCTGCGGAGGTAGGATTAATTAATTGGCGAGGCTATACGATGGTGAGCGAGAAGTGGGAAGGCAGCCGGGCGAGCGAGTCCCGAGCGGTAGGTGGTAATGAATGAAGGCGTTACAGGTATCCCGGACACGCTTGTAATCGTTAAACGGTAATCGCCGCGGGCTGCCCTTCGCTCTCGCGCTTTAACGAAATAAGACATCACGAGCAGGTGGTCTCCTATGGGAGAGCATCTCCCTCCCTCTGCTTTCCAGTCATTCTCTCCTTTTTGGCTGTATACGTGGCCCGGGTGAACGCGAGCTGAACGAGAAGTACGTACACCTACCAGGGGCTCTCCTCGGTGCGGTTCACGTCGTGACGTTTCACTTTTCTCAGTCGTTGGAGCCATTATTATGTGTTCCCACTGTGTCCTCCTTCTTTTTGATCTCCTTCTTTCCCCTGATCTCTCCTTTCTTCTCTTCTGCGGGAGAGCCAACTCTCTCTAAGGTGAGATGGGAGGAAAAGGACAGGGAGATCTCTTCTTTCTTGTTCGTGCTTCCACAAATGAAAATGTTTGGTCAGATCTCCGGCAGCGGACACAATCGAGGCCCAAGGCACAAATATTTTCTGTGAGCGCGCTGAATCGCGCGCTATTACGATGGCTCCCCATAAATCATGGCGCTCAGGGTGGCCAGCAGCCTCCGGGACCAGTCGGACCCCGCTTGCTTCTTCACCAATCTCCCCACGGGGCTCGTGAGGCCCCACCTCCCCTCTTTCTCTCAAGGCACAAGCGTTACGAGCTCCTGTGACTCTGTCACACGAACGACGAAATAATTATCCCCTAATGCGGCCTGACCAGCTCTCCCTTCTACCCTCTTGAAACCTCTCCATTGATTCGTCTCGCTTCTCAGGTGTGAGAAGACTCAGCATCGCTTTTTCAATGTAATCAGGTGTCAAATCGCTTTCTTCAATGCTTTTTGCTTGAATCCTGTAGGATCAGTAATGTGGAACCCGGAGTAAGTTTAATTTAGAGACACGCATGAAACGGGGAGCTTAAACCGGGAACATTACGCCGGGGCTTGCAAGTCCCCGGTGAAACAGCCGCGCGAACGATTTAGCTTTACGATAATTACATCGGGCGAATTACACTGAGAACAGTGTGCGCGGAACCGCGGAGTGCAGCCGATGGAATACCGTGCGAAACGAGCGTTCCCGATGGCGCGTGCCTTTAGCAGTTCGTGAACAGCTTAAGACTGCAATACCCTTTAAACGCGCCGTTCAAAACCGAACGACTATCGAAATCGACATATTCCAAGCAACAACCAATAGTACACGAAAGTAGGGGAACATTGAATGTTTGGTCGCACGGTACCAGCTTAGGATCCATTAAAGCCACATTGCTAGAGACTTCCAGCTGATCAGGACGACTGGTATCCTTGGACGTTCGCTTTTCTCGAAGTCGTAGGAAGAGGAGCTCTCACAGAAAGAGAGTCATCTGATTTCTAGGTGAAAGAACGACAAAAGAGCGTCCGATTCTTTCATCAATATGACCCCGCTACGATGTACCAACAAAGTTCGTGGCAAAAGGAGTCATCACTATCCACCGCCACCTCCCGCGCCGAGTTTGCCGAGGTGTTCTGCTCGTTGGTGAGAAAGGACTCATTGTGGCAACGGTCACAACAGATCGTCCCCCGCTGCCACGGTGCATTCAGTCGCCTCACGAAGTTAGTCGGGGAAACGTGGCTTTTACGGCCAATTATATCCTCCTCCAGCGAAGTGGCACCGAATCTCCTTGTGGGTCCACGCGGGGAGTGTGGACGATCGGAAGAACGCGTGGTACGCTGACCCCGTGCTGAGAGAATGCACCTTTTACCTGCCTCTACGATTCTAGAAAATGGACCGGTGGAGGACACCGGTAAACACCAGTTTCCTTCCTGCGGAAAAGGCTATTCTTCCTTGATGAGATGTTTACCCCGGGGGTGGTTTTCGATTCGTGACTCAATCCTACTGGCTTCAATGACTCGTAGATTCTCGCACCTTGGCTCTAGGTGGTCTCCTGACTTTCTTCAATGGTTAGTGTCACTAAGGTTTCTCGGGATACAATTCAAGAAGCAACTCATTCTACTGGTAAACAATTTTCTTCAATGTGTACACTCACAGTTACTTAGGTGCGACACAATTAAATCGAATTATTAGTCAGAGAGAAAAATAGTGTTAGAGAGGGAATCGACTGTTCCTTTTCCCAAAACACACGAGCGCAAATCTGTTCATAAAGAAGCGTTGGATTCCAGCTACCCTAGGCTTTTTTTCTTAATCCCTATATAAATGAATCAGATGCATCCGTTTCGTGCATCGGTGAATGGCACGGCGATCCTTGGTTCTCTGGTGTACAGGAGACGTTCTCATCTCGCGTGAGTCAGTGGCATAGCGAGGAAGAGGAGAGCACATCGTTGGCTGGCAGGCATAGCCATCTGTCAAAAAGTCAAAATATACGAAGGGTCTACCATTGTCCCGTGGATCCTGCGGGATCGCTACTTAGCGTCCTCGTATAAACCCGGTGTCGGCTATTATGAGGCCTGGCGTAGCTCGCCTGTTTTGTAGAACATCTGTATCCAGCGATGTCCTGCCGATTTCACTGTATTCGGGATCGCCCTTCTCCTACCTATATAGTAAGGTCGTCCCTTGCGCCGAAGCGAACGAGGGAACAGGGTACAGTGGACCTCCTGGGCACATCCTGAACGTGGCAGGACTTCTCCATCATCGTAACCGATCCACAGTCCGATCTGGCAATGTGTGTATGCGTGCTCAGTTACAATAGGATCGCGACGTATTCTGAAATAGATGGCGGAGACATACGTGAGACTGAGATACACCTCTTTGTTACCAGACAAATCGGGATCGTGTCCGCTCGCATACGAGCTTCTACCGAGGAACATCGGTTTCGGGCTTTGTTCCCTAATCGCGTTTATATAAGCCGGCCCGCCAGATTAGTAGATACGTAGCAGGACTGCTCCTGGGGCGACAGGACGATTATACATATTCCTGGAACTGTTCCTGCGAGTTATGTCTATATTCGAACTCGGGATCTACAGTTGTTTCAGGAAGGACTCGAATGAAATATGATAATGCTGTCCGAAAATCATTAGCCACACTAATAACATGTATAATGTTTGTTCATACAAAAAAGTGTTTGGATACACTAATGCACAGCAACTTCCAATCGAAGCTCGTGTACGAGTAAAGGATAAGACCGAGTGGTCACAGTATCTCAATGATCAAAGTACCACGAAGTGGCTCGGTGTTTTTAATTGAGGCTGATCTTCGGCCAGGTAGTCGAAGCAGCAGCGGTTTCATTGGGGCGGCTATAACCCAATTTTATGTCCCTCGGGTTTCCGCTACGAGCGGCTGGAGTCACAAGTGGGTGGGGATAATTACCGATTAAAGAGATTAAATCCTGCAGGTCTATCGATTCCGGTGCCTATTATCGGCACCGAAGGAGGCCTTCATTGGTAGAGGGAGTGAGAGTCGGAGGACGCCTGCTAGAAAGAAGAGCGTGTGGGGGAGGTCGGGGGCCCAAGGGGCAGGGGCAGGGGACCGGCGGACATGGGGGGAGCGGGGGGACGAGAGGAACCCGCCTTTGTTTCTGATTTGAGGGGCATCCTTACGAACGGGTTAGCCGCGCCAGTGATCACCAACGCTAATTACAGCGGATCAGTCCGGACGAGTTTAAAACTCATTCCCCCTTTTAAGCGGCGCGAAAGGGGCTTCCCGCCTCGGTGCTGATTGGCCGCCCAGGATGACACGAAAGTGCCCCAACATGGCGTCTTATCTGATTTCACTCAACGAGCTCCGCGGGGTAACGCGCTCGCGACCTTATACAACCCGAGACTTCCGTGCACCTTTATTCAATTAATCCAAATTCTCGGATTTTTTCGTGCCTCTTAACATCGCCATCCAAACTGCCGTTTCAGGCTTCCTCGTGCGGATCATTAAATCATTCCAATCCCCAGTCATTCTCCATTTTAGATAGCGAGAATAAACGTGATTTTTTTATAGTCCAACGAGAAGGAAATGACATCCTGTTCTTTTGGTTAAAGTGCACTTTATGAAAAAGCTGCGCAAAGTAGGTAGCAAGGATGGAGTAAAAGGGGGGTGGCGATGCGGGGATGGTAAGGTGGCGCGATGGCGGATGTAGAAGGTTGGTAAAGGTGCTAAATCAACATTTTTATAAACTGCTTAGTATTCATAGGCTCGGAGGTGCTGGGTAGTACCTATAATATGAAACCGAGAGGGTTCGATCTCAGCCGAAAGAGCTGGGAGCAACCAGCCGCACCAACCTCCACCACGGCTAGCATCCCTTCTCACGAGACGATGGCAGTCATAATTCCACAATGGCTATATTATCGCGGCTCGTTTCGCTGCGGAAAATGGCCACCAAGCATGAAGAACGATCAACAACGTTTATCGTGAAATCCGTGTTATCATTTCACGAATACTATACATATACTTGAAAGTATAAGTGGATGCGAGAGCGTACACCCGCTCAGCTTTATTATCGCAGTGAAAATTACCAATGGCAGGTTGCTACCCCTGTCTTTATTACTCCGTGTACCCCCAAGACATTCATGATATTTACGCCTGTTATTAAAAGAAATTCTTCTCCCTTCGACCGACACTTTTCACAAATCCACTCCCATCCACCTTCGCATTCTCTTCAAAGCTATCATCGTAAATCTCGGTTCTCGGGGGTAGAAAAAAAGTTAATTACGTCGAGAGCAGGCGGTCACTATGGCCGCGACATACAATTCGAAAGTGCGGAATGTCAAAAACAGGCGGGCGATATGTACATGTATCCATTTAAAAATGAGAATAAAGCCGGGAACAAGCATAGCCGGAACCAAGCAGGTCCCCCGCGTACATGGATCCATCGTGAATGTACATGATAAAATACAACGCCACCCTCTCTAGTAGTCTCTTCTCTCACTCTGTCTCTGACTCCCGGCAGCGAGAGATCGCCGCCACGGCACACCATGAGCACGTTGTCATCGTTGTCAACAAAACAAGCGCATGCGTGCGATTTCCGTGCGTGATATCGTCGATTCCGAGGGCAGAACGAGCGGTAAACCTGAGAGAGATTGGATGGGAGTGAAGAGAGAGAGAGAGAGAGAGAGAGAGAGAGAGAGAGAGAGAGAGAGAGAGAGAGAGAGAGAGAGAGAGAGAGAGAGAGAGAGAGAGAGAGAGAGAGAGAGAGAGAGTGAGAAAGAGAGCGAGCGCGAGGAGGGGGGTTGGTCATTGATATTCAGCGTGAAATTTGCATGGGGGTGCACACGCAGATTGAGCGAGCGAGCGAGTTTTCGACGGCGATCGTTGCTTACTCAGATTTGAGGGCAAAGGGTAGCGGGGCACTGCGTGACGAGGGGTGAGTTCCATGAGAGAGGACCAGTCAGCCAGCCGCACACAGACACAGACAGAGAGAGGTGAGCGGAGAGAGACGAGAGAGTGAGGTGAGGGACAGAGGGTGGTTGCGACGGTGGGTTAGGGTAAAACAATCACGCAGGGCTCATGCATGTTAATGCGTTGTTAGGGGCGCGTGAGAGAATCGGGGTTGGCTAGGATTGAATGCCCAATATCAGCGAACCGCCCTCGAAGCCCATACCGCTCGCTTTCCTCCTCCGCAGCCGCGCGCTCAGGAACCAATATCAATCTCGCCGCCTCTATCGTGCATGCGATCACGCAAAAGCACCCAAGCCGATTGCAACTTCCCGTTTGGTAGAACTCGTTTGTCCGCGCTGAGGGTACGCGCGCGCACACGCCACTCGTCTCCTCTCTTTCTCCCTACTGCCTTCCCAATTTCCGTCACAACTCCTATCCGCGAATCAACCTCCTGCAGCTTTCCACCCACTTCTTTCACGAGCTTGATTGCGGAATCCTAAGTGTTCGCAGCTCGAAATCTCATCCCACCATTCTTCCTCTTTGAGTTTCGAGAACTTACAATAGTAGTTGTCACAAATTGCGTTGTGTGGTGAGAAAGCGATGTGTAAAGGTTCATCCGGACTATCAAAGTCATCTGAAACTTGATACCAGTTTCATTGTGCATAGTCCCGTTGGGAGTTTGAATGTGCATTACAGAGCCAGAACAGGGAGTATACAAGAGCAGGTGTGTAAGGGATGGAGGCGGGTGGGTTAGAGATGGGTTAAGGAAACTGGGAACTAGTGGAAGGCAGTTGATACGAAACTAGTTTCGCGGCCTAGGATACACGGAGAGGGCAGACGGCCGGCACCGGCACCGGCACCGGCACCGGCACGGTGGCGGCGTTAGCGAGGTACGGAAGTGGCCGAGAGGAAAGGGGCGTCGACTGTTTGCCCTTCGAATGGAAGTTCTGAGGGTTGAGGGCGGGCGGCCGCTCTCTCATGGGGTAGAGTGGTACTTACCAAATCGACACGGGCCAACTCGATACATCAAAGACCTCATGGCCAACAGTGGCTGCGCCTGGTTATATGGACCACTCGCTCGCTTCTCCGTACTCCGCTGTACTACGGCTATGTCCATACATAATCATGGCCCGTCTTTGTCCCTCGAAATTGATTTATTATTCAAAGTGACGCGTGTTTCACAATGTGTATTTACCACGCTACGGTTTCGGGCGTGAAACACGGCACCCGAGAGGGATCACGACGATCACCTTTGTACCCGGCCCGCTTATCCGCATAGACGATGACATACGTCCAAGAAATTACCCTCTGCTCCGCCGGCATCTCATCCATAAACCAATCGAGAGAGAGAGAGAGAGAGAGAGAGAGAGAGAGAGAGGGGGGACACCCATTTTTGCAAGCAATTTTTTTCTACACGCTAGCTAGGACCTTTGGGTATTCCTCTAGTGGCAGATCAGAAGTTAATGTCAATCATTGCGAGACCAAGATCCTGCTCTTCTCACACTATGAAAGGAGTCGAGGCACCGAAATGTTGATAGAAAACAACGCTCCCAAGTTAATTAAACTCTCCTAGCTGTGTGTCGAGGACCCGGTGCCTTCGAGTAGTAATTTCCCGATGGCCTGCCAAGTAGACAAACAGTACGAGTTTCTCCCAACAGTGCTACGTGTTTTTGGCCCGGAATTGTGTCCTTACACATACAATGCGAGCTGTCAGCTCCACTCTCTCAAAGACGGCACGGAATTCTCTTGGCTCCCTCGTCTTCGTACAATCACAAATATCAGTCCTGACAAATTCGTATAAGTTCGTTTCCCACGGAATCCGCAATGTCAAATTTCCCAATCGAAAGGTATTTCTGTGCGAGGGGTTAAAGGAACACGAAGATTGATTTAGTTCATTGCCCGATGATTATTGGATACGACACCAGACGGTATGGTAGAAGTGGAGAAAGCCATAGCTAGAATTCCGTGCGACGACGCCAGTCGAGCGGATTCCCCTGCCCTTATTACACATGCTCGGATTGCGCGCTGAAAGCTACCTCCGCTCTCAGCATCCTTCTCGATGCACTCCTTGCTCCGTGTCCTCGGATTTAAAGCGTATCGTCACTAGCTACAAGCCGAGCATGAACCTTGTAGAGCCGCATCACGCGACTCTCTCTCTCTCTCTCTTTCTCTTTATTTCCCTTTTCTCGTGCCCAAGTCACGGCGCAATGGACCTTCACATCTCTTTCGCTCTTGGAACATTTAACTTGGTAGAAATATATGCCCTCTCACTTGCGACTCTCGCCCTTTCTCTCTTTCCCACCATCTTCCGCTTTCCAACACTCTGCGCCGGGGGGGAGGGAGTAGGATGTCTGTCTCTCAGGGCGGCTTATAATCCTGAGATATGGGCGTGTATTATGTGGAATAGTAAGTTGCGAGGGACTACTGGGGGGTCTGCGTTCACGGTGTGAACTCGACGTAACCCCCGGCAACATGGATATGGACGTAAGTGGCCGCTGGGAACTGTTTTCATTCCCCTCTCTTTTATCCCGAGACTTTCAAGATTAGTCAGGAAATCTAAGTCAAGATCAAATCTCTTGAATTTCCGGCCTACAGGATCCAAGGAAAGTAGAAGACTCGAAGAATTATTTCTCAATGGACTTGGTAGATCGTGTCACGGCCAGTAATAAAAACGGGTTCGACGTTCTTTCCAAGATAAGAGCTGAAGTCCCTTAATCAGGCGGCTAGGAAAGTGCCGCATCATTAGAGGCAGCGCGGTGAAATCAATCGGTAGTCATGATCTCCGCCCAGGCATCTTCAACCCTCCTTCTGGTATCTCGAGGATATCTGGTGAGAAAGAAAGAGCGAGAGAGAAAGAGAGTGAGAGAGAGAGAGAGAGAGAGAGAGAGAGAGAGAGAGAGAGAGAGAGAGAGAGAGAGAGAGAGAGAGAGAGAGAGAGAGAGAGAGAGAGAGTAAGGGAGAGTAAGAGAGAGAATGAGCGAGGCTACACGGTGGCCCGAGGAAGTAGCACCCCCGCCACGGTCGCTCCCGTGTTATAAGAGGCGTCTGCTCCGAGGAAAGAAGACGGTGTAGAGATAGAGTCAAGTCGGTAGTCAGATGACGATGTCGGATAAGGGATCCTTAAGCTTAGTTCAGAAAGCTACGGCAGCTACCGTGCTGCGCGCGCGCTTTCTCGCGCGAATCCAGGACCACCCGAACCGCCGCAGCATCACTCTCTCACTCTCTCTTCCTCTTTCTTCCTCTCGCTCTATCTCTAAAGAGAGAAAGAACACCGCGGGATGAGATGAAGGGCCTCCTCTAGGATTTCAGGCGGATTCGTTTGGCTCTCTCACTCGCGCGAGAGTATCGTGTGTAACAGGAATTATTGCCGCACAATGGGCGAAAGCCCGGATCGCCCTCACCGTACTAACTCCCGCAGACTTCTCTCTCTCTCTTTCTCACTCGCAGGAGGCACAGTTCTCTTCATCAAGCGCGGCAATCTTGCTGCCGTGATTCACAAGGAGGCGAGCGAGGCGAGAAGGATTCACGAAATGAGGGATGACTTTCGAGCAGGGAGAGAGAGACGTATGTTGGTGTGGGTGGTGGTGTTTTGGGTGGTAGAAGAGGAGGTTTGCGGGGTAGGAGGACAAGCTGGTAGAATTCAACGGGCGAGATCCACATTGTTGGTGTTGTTCGTTTGGTTGTTCTGGGGTCGAGGATGCGAGAGGAGCGACACAATGAGGCCCGTATCACGGGGATCAAGAGCCACGCGTGAGAGGAGGGTGGGAAGGAAGGGCCCCTGTCCGACAGACGGACGTACGGATCAAGCAGTTGCGGGTGGTGGGGCAATGGTTAGGTGGGTCCTTGGAACTCATAACTCATAACCCCGAGGAACCCCACCCTCCCTAAATCTTCGCGAAACACACTGGCTTTGACGTCTCGCCCGGGCGAAGAACCGTTGTTACATTATGCAGCAGCAGCGCCTTCCAGCCAGCAGCGCACGCAGTAGAGTCAGACGGAGACAGAGAATCAGCTGATAAAAAGAAGTGAGAGGACAAACCGAGATGCCGGACGGATAAATCCTTTTTCGTCGGACGAACAATAACGCGCGGTTGAGAGTCTCCCTCAATTTCTCCTCTCTTCTCTTCTTCTCTTTCTCTCTTTCTCTCTTTCTCTCTTTCTCTCTCTCTCTCTCTCTCTCTTACTCATTCACTGGCGCGCGCAAGCACGGAAGAGTGCAAGCCAGCAAAAAAGTCTCGGTGGATGCTGATGCAGCCGCCGCCGGCTGAACTGGATCGCCGTATCGTGCTCCCATTCATGGTGCGGGCCCACGGTGGGCCACGCGCGAATACGATATCGTTCGTTGCAGGTGCACCCCGCCGGCATCTTACCCATACTCGCCCGCTGTTGTTACTGGCCCGCGTGACGAACCCACCGCAGGATTCTGCCCAGCAAATTCGTTCCACCTTTCTCCAAGCTAATCGTGCTTCGGCTTGTTCAACTCTTGTTTCACAGAAGAAACTAGCAGTATTTTATAATATTTCTTTAATATCCATCGATATCAAATAATTCCACCATTCCATGATAATGATAAACTGTATTGTATAAATCGAGAGGGTGGACCTTTGACAGCCACCATTTTGGAACCCATGGAAATACGAGGAACGGTGGGACGTGCGTGCAGGAGTTTGCATGTACATACTCTTAGCTGGGTGGATGGATCGGTGAGTGGGAAAAGAGAAAGAGAGAGAGTTGGAGGGTTGAAAGCCATAGTCGGGAGGGGTCGTGGACTAAGAAGGAAGGAGGAAGCCGAGAAAGGCGGTTCGATTACAGAGGGAGAGTGCAAGGAGCAGAGCTCTCCTGGGTACACAGGAGACAGGGAGTATCGTCGTTCGAGCGGCATAATGTCCGAGCGAAGCCGCGGCTGGCGTGTCTTCTGGGTCCCGCGGTTCCTGTCTTCTGGCGGCTTGACCCGCAGGCCCGCCGGGTTAGATTCCTACGTGGGGGCCTTCACGTACACAATGCGAGTTATTGCAGCATCCGCGGGGCCCTAAGGCCCGCGCGGCAGCTCGCCGCTGGCGCCAGCACCGGCTCCATCCAGAGCAGGCCGCATAAATCCTGTCGGGACTATCCTCTCTCGCTCTCCCTCTCCCTCTCTCTCTCTCTCTCTCTCTCTCTCTCTGTCTCTCTCTTACTCTAACTCTTCTCAGACCTCTTCTCAGTTCGAGTTCGGACTCGAACCCGCTTCCCCTCCATTCTCTTATTCCTACTGAAGCTCCAGTTCTCAGACTTCACGAAGTTAGTCCGACGAATTCGCGATCCTCCGGTTACTCTCGTTCTCCAAACAGACACCAGACTGTCGACTATTAGTCACAAGGAATTAGTTATAGATTCGAATGGGATTTTATGCAACCTTCTTTTTTCATAGAAATTGCAATGAATGTGTGCATGAGAATTCGTGGGTATACAAAGACCATTGTATCACGATGTAGTCAGCAAGTTGAGTCAGCGACTTTTGACGACGCGTTCGAGCTAACTTACAGCCGGAAGTATTATCTTCCATTGAACATCGTATTGTTTTCATCTAGAAGTATTAAGTCGACTTACGACTGGTAAATTGGGCGAACAAGCAGTGCCTCGTTATCGAAATGTCGGTTATTCAACCTTCACGGTTGAAACTCAGAAGTGTAAACGAAGCGGTTCCTGCGAGAAAGACTCTTAAATTAAATAAGAAACGATAACGCCTTTGGAGCGCGATAAAATAGCCGGGTAGGAGGAAGACCGAGGAAAGATAGATAGACGTCCAGTTGAAGATAGAGTGGTACGAGGATCAGTTAACTGTGTAGGCGATCCACTAATTAAGGCTATTTATATTGAGGAAAGTGTGCGAGACTACTCAGTCGTCCAATAGTTTTCCACTAAGGATCGGCCACTGAACGGTGCGCTTGAAAGCGGAAGCTGGAGAGTTGCCATATTGGTGGTTACGACAAAAAAGTAAAAGATTAGCCGTCGGATCCGGAAAAAGGGGAAAGTGGTAGGAAAGGCAGGGTGGCGGATTCGCGATGGCAGCGGCAGTATCATCCCCTTCCGCAGCATCCCGCCACGATTATCTTATAAAAATTCACAGGTCGCGAGGCACGCCGTGTTACTATGGCGACTAGAGTCTCCAACGTCTCACCCTTGCTGACATCGTCGTCCTCCAAGGGACAGGAAAAGGGAAAAGAAGTCGCTTGGTGAAAGAGAGAATCGGGCGAAGAAAGTCACGCAAGGGTCGACGAGATTCCACATGAGAAATAAGACGATATCTTATGGACAGATAGCTTCGGCAATTGTCCCCCACTTTCAAAGGATTATGTCCAGCGGAATATGTCCATTCTGATCCTTCGCCCTTTCTCCACCTTCGACTGTCCCTCGAGTCACACATATGAATCTCAACTTATTTTACTACAGCATTCCAAGCGAGAGGGACCATTCAATTTTTACACTCGCATCCTCGAAGGCAGCGTCCACCGGATTCATATTAAGCCAAGCGATTCGCAGCTCATTTCCACCAATAACGCATCCGCATCACGGTGAGTGAAACTGCACACTCACAGGAAGCTAGGAGCGGGTAATACTCGAGTGAAAAGCAGGCTCAAAGACGAGATGAAGCGGGATCTGTGAGCGGACGGGGTCAGGAAGGTGGAAGGCTGGAAAGAAGGGAAGAGATAAAGAAAGGATGCTGCGAGCTCTCCTCTCTGGATCGACGGGGGTAAGGCTGCTGGGAGGAGATCTCGCCGGATAATATACTTCGCAAAGTACGCTCGTCAAACACAAGCGCGAGCAAGCCGAGGGCCCAGGGATATATTAGAGGATGCATCTCCATAAAAGTTGGAACGGAGCAGCGAGTCAACACATCTCTCCGCTTACTGGCCGCGAAACGAAGAAGCTGAGACCGAACGAAGAGAAACGAGTTTCCTTCTTACGCCAAGCAGCGCCAACAAAGTAGATAGAAAGGGAGAGAAGGATAATAAGGGTGAGCAAGATAGAAGAAGAAGGGGAATAGGAAAGAAGGACGAGGAGCAAAGCGACTCCTTTTTCCGCTGGGAAGCGTCTTGCGGCAGCAATCACCGATATTGAGGGTTTCATTTCGTCCCTTCTGCGGTGAGCGAGCCCCTTCCAGCGGGGAAAGGGGATCCGAGGAACCGAGAGCGGAGCGGCTCGCGGTCTTCACGAAAGTGCCGAAGAGAGGGATGAGATGCCTGGAAGACTTCGGCCGGGGGAAGATGCACCGCTCGGATCTGCCAGTCGAGATCTCCTCGAGAAGTATACGATCTACTCTCTATGCACCAGGATTTATTCCCTCCTCTCCATCCGCCAGCTAAACTGGACCACAATCAAACGAAGATTGCTCGTCTTCCACGTCTTCCAGAAATCGAGAAAGCTACCGTGTGCCAAGATCACTTTGCAGGCTCAATTAGATAATCATATTATTCACGATGAAAGTTGAAGTAAAGAAGATTTAGAACGGTGACCTGGCCTGTTGACCAATGGACTTACTGGTGCCAAGCATTTTAGGAAGGTTTTAGGAAAGCCGCATCCCTACTCAGCTTCGCGTGCCTTGTCCCGAAATAAAGAGATGCGCCAAATCCTAAACAGGTTCCAAATGTTTATAAACGATTTATCGGTACCTCGTCGAGAAGTTAATCCGATATTGTCCGGAACGCACGGTCACGAACGGCATGCGGCTCAGTTCGTACCCAGGTCGCTCCGGGTAGCTTGGATTATCCATAAATAATTAGTAATCCGGCGGTCAAATAAAACTTGCTCGGTGGTACTGTGGTCTTTCCCGCAGTCGGCGGCTTTCCGGCACCGGCCGAGAGAGCTGCTCGACCTTTTTCTCAACTGGAACGGAGAATCCCGCCCAATGTTTATCCCAAAGACACGAAGTTTGTCTTAAAACCCAGCGGGGAGAGATTGACGGCATGGAAAGAAAGTCCGAGAGGGACCTGTTAAGTTCAAACATCAAGTCCAGGACAACTTTCTGTCTACTAGATCGTAGGAGTGGCTACTAGTCCGGCAAAACCCAGTTTCACCCCGACTCACTCTCGCCAATCCATCCTTCTCTCTGGCTGGGTTGGATCTTAAATCCAATAGGAGAAAATCGATGGTTCGATACCGGTGGGGTAAAGGATCAGCGTAGCGTGAGGGGATCGTTCGAGCAGTGCTTTAGCGTGTTTAATTCAGTGGCGGGGAATAATTCGGTCGAGCGGCCATAACTCTCGGAGGGCCCGCGTCGCGGCAGCTACGAAATTCTTGCATTAATTAGCTGTACCAGTGGCACCCGGGCCCAAGAATCGAGAGAATCGCCGCCGCCGCCGCCGCCGCCGCCGCCGCTAGTATGAGACACAGAAGAGAAGCGCAGAAGAGAGTGTACAGATACAGAGTCCGGATCCGCTCGGCGGGCCGAAGTTAATCCCGAACTAAGGAGTGTTTGGTCCTGCAAGAGGGATTAACGTGCTTCAGCCGCGAAAGAGAGAACGCTGGGCGTCTTCTGCTGGCAGCGGCGGCGGCGGCGGCGACGGCAGCAGCGGCGGCGTCGGCGAGTCCGGCAGTGGTAGTGTGTAGCTTACTTTTGCTGGCAGAGGAAATCGGGGACGGGGTTCTCTTCTTCCTCGAGTCGAGGAGAGTGAGCGCGCAAGGCTTGGCGAGGCGAGGCGAGGCAAGGTTCGCACTTGGAGCACAGTGCCGGTGCTCCCTTAATCCGTATTCATCAGCAGTTATAGGCACGAGCACAGGGTAAGGAGCTAATCCGGCTGATCCGCGCTCAGCCGAGAGATGCCCCACCCCTCTCACAGGGTACTGGGTCATCTCTAAAACGCGTTATACACCAGTAGCACCGAGTACCCGAGCTACGAGCTACACCGTACCCTACTCGCCAAACTCACCATCCCCACGATTCTCTCTTATTCTCTACCTCTGACTTTCTCCCTTTCTTTCTCTCTCTTTCTCTCTTTCTCTCTCTCTCTCTTTCCATGCCATTCAAAGCTTCCTCCGTTATTATTTTCAGCGCGCTTTATAGAAACGAGAAAGAAATCTGCGCGTCTGTCGGGGAGGGAGTCGCGACGCTTTATCGAGCGGACCATTCGTCGGGCGCGCTTCTTAAACGCCGCGCCCCGTGAAATTGGCCTGGCGAGCCCCTCGTCTCTCTCGCTTGACGAATGCGAAAAAATTAAACTCGTCCTCGACGATCCACGGCAGCTAGTCTTCCTCTGGTGCAGTTGTACCGGTCGATCTCTCCTGGAGCCGCCAGCGGCGATAAGAATCGCCGCAAAATCGGGCTCGCCGCCTTCCTGACCCGAAAGCGTACTATCTTCGAGAAAAAAAGAGCGGCCCATCCATCCGTGTCCCTGACGCGGTGCGAGCGAAAGAAGCGCGCCGGTCCAGGTGCCCTGGAAGTTAAATGGACTTGTCTACCGGCAAAAGATAAACCGGATATGCCCGTAGACAAGGTCGAATGGGCCGAGTATGCGCGGCCGTATTTCCCTCCCGTTACTCGTATTCATCGGTCAACCGGCTGCTCTCGGGGCCAGCTTGGCGGAGATGGTGTGTGTGTGTGTGTGTGTGTGTTTGCACGTACGTGCCGACGCGATCCGAGGCGGTCAAACTGTGCGAGATAAAGTGAGGAAGCGCTCCGGAGAATCGGGGAGCCAGAGAGACACGGCAAGAGGAAAACGAAGAGCCAGAGAGTGGGAGGATGAGGTGGAAGAGGAGGAGGAGGAAGAGCGTCGTTAGAAAACTGAGAGAGACAGAGCGAGCGGGTGGGGGTGAGTGGATCTGAGCGAGAGGGAGGATGAGGCAGATAGAGGAATGGAGATGGGGCGTCGCGACGCGAGGCGTCGTGCCGATAAATCAAATTGACTGGTGCAACGTCGAGCGCAGCCAGAATACAGCACCCTCCCCCACCCGATCCTCACCGTTCGCCCCGGCAGGACGGCGACCGTCCATATACAACGTGTCCAATCGCAAATCCCTTTAATTCGTTCCTTGCAGTATAAGTTTAATCCGAATTAAACTGCACGGGACGGCACATAAATTCGGACCTCGGCCCCGGGCATTAAAAGGAGCGGAGCACTCCTGCGCACCGGCACCGAGCGACTCTCCGCAGCAGCCGGCCGTTCAGCACGCGTTAAGTATCCCTCTTCTCGCTCGATGACCTTAGCGCGCCCGCACCCGTGAAATCGCACTTTATACACCCGGAAAATTGCCGTCCCACCATTCCCGACACTTGTCCTATTAGGGCACACTTCGCCTCTATCCATGGACACTCACTGCCGAGTCACTCCTACGCCAGTTAACTTCGCCCCTTGCTCTGACAGATCTGTTAACAGTAACTCTAACTCGCATTACTGCACATTGGTGATCAGCAGTGTAAATGAAGCGGGAAAGTACACCTTCTTGAATGTGAACATCAAGCTTCCCTTTAAATACAGATCAACGAAAGTTTCTAGTAAAACTTATTTTACGTTAGATATTATATGCGCCTGTGGTATTCGCCGCGTTGTGAAACCTCTGTCTGCCGCGTGTCAACGAAATAGTAGCGCGTTCCACGAAATTCGCTGACGCTCGGTCGAAAACGATCAAGTTGCATTACACAGGAAGTACAAGTTTCTGCATTAGTACACGGCGGAGGTGCCGGGCGACCGGAAACGTGCTTGCGAAACGTGGCTAGAATGTACTTGGGTTTCACCGGCCGCCGTTATAAGCAGCGACTCCCGAAACTCTTCCCACTCTCTTGCCAGCAGACACTATTTAATAAGCGTAGTACGCGTGGCTTGGAAGAGGAACTCTTATAATTATAACAGTCAGTGACAAGCAGTTACACCCGCAGCATCTCTCTGATGCCCGTAGAAGGTTGCTGTTGTAGCGCACGTTGGAATGAAAGAGTGGAGGCAATAAATCTTGGGTATGATAGAGCAAGGGGCATAAGCGGCACTCGTGACACCTTCTTCCCTCCGCAGAGCAAACATGTTCCCCCATACCACCCACCTAAGCCGATCGCGCGTCGCTCTTTGTACCTATGTATCAGCCAGGGATACGTACTGTAGGTGTGCGTATGGGCTCGTTTGATGACAGAGCGTGGAGAATGATCGTCAAACAACGTGTAGCAGACCGCTCTCGTGCACACCGTGCGTTCCCGGCGAACGTCCCTAATGAGAGCGACACGCGCACATAGCCTGTATATCGCCGTGGAGAGCGATTCCTCGACGGATCGACGAGGGATCGAGGCCTGCCTCCGAGGCAACCGGGGTGCCGTTGCGAGGGTGCCTCGAGCGGCCTTTGTGCGCTTTATGGCCACGACAACGCGTTATGATTATTCACGGGGTTACTGTGTTTTATTACCAACGACACACTAGCCTCTCCCTCTCTCTGTCTCTTTCCTTTACATGCTATGTATCCTGACGATACCGTCGCCTGTGAAAGGTGTCGGAGCCTGTCACGCGCCGACACTCGCCTTTAGTACTCGGGCGTTTCGCTTCGCGCGATCGCGACACCCTCCCAACCCCTCTCTCTCTCACTCTCACTCTTTCTCTATGTACGTACGATACATGCCGCGACACGGATTGATTATGATTTATGAAGCATTTGAGCATACGAACATCAACCAAGTCGAGTTTCTCACCTTTTTGTATGACTAGTACAAGCTTGTCATGATTGGATGTTGAAGTCGAAGGATTGTCGAGGTGTAGCTGTCAGGTTTCACTGTGTTTGGGGAAAGTTCGTAGTTCGTCCTTCTCAGAGTTGGAAGAATACCTGCTGCATTGTTGTCCTCTACTCGGAGAATGGACTATGGTCCTTGGTATGCGAGAGGTTGGAGGGTGAGTGGGAAGCTAGGTAGCATTATTGGGAGTATTGGCGTCATATAAGCGAGACGGTACAAGCAATAATACGGTCGGGCGAACTTATCAAACCTGCGTGTCTCGCATAGCTTCGAGTCCCTTGTCGCATATCGACGATGTCCAGCAGCCGATATGAGATATCGTCTACGATAATCCACATAAGTCGTAGCCGAGAAAGAGCGGAGTATTATTGCCGCGATATTTCATCGGGCGCGCGCGCTGACATACCGGTTAAACACAACACACACCGCTGCTGCTGCTGCCGGCGCGGCGTCACAGTGCTTCTCCTCGCATTAAAGATCTCGCTCTCTTCTCTCACGTGGAATTCCAATTCTTCTAGGAATACCTTCGTTACCGCCCGCCTCCTCTTAATTAATGACTCTCCCATTTATTATAAATCGCTCGAATACCAGCAACACCTCGGCAGACACGTGTTCCACCGCCGGAATCTCTTCCGTCAGACGAAATTTCTCCAGTCAACATATCTGAAACAGATATATCGCCCCCGGCGATTCATACTGTCGTGTTGTAACTATCATTCGACTGCCCGAAGCTTATAAATCCTAGTGTATCAATGCCACGATTCTTCGAGTTAGGACCCTTCTTAATGATACGTTGGACCGAAAGTTCGCTAGAACTCCATCGAGGAAGTGAGAGAGTGTATTCTCAAGGAGAAAAAACACTCGAGAAAGAGAGAGAGGCAAAGTCGGGATGGATCTCCACAGTTGGCGTAAGAGCATACGTCTCGCAGCGTGCGCTCACCTGGATACAAGGATGTAGATGTATCCCTGCGTGCAGGCTGCTTCGACACGTCCATCAATATCACTATGTGCCGTGCCCTCTTGTTGAAGGTTTCGCTCGCACATTCCCCCAGGAATCCCGCGGATTACATTTTTTACACGTACCCTCTCTTTTCCATTCTCTCTCTCTCTCTCTCTCCCTCTCTCTCCCTTGTTCTCGATGTGACTGCTTGCACGCGATGATCGGTGGAGTCAAAAAAAACCCACGAATTCACCTCCGACCTATTTGGAGTGGGAGACCGGATCCGCTGGTACAAGGGATCGCCAGGGTACACTCTTCGCACACCGGTAACACGCTTCGGCTTAAATTCCCGTGACAATTGTGTCAGGTTGAAGGTGTGTGTAGAGAGAATAGATTCGCCGGTGCGAAGACGCTTTCCGAGAATGTGAAAGCCGACACCAGAAGAGCGCGTATGCTAATGCTTGGAAATACCGTGGGCGATAAACGTAGCCCTGATTAACCATAAGCGGTGCGACGGACAGATCCCCATAGCTCTGTGCATACACATGATCCTGCGCAGGCGAATCTACTTACACTTCCAACGTTGCTAAGAATTTAATCGGGACATCTTTCAACTGTAAAGAAGAGTGAGAGAGAATGCCATGTCCTGTTGATGATACATCACTCGACGGACGAACAATAGACTCGACAACAAAGTAGCGAAAGTACTTTCCCACGACGGGAGGGGTGAAGAGGACGCTGTGTCTTCTTCGCGTGGCAGCTAAAGCAAATCACGGGATACCCGTGGTAAAGCTTCTTCGTCAGATCGAGCGTTATCTCGAGCACCCCGAGGTCGACTCCACTGATTCCGTACTAGCAAATGATCGCGGCCGTCTTACGTTTCTATCCGGCGGTAGGGGCTGTTTGAGAGATTCCTGGTGAAAAAAAGGTGAGTCCCCACGCTTTGGATGAGAGAGAGTGCGATAGGATCGCGTCGAGGATAGTGTAATCGGGGGAAGCGAGTACGCGTGTGATTTATCAGCCAGACGGATGTACACTTTAATGGTGCGACTAGCTTTTCCTCTCTTCACGGATGACCTCGCAGTTCCCTGAACTCTTACTCGAGAGCCTCTTTATCATCGGCATCGAATCGAGAATAATCGAGGAATCGTTGGATCAAGTTTTTTGGGATTAAAGCAGGACAGGATTGACCAGTGGTTGAGAGGTAACATTTGCCGGTGAAAGAATGTGGGAAAACGGAGGGCTAACCGCAGAGCAGCGAGGAACGGTGACCACGCGTGTTGGCGAGAGAAAGAAGGGTATAATATAAAGCGAGCGATACTGGTCGCGTTGTGGTAGAACGGCGAGTAGAAAGGACGAGGGTGGAAGAGCGATCCAGGGAAATAGTGGAAGAACGATGGGGAGATGTGTCTGGGTGGAAGTGAGAGGAGGGATGGTTGGGGGGGTCAGTCGTATTAATAACGCATATCGGACGGGCTTGGTAGAGCTGGGCAGCGGCGTGGCCACCAGGCCGATATGAAATCATCGCGCCGGACGAGGGAGTGCTTCGCAAATAGTACCGCATAATTGGAATCCATCCGGCAAACACACAGCGCATCGGGGCTCTGCTTTCCTCGCCAATCAATCTGTCGCGACGCTTTCTTCCTCCTAGCGGCGACGACGACCACCATGATTCCTTCGACATCTCCTCCCTCATAAAGTTCATCCGTAGCATTCGTTATCTGCCGGCCGATTCCGGAATATGTGACCGTAAAACCTTACCACTCATATATCTCGGCCGTATTACGTAAGGCGATAAAACTGGGAACATTAACGCTAGAAATCTCCTACATAGTTTAATTTTCGCTCTTTTCCTTGAGCGATCTAATCTTCCAAAGAAAGCGAATACTGGACTTTGGATGTATCCCTGATGATATCACCGATTTGTAAGTGTTAAAAGAGCTTTGATAGCCTGTGAAATTACGTCGTAGTCACTGAGGAACCGCCAACAACTACTTTTAGTGTAGAGGTTCCAAGAGACACGCTTGTGACTGATGAGACCGAGCGACGAAAGAGCTAGCCTGTTCTCCGTCCTTGAAGCATGCCACGATTAGGAGTCAGCCGGAGTATTAGAATAATCAATCAGAAACGTCGGGACATATAAGATAGCTAGGATTGACGAGTCCTTTCGAGAGTAGGATGCTTGAATGGTTCTAAGGGGTGATTTTAATAAAGGATAATTCAGAGGGTGTAACCGGAGAGGACTCATCATTATGGAGATCCAACCTCGAATCATAGCTTCTTTTTAGTCATCTTGCTCGCTCCCATAATCTTAGTTCGAGCAGCATCGTTCTCAAACTAGCTACTAGCGATCACGTAATATTCTCCTTTCTCAGCGATTCCCGAAATTAATAGCCAGCTAAGTGGCGGTTAAATTATTGCCTCGTAAATATCTCAGCGCCCTTCGCGATCCCGCACCATTCCGTTTTGCTCGACGGCCGGGGGGTGCAAGTGTCCCGGACACTCCGCACTTGTCGACGACTCTCTTTGATTCCCTTTCTCCAAGTCAGCGCGGTTAGCAGTTACGAATGATTTCTCAGCCTAGCGTGGAAAAGTGTATAATCTGAGAGCTCTTGGCTGAAGAGATAAGAGGAGGATCAGAATGGTCCAGTCGATTGTGGGAAGAATCGCGAGGGAATTCGAAGCCGGACTTTAATTACCAGTGGATGGAATGCTCCATCATCGGGTCTCGCACTCTTACGGGAAAAGGCTACTAGCGCGGAGACGCGCGCACAATGCGCCCGGTTATGAGCATACGGCAGCGGGGCTCTGAAAGGAAAACCACTTATTATCTTACTGTCAGGAGGGTCGCCCGATTGCGCTCCGCTGCTGGCTGGCTGGCTGGCTGCTGCATTGGCAGGCGGAACGGTAACGAGCGCGGCAATTACCGCACTCTTTCATAGAGCGATAGCGGGAAACCACAGAAAGCCTCGGCCGTCTTGGCAGAACAATGGCCTCCGAGCTCTTCGAGCTTGCACCGCGTATCGGGATAATTCTCCAGGCTCTAGCTCTCTGGCGCGCGGCCGAAGCTCTCGTTGGACACATTTTCTTCCCACCCCGAGATAGTAATTTTAAAGATCTTGGATATATCTTAGAAATATATTTCAATCTTTCATGCACTCAAATATTCCATTCTACCTAATTACAATCATGCTTGCCCAATCTTTAAATCCCCCAATTCTCTTCAATCCAATCAATGGCCGATCTCGATCTAGTTAAATCCAAGAGTTTAACAATCTGTCCTTCCAATCAAGTGGAGAGTGATCAGACCACAAAAGAATGAATAGTCCCCACTAGTCCAGTATCCTTGAAACCACTGGAGGTTCCAGCAAGGTTCTCGCACCCCTCTCGGTATTTAACTGGCGGTAGCTCCTGAGCGGCGACACCGGCGGTTTTCTTACAACGTGCGCGCGCGCGCGCGCGCGTCCAAGACAATAATTCCAACAATTAGATCGCGGCTATACGTCAGGTGGTTTTTTCAAGCGAGGGTGGCCGAGCGAGTGAGGGAGGACGGGTGGTTGAGGGGGGGGGGGGGGGGGGGGGGGGGCAAAAGGGGGGAGAAGCTGGGGCGCACCGTGGGGATGGGGAACATGGCCGCACGGGCTCGGCGTCTCCACCTTTTTATTGTGAGCGCCAGAGGCAGAAGGCAGAATGTCTGTCTGCTGCTGCTGCTGCTGCGGCCGAGCGTATATGTACGGTGTACGGAGAGTGGAAGTACCCGCTGGAGAAGAGAAAAAGAGAGTGAAGCTGCGGGCAAGCCGGGCGGCCAAAGAGTGCGGGCGAGCGCGCGAAGAGAATGAGAACGAGGGAAAAGAAGAGTCGGGGAGAGACAGAAGAGAGGCCCGATGAAGGGAGCGAGAGAGAGAGAAAGAGACGGGGGGAGTAAGGGAGAGGGAGCCAGTGGACTCGGTGGGAAAGAGAGAAGCACACCGAGGAGGCTGGTAACCACCACCTCCGACTGCCTGGTTGGCTCTGGAACAGTCCTCCTGCACACTTATTCGCCTGGTCGTGCCGCGGTAGTCGCGTTTATTTATCGGCGGTTGCCGTTGAGTGGCGCTAGCCCGGCATTTTAATTGCACTCTTATACCACCACCGAGCACCGGCTGCACCGGGGCCCTTCAGGGCGCCCGCCACTGCGCTGTGCCCCCTCAGACACAGGCCCTATTCTCCACCCGAGCACTCCCTCCCCTCTCTCTCCACTCACCCTCCCACCCTCAACCATCTTCCAACTTGCCTCTACCTCACCTTCCATTGCCTTCTACCGATTCGATACTTCCCTTGATTCCCCTCGACAACTCTACCGGTGATTAAATGGATGTCAGCCGCCTCCCAAACCCTACCACAATAATCCTCATACCATATTTAAGGCACCGAACGAACTTGCCGTCGTGCATCATACTTTTTTCAATATCTATCATCGTCCGCTTTTCTCTTATATCCCCAATTCCAGGAAATCGACATTGATTGGAAAGAGAGAGAGAGAGAGAGGGATAGTGGGGTGGGACTAGGGTGTGGGGGCACTATTGTAAGCCAACATTATACATCGAGTGAGAATACGTAGGTGGTCATTTCTCGCCTCTTCCTCCAGCGCGATTAAGCGTGTACAGCTCTGGACTGCTGAGGGAGAGTGTGCGCGTATACACGAAGGGCGCGTGTGTCCACCATACTGGTACACATACGCGCATAAGCGTGCCCTCCCCGATGCCTGTGTCCGGCGTATTTCAAGCCGGGTTATCACCGGCAGATCTACAGGGACAGCGCGAGAAATTATTTATTAGCACGGGACACCTCCTTCGTCAGGCACGGGGGAGGAGCAGAGTTCTCTTCCGCGGAGTCATGTCGTAAAAAAGATTAACGAGCACACCCGGACCAACCCCGAGGGCCCACGTGGCTTTCCCGAAGGAAGGAGTACTCGCGAAATCACTACTGGAAGATCCTGAGCGAGGGATGATGACCCGAGCAAGAGCAGAAGCCCGCGACCTCCTAATCGGACGATTCCTCTCTCTGAACGCTATCAATTTCTCGGGAATGGCTTGTTAACAGGACCGTAGAATTGACAGTACAATACGCTGGTGTTCTATTGGTGAGGGCGAGTACGATCTTCCCTCGTGAAAATCGTAATCCGACGTGGGAAGTTGTTTCACCTTGCATGGTAGGTTCGTGTCGACGAAGAGGTCCATTCGGAGACACCTAGATCTCGGGGCTGTCAGTAATCCCGGTCGCTTGGCATTATCGTCACCCTCCGTGGTACTCTCGTAGCTAGCATCGGCAAGAGTTTCGGTAGTGAAAATATTTGTCGGGCGTGTCCGGCATCGTGTATAAACAGATCGAGCCTGACGGAAATGCGATTGTCCGCGGCAGGTACGCCTTCCCGGTCAACGTGTTTGTCTCGGTTACCCCTTCGGTTTTCGTAAACTGACGGCAAACCTTGAGCTTACCACCTCTCTTGCCACGCTAAATCCTTGTAATAAGATCCATTACGCGCTTAGGAATAATAATTATCATATCATAGATTCGAGAAAGTAGTTGACATTTTTCTGACCAGTCTTAGACGGCACTGCTCGATCAAGATTCGTTTAGAGAAGAGAGCGGATACTCTCGCTGAATTATTCATCGAGCGTCGCTCGAGAGAATTTCGCCGGATTTGTCGTGCGACCGCACTCCTTTTTCAAAAAGGCCAAAGAATCCTGGAAAGGATGGAGAGGGGACAGCTAGGAATGTTTGACGACTCGTCACCCGACTCATTCGCCTACGATCTATGGCCAAGGCAGGTACCAATCCGTGTCGCTCCCACGATCGTTCTCCAAGTTTCGATGTTTCGCTTTCGCACCTAAACTACAAAAAATCCCTTTTAGATTATATTACCAATGTTAATACATTACTAAGAGCACTTTAAATCAATAGCAACTATATTCTATCCTTGTCACTATTTTATTCCAACAGTATAATTGAAGAATTAACGGAACGTAGAATAATAGAGTGAGGCAAAGTTCTCTAAAGGATCTTTCAACTCTCGTCGGACATAGATTCGCGGCTTTGCGTAATTATGTCGTCGGCAGTAAAGAGAGGTCGGCATTTAAATCCAATATAAATCACGCGAAATGTAATCAGTCGGCGTATTTTCATCGTATAATTGTGATTTATTGTCGCGGGCATTGTGGGCGTACGTCTGGCGCGCACAAAGGGCAAAGCGAAGCGTATATTCAAGGCGTAACCCGGCTGTAGTCTTGGCGCACATATTAATCGGATCTAAAAGCCTCAGAGCCCGCCGAGGCACGCGTAGTTCCATCTCAAGGGTGTTCTTGTTGCGCTCCACTTCTGTGTGTCGTTCGCCTTACGTATTTCCCAGGACTCGAGTACTCCATGCCCGCCTTCCCCGTGAAATCTCGATGAAATACAATTGTATCTACGAGAAGCAGAGAGCACTCGGTGCGCTCCCACTTTGCAGTCGACTCTAGGAACGAGCGAGAGACTCTGACTCGAGTTTGAAATCTCAGCTCTCCAGGAAAACGTCGGAACGCTCGTGCCGAGATCAAAGTTCTAGCTTGCCGAGCGAAGGAAGTTGTTATTGCTTTTATTAGCATACTAATTATAAGATTTCACCCGGTACCGATCCCGTCACGCGCGAGAGGGAGCAAAAGAGCGGGAAAGAGCACGGAGGCAGATGAAAGCAGATTAAATATGCGATTAAGTCGGATTTCAGTAGCACCGAAGGCCCTCTAAAACCTCCGTCTCTTAATCGACGCCATAGATTAGGCCAGGCTGAATACCCCTCCACGATAAAGCTCTAATCGCTAAGCTCCGGTACAACTCCATTCGACCATTCAATCTGTTTGGCTTCGGTTCACAAGAGTGCGTATTACTTTTGGCAGTAGAATTATTCCTCTGTACATTCATTCGAGCCAAGTATCTCAGCAATTCTATGCGAAAGCATTAAGAACTCGCGCGAATGCTGACGTAGTTGGGCTCCGCTCAAGTGGTAGCGTGTTTCGCGAGGGGCGCTTAAAGTACAATCGTGCTACTGCAAGTGGTGCTAGCATGATCTCCAGTGGGAGACAGGGCCTCGACAGGGCAAAGTGGGAAACGCACTACCATTATGGTATGGTATCACTCACGGTTCGTTTGCAATTCGAGGCTTCGCCATAGGGAAAGACGCTTCCCGAAGTATACATACATACGTACTACCTGTGCACGCCACTGAGAATTCCTGCCGTGGCACTTAAGCGCGACGCATTTACATTTCGTGCTACCGTTACAAGCCCATCAGCATCTCGGATGCCCCGATCATCGGATCTACATAAATATTCCTGGCTACGGGGCACCGATCTTTAGGAGGGCAAACGCGCGCGCGCATGCTCGATTTTTTTGACACGTGTAATTCCATCGTGGAGAGACGACGGTACCCGTTAATGGACATACCGCGTCTATGCAGATTCCCGGAAGGAAGCCGATCTCTCTGCCGCGCGGCAGACTCGCGAGCGATCTCAAGCTGGCAGAGCGGAATCGCCGCTCTTCCTGTCAGGAGGCCGTCACGGACTCGCCCGGCTTAAGTGCCGATTAAAGTCCCTTCGCTAGAAGTAGGACGAGATATCGGCAGCCTTTCTCGCACCATTCTTTCTTTCTCTCCCGACAAAATAAGCCCTAAATCTGAGAGTCCGCAGCTACCCGAATTTAAAAGCTCTTAGTGATACTCTTCGATTTTGTTACCGCATTTTCAACTACTAGATTTCTTAAATGTCCAAAAGAATGGTGGATTGAAGTTTGCATGCTCCGCGTATTCTCAGGTTAAACCTTGTCTTCCAAGTGCCATCTAATATCAGCTTTTAGAGTATAAATTACAGAGGCAATCGCGGGCAATCTTCCAATCCCGGTCTTCCTCTCCTTGCCGAGCGTCCCACGGGGATTTATGGCGCATTGGTTCACGATTTATCTCGATTTTAAAGTTACGGTGAACTCGCCGATGAATTCACTTCCATTATTCTTTAAGAAACAATTAACCTTAATAATATCGATAAGATAGCTTCCAGGCGATAGCACATTGAACTCGCTTCTGTTGGCAGTATTCTCGCATGCGTTCGACGTGTGGGTAACATGAATGGGTCGTGCATCGGGGGCCAAAAGAATTCTGCTATCGTTGCATCAGCAGTCCACTCGCAATTTCGTAAGGAGCGTGTGTGCGTACCGTCGGCGCGTACAGCTGTCGAATTTTTATTGTAATCACCGTTATGATTGTCGAGCAGGTTGTATTAGGTGGCGGAGAGGTCGTCACGCGAACGTGATGCACTTGCCAATCATTCCCGACGTCAATCATTAATTGCTCATTGCTCCGACACGTGACGGTATTATTGCTACCATATCGTCTTTAGGAGTCTGCGATAACGTTTCTCAATTCTATTGTTAATCAAGAGTGGCAGCTTGGCAGGATTGCAAGCACGGAGTAGCTCAGCTTCGAATCCCACCCGTAAGCTCTCGTATCATCTATCGAGACAAATCCGCCTCTCCCAGTGCTGGGCCTGGCTGTCCAGCGGAATATTTCGTGCTAATTGTCAGCGGGTTATCGTCGATCTCATTATCCGCATACCACGTGCGTGTCTCGTTCGCGTTACAGGCTATACGCAGGCTCACCCCGAGTCCTGCTGCTTATAGCTCGCTAGGAGGAACGGAGCGTGGCCGAGGGAGGAGGAAGTCCGAAGGGTGCATCCGCGTGAAAGAAAGCAGAAGAGAAGGCGGTCCATAAGAGATAGAAAGAGAGAGAGAAAGAGAGTAAGAGCCGAGGAGGAGGAAGGGCGAATTTTACACGGCGAGTGTTCCCTCTACGCTCGTTTAGTTGGTTCGCGCGAACGAGGGTGATGTCACCGTGCCTGTTCGATCCGCTATCGCGAATTTTAATGATGGTGCAAATGTCTCGGCAGACCGGCGCTATATTATCTCGGAGTTTAGGCCGGATGCGGGGCCGCCCACGCTTGACTTCTTCCCCGGCCGACACCATCCTTCTCTTCTTCTTCTTCGCTACTACTTATACATACTACTCTCTTCGCGCGCGCCGCCGACCCTCACCTCCTCGGAATTTCGCTCTTTGTCTCCGTGAAATTCCTTGCACTCCACGCTACCGTCCTTCCAGCATTCGCATCCTTTATTTCCTTTGGTATCCTTGCCTCCGGGAGGAAAGCGGGTTGTGTACACTGGTGAAACGCGACTCAGTTTTGTATTGCAACCCTTGGTACCGTTCATCACCAACGAAACTCCTTAAAACTCTTTGTTTAATTATATGTATCTTTTCAGACAAGAGTTAGTTGAATCGTCGATTTCATTCTATATAATCTCAATCGAAATCCAGTGATGACTACATTGCAAAATGGTGCTCGTTAACGAAACGAGCACAGCCGAAATTCACTGTGCAAGACTCGCTTTAATTTAAATCGAAGACTCTCTCGAAGGCCGAGGAAACGTACGATGCTTCAGGAATCGGTGAATGAAAAGAGGGTGCTGCGCTCTGCTTGCCAGAAGATTCCTTCTCGCGATCACAGTACCAAAGCACCAATACCAGCGTCTGTAGCAGAGGTACCGGAGGTGGCCAAGAAAAAAAGACGAAGACGAACTTTCTATCACGCGATTCCACGGACAACTTCGTAAATTTCAATCTATACCTGTGTCCACTGCATTCGGGAGAACGCGTAAGTGCCACGCGAACGTCCCCGCAGGGACAGGTGATCCTTCGGAACTCGGGCGTTTCTTCCTATCAGCAGATATGCTAGCAACAATAACTCGACTGACAAGGAAGAGTTAAGTTGCCAGTCTCACGACAGATAATCCAGTCCATTATTATCAAAGCAGTTTTAATATACGTATTTTCTTATCGCATCCTCCTTGACAGACGTAACAGGATGCAACCTACTTGCCAATAGTTCACTGTTGCATTAATTCCCAGTTATCAGTTCTATTTACAAATGTAATGCGAAGCGATGCTCAAGCGTGTGTACAGCATCCCTTCTCTTATCTCTACTCGCTTCTTTCAAACAGACTCTATTCTCATTGTAGTCAAAATGAACTTTCTCTTGAAGCGGTTTTTTTGCATTCGTTTAGATAAATCTTATCATCTTCCAGAAAAAGTTTGTATAATTTCGAAGTAAGAAAAAATGGAATAAATTTTATAATATTGATACAGGTTGTACATTAAGTTAATTCAGTCCAGTCATACTTCCTTGTATCTTGTATCCGGGTAAGATTGCGGAGGGATGTGGTATCGTTATTAATGCCACTTATACTGAGCGAACGAGCTGAAAAGGTGAAGTAGCCTGGTAGTGACTGCTCTCTCATTGCTGACGGACAAACGGACAGAGAGTCGGGTGAGGTCCGAGGAAGAAGAGAAGAAGCGAGAACAGTAACTCGCGTGAACCGCGTAGGCCGGCTAACGAGCTCCTCCCTCCACGAGTGGAAGATGTGTACGACGTTCCTGGATGCATGCTCTCGTTATCCCGTGGCACGATGTGGGAGCGAGAGACAGGATCGCTTCTCCAAGAGGAAGAGGTGCGTCCAGGCTCTTCTCGCGTCCAGTCAAGGGTGACTTAATCACCCTGTCGCATCTTGGAATCGCGCGAAAATCCGCTATTAAAGCGCGCAACTTCCCTTGCCAGCTGCAATCGTTTCACTTCGGCTCGCCTCGCCCCTTTTTTTCTCCGCATCAGATGTGTCTACTCGAAGCGAAGACCTTCGCAATCAGTTGGCTCGCGCTCGCTAATTGAGTTTAAGCCTCCTCTCGCACTCGCGAAGCCTTTAATCCTCGATGAAGATTCGTGGCTAAGGGGATTCGGTGATTTCTACGAACCTTTTGAAATTGGATCAGTCAGGTCACAGGGGTTGACACCTGAATGGCGTCCAGCTATAGTAGAAACAAAGACTGCCAGGCATACGGCAAGCTTCGTATTGTATTGGAAGAAATTTCTTCGACGCCGAGACTACCGGCAGGCATTGTTTTATTTATTTAGCATGAAGATGATGGGAGCAGAAGGGATGAAAGGTGAGGTCGGAAACCGCTGGTGGGCTCTCGGTGTCCATTGAGAGCGATCGTTACCGCCATTCAGTAATAGGCGCTGTGGCGAAAGAAGTTGGAATTCCGTTGACGAAGCCCTCGGTACCGTGCCCTCGCAGTTTGCCCTCTTCCTCGGGCTTTGATAAATTGATTCCAGGTGTAGGAGTGTGCTGAGCGATCCTCGCGAGCGCGAAAGCGCGTTTCCAAGCGAGTAACGATGGCGGTCGGTCATTGTCTCAGGGCATTATCGAGACGGGCATCTCTCGAGGGCGAGCGCGCGCACTCCTGCGGGGGCGAGCGAGCCACCCTTTTCTTCTCTTCGCTTCTCTTCGTTCTTCTCTCGCTCGCTCTTCCTTCTTCCCTGTCGTAGTCGTCGAGTCCTCTTTCCCTCTGTCTTACGCGCGATCTCGACCCGCGTCCTCGACGACCACGTCGAACCTCCTTGTTCGACCTCGCTCACCAACCAATGCACCCGTTGGTCGCATCCAAGGAAAGGGCCTCCTCGACCCCGCCCTCCCCATCCCGGCCCCTTACCTATTCTCTCGGAGGCGCGATAAACAGTGGGCTGACTCGCGCGCCACGATTCACCAAGCTGGCAAGCGGAAAATTATAAATAATGACGAGCCTTTACATCCAAGAGTCTTGGCAACGGCGACGCCCGCTTACCATCTGCTTGAGCAGGAAAAACCAGGAAATACTGAATCGATTGGGCGAGCATTTCGTTAATCTGAGATATATAACCCTCAGTCAGTGCCTGTTCCGGCAAGATATCTTCTTCGAGGGTAGTCAGTCACAGTAAGCAAGCGTTGGCATAGGATTTCGGTACTCAAGATTCCGGTATATTAATGGAGAAAGTCTAGTGCTTAAAGTTCTCGAAGCGCTCGGCTCTGCTTGGGAGTTTCATTAATCTCTTTCACATTGGATCGGAAACACACTTCCCGCTACTCTTCCATTGTCCAGCAGGGTTTGTTCGGATGGCCTCGAGTGGCTCTGCGGCAATCTATATCGAGCGGTTGGAGGCTGCTGTCAGGAAGCGAGGATGCGCCCGCTGCATCGACAATGTCTCAGGAGTCAGTGTGACTGGACATATAGAGAAGGATTCATGCGAGCTCTTTCCACGAACAGCCGAGAGCGCCGACATCTCCTTAACGATCGGATCCTTCTCTCTCTCCCGCTCTATCGCTACGGATAATCGTCGCATCCGGTGCAGCGATGGGATGCCGCTGTTGCTACTCCCAAGCACCACCACCAGCATCACACACGTCTCTCGTTATCTCGGCAGAGTTCTGCTTACGTGTGCGGGCTACGCGAAGTTGCGTGCACACGCCGCATCTCCGATTCGGCATAGCGTCGATCTCTGCTGAAGATTACTTCTGGCCTCCTCCCTCATTGGCTCGCATCGTTTGTCAGAAGGTCTCACCGAAGACTCATTCAATTTTCTCGATTCTCTTGATTGCAAGCATATTGAAAGTCTCGCCGACTGGCAGCGAACCGTTCGACTGACGGCTACTCGTTCCTTTCGTGGAAGCGAGGAGACAGAGTCGGTATCGGTTGTCGCATCGGAGATATGTGTGTTCCGCGGGTCGTTCCCCCGTTATAACAGTATTGCTTATCGAGTCCCGCGAATGTCTGTCACCTGGTTTAGATGGCGATACTTCTCGGAAAGGGATCGCCTGATACTTTGATTATCGGCTGACACTGGAGAACGCTGGAAAACCGGGTGTGTTTGACGCTGGGGACGACAGCGCTTAGAGAAATTGATGCCGTATTAATCAGTGCCCGCAATTAATAAGTCTTGCCGCATTCCTCTCGGGTTTCGTATGGTTCGTCGAGTCAGCCGCCCCGATGAAACAAAGAATCTACGTGAGAGAGCAAAGAGAAGGAGGAGGAGGAGGAGGGACGGAGAGAACGCGCGCGCGCGAGAGAGAGAGAGAAAGAGAGAAAGTCAGTGTCATGTAATCTTAATCGGTAAATGAGACATAACCTATTCGAGGGCGGTGTTTGTGTCCATTAACCGCATGCCCGGCCATTAAGCCGTGCCCATAAAGGTCTCCGAAACCCTGGCTCGTTTCCTCGAAACCAGAGACCGAGCGAAACAAACTCGAAAGAGCAGACGACCACGCTCGAGGGAGAAGCACATCGGGGCCCGAAGGATATAAAGCATACGCGAAGACATAACTTCCCTCTGGTATTCCTGGTAACCAGAGCTGACAGGCGTGCATCGGGATCCCCGAGTGGAACTAGTCGAAATCTCGTTGCCTCCAGTCGGCCTATACAACCAGCAAAAATTCGCACATCACTTCCATATCTCCATCCAAACGACAGAACACCAATGTGCATCCACGCAGTCATTAAATCGCAGTCCAGCAAATTTCTCCTCTCTTGAAATACCAACATTTAATTTCCTCTTTGTTAGTACTCTCCGAGAAAGCACTAGGACTCTGCTGTACTTGAGCAAGGCGCGAACTCGAAGGGAAGAAAAGGGAGAGGGTTGATCCGATGAAAGAAGTGTGCGTATGCTCTCGAAAACATACGACGCGATGGTACAAACGGTAGAGGGATACACAGCTACTCTTTCGCAGTCAGTGAGAAAGGATAGGGCAGAGCCTCCCTCTTCTGGGGAGCTCGAACGGTGATCGGACACCGGGAGTATCCGGCGAGGTATTCGAGACTCTTGTAGCCTGTCCTCGGTGGATGGACCACGGGGAGAGAGAGCACGGCCGGCGGTGGGTGAGCAGCTCCTCGCCGCGGACAAGGTGGAGGGAAGCGCGGCAAAGTGCATCAAAAGATGCCGCCGCGCCAGGATATAGGGTTACCAGCTCGCCATAGGCCAGGTTATTCCTCCTAATAGCCTGTATTGGGTTAGGACGCTTGTATATAGCAGTTTCGAGCTTGGCCTCTTCAGTCTGCCCCCTTTCGTCCACCTTAGTCCCGACTACTCTCCACCTTGGAAACCGTCCTCTATCTACTAGAACCTCGTGCCTTGTCCACTATTTTCCTCTCTTCTCCAACCCCCACCTTCTCTCCCTTACTCTCCACACACTCCCTCTCTTTCTTTCTCTCTCATGATCGGTCGTTCTCCCATTCTCGAAGCCGAGAGACTCGTCTTGGAGTCTCGCGCATGAAGTCAGCTCCCCGTGAAGGAGCCCTCCTTCCATTCGTATGCAGCGAAGTGTGAGCTGTAGACACGATGCGTCGTCAGCTTGACAATGGACCCCTTACGAAAGTGTATACCTACTCTCTCTAAAGAGAGAGAGAGAGAGAGAGAGAGAGAGAGAGAGAGAGAGAGCGCCGGAGATCCAGCGCACTCCAGGACGAGGAGAGCGAGTACGGTAAGGTACTACGATATCCGCGCGCGCACACCCCCTTTAGCACGCCGATGAGAGAGAGAGAGAGAGAGAGAGAGAGAGAGAGAGAGAGCTCACATCAGACTCCTAGGGATCAGGTGAGTTCGAGACAGGTGTCGGGACTCGCGCTTTCTTTGATGGCCGCCGCTCTTAATTCTAGACCCATAAAGCCCGCACACCTCTCTGCCGCACCCTGTCCAAGCCTCCTTTACCATGTCACCCTGATTTTTCTACCCTTGTCCCCAGGATTGATTCCTACCTCGTCGAAGGTCATGTTCTAACTCTCGCTCTTCACCGAGCCGCCTTGCCGCCTTATGACTCCTCTAAGTATCTTTTACTATAGTTATAGACGACCCTCGAGTCGGCTGCCAATGGATTATATCCAGGTAAGCCGCCGCCACCGCTGGTACTGTTACGTGTCTTTAATTTATGTGGCGCGATTAACGGCAAAAAGCTATGTTGTCGGCTTGTCGCGGCTTCATAATTAAGATCCGCGCCGATTAATTGCGTCAAGGCGAGATCGGCGCGGGAGCCTGATCGGGTAGAGTCGATTAACACGCTTCGATATTTCATGGCTGACTCGCGTACGTAAAAACAGGCGTGTTGAGTCGAGAACTCGGTAGGCTGACGCTATTGCGAGTAGCGGGCGACCGGTATGTTGAATTCATTATGTTACATCGGGCAGAGTGAGCGAGGAAGAAAACTCTGCTACGACGAAGTTACTGACTGATTGAACGCGCTGTGTCTTGTCGCCAAGGCGATACACAAGAGTAGCAAAAATAGATTACGCTCATTAGATGTATTAGGCCTGATCGTAGCACATGCTAGAGTAACTCGCTCTCCACAGAGGAAACACGGGAACGCTCGGGTGTACGAGAGTTACTTACGGTGACCAGTCACTATTTATTAGCCCTCAATACGATCCCGACGTGTTCGACACATATGGAAGAGACTCGTAGCAACAACGCCAGCTAGTTGGGAGTTATCTTTTAAAGTTCTACCCGGTGCAAGAAGTTCCGGGTACTTCAACCGGATTCCTCTAAATTGATCTCCAATGAAAGAACTTCACCAGAAAGCTTCGCACCTGACCCAATTGGCAATGGACTCTAATTCGAGATGAGTTAAAGCTTCTACTTGAGTAACGGCAGAGGCTGGGAACCTGGTTGATTTGACTTTTGAGGGGAATGTCGCCAAATTGTAATTGGGGGTATTGGTGTGACGACGCCGTAAATCAGAGCAGATCATCACCATAGTGCGCTAGACATCGCTCGACGATTGAAGCAAGTAATCGCGAGACGTTCTTGTCCGCCTGGTCGGCACTCTAAATTTAAAGTTTGGCGAGAGAGTGCAAGCGGTAGGGACGTTCGATTTCACGGTGGTCCCGACCTGGAATTAGCCGAACAATTCAAGCGGGCAACACAGTTCGCGCTTCTTCGCCGTCAGCCCGGATAAATTAAACCGGGCGAGGAGAGAGAAAGAGAGAGAGAGGGAGAGAGAAAGAGAGAACCAAAGGAGATACCGTTCTCTCCTTCCACCGATGACCGTCGAGAGCTAGTGAGAGAAAGAGGAGGAGGTGCTGGCATCGAGAGGTCCGAAGGAGCGTTGTGTTAGAATGACGGATCCCTCCGAAGGGCCATTTAGTCTAAAGATACCGATCTCGATGGGGGTACCGGATTCTCTCCTATCGGCGGAATCTTAGGCGACGAAGGTGCCTTGATGTGAACCGCTGGATCTCCTTAAAGTGTCCGATGGCTTCTGCCTGATCGCGGCCGGAAAAGATCCCAACCGTTCCGACCGACCGGACTGATTTAGTCGCCGAATAGCCTTTATCGTTTCTTTATGGATTTATTGCCATGATGAAGCACCTCACCATGCAGACGAACTACTTTTATCCTCGTGAAGCCTACCTGCCACGTTCAATCACCTATTTTTATTCACACCTCCTAATAAATTATGATCATCGCCTAGACTGCATTTCAATATTACTCCCAGAAGAAATAGTCTCCTTAATACAATAATCCACCCACTCCGTCTGTATATATACACACATTATGATTTCATTAGAAACAAACTTCCTTAGTTCCACTTCTGCTCTTCTTAGAAGCGTCACATTAGGATTCCCAAGGAACCCTCTAAGATAAATCCATATATTACTCCAATCAGTCATAACTCTCGGTCACTCTGAAAGTAGCTTCCAAAGCAGAAATCCAGACGGAACTCAGTGGTGAAAAGGGGTGCCCGCAGGTGCTTGCACGTAGGAGGATAGCGGAGCGTAACAGTGAGTGGAGGAAATGTAAGGCATGGCGAGTGAAGCGAAGCAAAGCAGAGATGAGAAAAGACGAGTGGAAAGGGGTCCGCGAAAGAGGGTTGGCGGGGGTCAGTGGGAAGTTGGCGGATGGTACGAAGGAGACTGTAAGGTGGAGAGCAGATACAGGGGAAGGAGATATTAGCGAGACAAATAGCTCGGTTGGTTTGGCGCGAGAGGGTGTTCGTGTGAGTGAGAGAAAGAGAGGGAGAGAGAAATGGTTGTGCTCTCACAGTTACAGCAGCGAAGCGAAAGCCGTGTTCCGAAGGCAAGAGAGGTGAGTGTTAGTTGAGGGCAGTGTTAGTTCGGGGATTGCTGCGGCACGTAGGGCTAGTATGTACGAGGAGCCAGCCTTCCCACAGTGTATAGGCAGAAGTGTGCACAGTATGCTTGTACGTGGCTCACGGCAGCCACTAGCCGCGAATAAGCGCAGCTTAGCCCCACGTATTAGCATATGAGCACCGCCTAATTAACGCCCCCGACTGCCTCCGGCCACCCCGCGCGCACCCCAGCCTCACCGTTGGGGCGTTAAATAATGTAAACCAGAAAGCGCGCCATTGTCTTACCCAAAGCCGTTCGTAAAACTCGGGTTAAGTCGGCCCCAATGGCTACCAGATCTCGCGAACTCCTCCAGCTAATCCTCCCGCAGCATCCACGCGCACCTTGTGCGCGACGGGAAAACAAATGAGAGCGTGAAATACTCGAGCCAGCACTGCCTTAGAATCTTGTCTTAGAGTCATTCGTGGATACTCTGCCATGTAGGCGGAAATCATTTGGGCATATTAATTCGCTGGCTGTGAGGCGAAGGGATTAAAATCGGTATGAAAGGGTCTTTGGAGGGTTCTAGAGGTGGTGGCTCCTCGAGCTGGTAGCAAGCTCAGCTTTGAAACTTGGTGTGGCGAGGACTGGCAGTCTCGAACTGGCCGGCATACTACTGGCACGGCATATTGTCAGGCGATAAAACGAAGCTGGCAGAAGGCGGCGGGAATAAATTTATGAATGCTGGAACCCGGGGCTGGCTGCATTCCACGCGGCCTGCGCCCGACACACTGAATTGTCGCTCTCATTAGCGACCCGCTCTCTCGACACCCCGTTTCGCCCCGGCCTCGCTGTCTCTTCTTCAGAGACTCTTTCTCTGCCTCTCTTTCCCGTACATTCTTTCTTTCGCTGCTTCCCTCGTTCTTTCTTTCTTTCTTTCTTTCTTGGCACCGCTGAGAGTCAAGCGATTCCTGCACCTGATCCTGCCTTTGCTCGTCTGATCTTCTTCTTCCTTCCTTCTGCATCCATCGAACGACAGAGAGAGAGAGAGAGAGAGAGAGAGAGAGAGAGAGAGAGAGAGAGAGAGAGAAAACGAGTGATAGTAAGAGGGGCGGAGCAGGAGAAGGGGAGAAGAAGAAGGCATGCAATGCCGATTGATATGCGTCGCGCGGCAGTTCCAGTCCATTTTCAGAACCGCGCTAATCTCGGGGACTTTAATGAATTTTAATCGCGCACGGCCCAGTCATTCCACCCGACGAGGACGCCGACGGTTCGCCCATGGAAAGGACGAACACGCGCGAGATATCCGGGGATCGAGCCTCTGGTACTCGGTGTGTTAATTGGACTTGCTTAGTGTCGGGGAATCGCGTGGGTGTATAATACCAGCAGCCTGATTAAGTCGTCAGTGTCGAACACACTTTCGGTCGGCATATTGAATCGCCGGGAACACGATAGCCCTGCACTATCTTCTGCCATATTACACACACTTCTTTTTCGCTCGCTTCTCATTCCCGGCGCCCTTTTAATGTATGCTGTTTCAAGTGGCCTTTCAGGTTTGGCTACGAAGATTTCGTTGAGTCGAGCCTACCAATGCAGAAGGAATATCCAGTTACTTTTTAATTCTCGATACGAGATGACCAGTCTTTTCTTTTGGGGGCTCACTTACGCAGCTTCTGTAGCTAGCAGAGCCATTCTCGTACGAGCACGGAGACACCCTTAAAGGAGCCGAACACGTCGCCAGTCGGCGCTAATTTAAAAAACGGCCGTGTACGAACCAGTTCCGGTCACTTCCAGGTAATGTCCACACACACACACACATGTACGCGACAAAGGAACAGAGGTCGTTCGATAAAACTTTCGTTTGGTAAGTTCTGACAACGTTGAAGGTTCCGGCATTACGTATTCGATGAATTGTCGCCTAAGTGAGGATTCTAATATGATTTTTACCAGCCGGAAAAGTCTTAATTGCCCGACTGGAGACTAATCTAGAGTCCGATAAACGTCTTTTCATCAGGAGGACAAACCTCGGAGATTTATACCGCCTAATCACCGTGGGAATGGTATTAGCCGTCTCGAAATTAGAGAGTAGCGATGCGGGCGATCGCTATTTACTTTATAGGTCGAGCTAACATTCAAAGGTGATACGTACACTTGGTAGAGTGACGAGCATCCTTCACGCGGACGTAGACCTTTCACTCGTCCGAGGATCGCATAATGGTCGCCAGGTGATTTATTTCTTAAGTTTTGCTTTCGAGCCCTCACAATTGAGACGTTCTTGGCCAAGTGCGAGTGCTCGCTATGCCATACACCATAATGGGATCTCTTTTTAATAGCACACTAGATACTCGTGAGAGTCGCCTTTGGATTAGACTCTTGACTGGCAAGACACAGGTCAGCAGGTCAACCTTTACCTTCTTTTACGTAGAGCTGAAAGTCGAGGGAAAAGTATATTAATCAATGCAATGGTTTAGATTTTCGAAATTAATATAAAGCGACTGAAATGAGAAGGCGCTACGCTGCCGGAGTTACCGGAAATCGAGCGGCACGCTGGCACCGACTTCCCATCGTAGAGTTCCCCGGCAACTGTACGCGTTAATGACGCGCGCGTATTAAAAACGCGGCCGACTTAAAATAAACCCTCGCGGCCCTCGACGAGGCCAGCGGTGATTGATGAGGGAACTCTGCACTACGTGCTGCCCCCCGCCCCTGCCGTTCGACCTCTCCTCACCGGGCGAGCCAGCCCTCATTTCACGGAGGGCAGCTTTCGAGAGACGCGAGCTCAATCTCCGAGGGAAAAGTATCGGGCGACACCATCGTTGAGACATCTCGACAATTTGTGATAGACTGAACACTCCTCATGAATTCAACTTACTTAGTCACATTTTCTTGATTTCAGATTTATCGCATGTCGAAGTTTTCAAAGCGATAAATATACAGGTTTGCTTTAAGGAAATGAGAATTTTCGAATTTGTGTGGGAAGAAACTGGTAGAGAATGCGTGTGGCACTGAGCGGCTGTGATTTCCGTCGCACGTTCACGGCAGCAGCCGTGGATCCGTCAGAATAACGATCTTGGCGACGCGCCGCTTCTTTCCCCGGTCGGGGAAGATGACAGAAGGGAGCAGCGCCGGCTCGTTTGTCGTGGCGCGATCGTTAGGGGCTGCTACCTCTAATGAATTATTCCCGGATATTTTAACGAATCGTGCCTAATTATTTATAATGAATCGTCGCTCACCTCCGCTCGTCCTGGCTGCGTGACACACTGGTGAACTGAAACTGCCCGATCGGGCAAAAAAGGATATATGCTAAAAAAGGTTTACCCTCACCGGTGGAGGCTTCATAACCAATTTGTGATATTAATCTTCGCGTGGATTCTCTCGTTCCAACGCGCACCACATTCATCTGAACTCTAAGACATTTATAACAGACTGAAGGAACCCGTCAAGGAACCCGACACTCTAGAATTATTCCCGAAGACGTCTGTCATCCTGCTGAGAAAGTTTGGCTTTTTAAATAATTATCCACAGGCATGCTTGCATAGAGCAACGATTGTCGTTTCAGGCTCCGACTATCGGCTGAAGTGAATCTCATTTGAAATTCATGCCAATCCAAGCTGACTTATTTATCGTGTCTATTTCCCTTGTCACGTGAATCTCGTGCATCTCTACAGACATCTTTGGCCGGGTGTGCGTCTGGGATGCTCTTCGATCCTGGAGATCAAACTGAAGTGGAAGGAGGTCTAGCTTTCCTAAGACTATGAGGGATACCGAGCCTGGGAAACGATCAAAAGAAGCCTGGCGTGGATTAGTTCGACGGCCAACTAACGATGGTGTACCATGGAAACGGCAATGCATCATATGCGAGAGGAGAGTCGAGAACGAGTGGCCTCTGCAACAGATCAAAGGCCGCAGGCTATCTCTCGCGGGCGCGAAGTGCTGCTGCGAAAATATCATAAATCCGCTTTGACGCTTCAAGCCTCCCTCGTTCTCTCGCTCTGTGTTGTGACAGCTCGAGCCGATCCTCTCGCTCTCCTGCGAGAGTTGCCATTCGCCGCTCCTCGCGGAGCCTCGATTCTCTCATAATAAACGTCATTTATTTATACACCGGTGCCACCGCCAGCGCCACCGCCGTCGCTAGGACCGATTCGAGCACGGGGGTGGTGGAAAGATCGACGGTTACACGGGAAAAAACGCGATGCGACCGTAAATCGCGCGCGCGCGCGCGCGCGGGACTCGCGCGAAGCTGAAATATCGTGCGCAGGGTATATGCTCGCCTGGCACACGTGGAAAACAAACATTAATAGAACGACTGTTAGTCACCCTCGGTTGGGCAGATATACCCAGCGGCTGGCGACGTATTACTAATTATGTTACGACCTACTGGCGAACTCGTGTCACAACAAGCTCCCGCGAACGGGCCGACTATTGGGAGACACAACTGTATTCTCTCAGAAGTTACGATTTCGACTGTGGCAAGAAAATGTTCTCTCAAAGTATCAACTATTGCCTGCCAGTATTAGTTAGATACGAGAAAGGTGACAGAATGCTTGGGATTTCATATTCCATCAGGATAGAATCGTAACACAATCGGATGAAGCATATAACAAGATGAAAGGGCCCATAAGTGAAACATATGCGACAGAGAAGGGATCGAGTGTGAGGATACATTCCACGCCATAAGGGTCGAGCGGGTAAGCTCCCAATAAGACGATACCGAAAATCATAAGAAAATGTTGTTGTCAGCATGTCGCTGAGATAAAGCTTTTTACATGCGATTATCTCGTTAAACGAGGATGTCCCGCTGTTCGGGGAATGCTAATAGAAGCCGGATGGCCCTCGCATGACGATGAGAGGCGGTTTCTTCTTCCGATATCACTGACCCCGGCGCGGCGGATCGGAGGTAACCAGCCAGAGCGAAGCAGCGGCTACTAGAAGCAGCAGCAGGTCCCATAATCGACGAGAGGCCCCGAGCTTCGGCGAGATCCGAACGAGAACTTTTTCACCTGGCCCCGTCGTGGCAGGATGGGAACCCCGCTGGCGTAATTAACATTCGGCACGTTTAGTCGGGCCCCCGGTAGCTTCTTGTCGCCGCGAATGGACCATCCTCCTCTCCTTGGACGTTGATTGAGACGTGACCGCGAGGATGACGTGCCGACAGTTACATACTCAGGCCTCTCCACTCTAGTCCAGCGCGTCTATATACTATACATCCTACCGACGACAGGACATACTCAACCCTTCAAGGGTTCAATGAACCGGCTCGAAATTAATACCACCTAGCAAGCACATCAGAGAGAGAGAGAGAGAGAGAGAGAGAGAGAGAGAGAGAGAGAGAGAGAGAGAGAGAGAGAGAGAGAGAGAGAGTGCGAGGATTCAATATATCTGGTACAAAGTGAACGACCGATTTGACAAGACCCAATGAAGCCAACTTCCTAAAATCCTCGAGAGAGAGAAGCTCATAACAATTAGCTCTAATAGAGGCCAGCCGCAATAAGTCCACTTCTCCGTTTTACTTTCCTCGGATCCGATCCGGCCAATTTGCATGGGGGCGTGTGGGGATGCGGGTGTCCGCAACTACTTGTCGAGCTTGCCAAGAATAAGGTAATTTCGCGCTTGCGATGTCGTTCACCTTCCGCAACTAGGATAAACATTGACTAATCCAGCCTCACGGTACTTGGAAGTTATAGATACATCCGTTGACGTCAGAGCTTAAACTATGGAAATAGCTAGTTCGACGGTAGAGTTGTTAGAGTCCAGCTAGGATATCGCCAATGCAATTAGGAGGGCAATTAAACCATCCGCAATTTAAACTGCAATGAAGGCTGAGTGAAAGAAAGAGAGAGAAGGCTCTATTTTATAAGAACGAAAAGTGTATATTGGGGGACGAATTGATTCGTCATCCATCGAACCCTGCAACTACCGGATCCGCTCACGGATGCTTCTCTCGTTTTTGCCCGCGCTCTCCGGACTAGATAGTCGCAGCGTCCATCGTCCCGACTGGCGGTGAGCGAGACGCAGAACAGGAGGAATCGAGAGCTCGTACTGCTCGTGGTGCGCTTGCCAGTCGTCGGGGCTCGCTTCGAAGTCGTTTAATTAAATACAGTTTTTCATCGGTCGACCGAATCCGCGGCGCCCCGCTGAGCTCGGGGCCAGTCGAGTCGGCTTGCGGGCCCGTGCTCTCGCGAGCGCGCCGGAGTGCTTCGGGATCAGCAAATAAATCAAATGGGAACGCCCGACGGAGAGGAGACGCGGCCCGTTGTTTCAACGGGCACGTCTCCTTCCTGGAAGGAAGGCAAGCGCGACTACTCGCCGATATAATTAGTGGTGCGCGTGTCCGCGCCGTCGAAACTCTCGCTTTCCGTCTCGCTTCACTTGCCCCGCTGGAACCTCCAACTCCATGCTTTCCAAGGAACCCTAATACGATTCAGCCGCTCTCAAGAAAGTCACTCCGTCTTCCGTGTACTAGCACGAATAATCGACACGATCTTCCCACGATAGACAAAACAAGAAACAAACTAGTTTTCACTTGCACGCGAGGATTCTGTCCAACGGAAACTAAGGGGTTCTCTGAATCCATCGAAAATGAGTTTCGCCTCTGGTTAGGCTTGATAATAATTCGCAAGGTATCGATGGGATAAGTCAAGGCAGCGATCGCGGAAGTTCGGTAGAGATTAAAAGTCCCCCGGTGTTGTGTCGCGCTCGCCTCAGAACAGGGGAGAACATCCGACATGCTCGTTATAATGATTGATGCGCCTCATATCCAAAAGCGGCGACGCGCGACCGACTGTTCTCCCTTTCTCCTTCTCACCCTCTCTCGCTCTTTCTCTCTCTCTCTCTCTCTCTCTCTCTCTCTCTCTCTCTCTCCTCCTCTTAATACCGCACCGGTGGTAGTAGCGCAACTTTTTCTCCGATGTATTTTCACCTAGGGTACAAACGATATGCGTAAGCCGCTTGCGGAGCACACTGAATACGAGCTTAATAAGTTTATGAGGCTCGTAAAAGTTAGCGCGCGAGCTCGCATCTATTTACGTCCGGCAAAGCGTGCATTGACGTCTTATTAAGGGCGGGCGGGGGGATGCGGGGGGCAGAATACATTTCTCAGCGTCGTACTCGTAAATCGCAGCGGCGGCCAGGGAGAAGCTGCGTTCTACGAGGCGGTAATCCTGCGAACATCCGAGGCAGCATCTCGCAGAGGAGCATTAACGTTCAGCGCGGACGATTAAATAAGTCATATCGCCACGCGGCCCTAACGAAGCGCCGCGGCATCCTCGCACACGCATATACGCGCACGCTTCTCAGCTTCAGAGAGAGGAGCGATCAGAGCTCTTCCTTCCCTTCACTGTATTTCCTCTTCTCTCACAATCAGTGGTGCAAGAGCGCACGCAGCAGTATTTATAAGCGCACAAGTACGTAGGCACTCTCTCGGTTGAGGGAGCAGTTGGGAGAGGAGGATCAGCATCGCATTGGGATGCTCCTGCTCTCACTGACGATATGCTTTCTCGGAGCGAGTCTCCTTTGTGTGTGTCTCTCTCTCTCTCTTTCTCTTTCTCTCCTTGGTCCATTTCATCTCTCTGTCCTGGCCCGCATCTCTCATCTATTCTTTCTTCTTCACCGGGGTGTCTTGGTATCTCGCTTTTTCTTGCGACTTCTCTCCGTGCTTCTTCTGCCTCGGCAGAGAGTCTGGCGCCTCCTTGCCCTCAGATTTCTTCTTCTTCTTCTTTTGCTACTGCTGAGGCCTTCTGGTGCCCGTAAACTGTAGCCGCTTTGACAGACTGGCGGCTGGCGTGAAAACGCTCGCCAATTAACCCGCGGTGAATTATGCACCGCCCTTTACCCACTAATTTAGTAGGTGACTTATGTCGTACTTGCCAGCCGACAAGCTCAGGACGAATTCGAGTACCTCGCTGAGCGGTAAGCTCCTGTTTTCTTCTTCTTCTTCTTCTCTTCCTTCCCTCCTTCCTCTGCCTTTCTTCTTCTGCCGGCGGCAGCCCACCCCACTTTCCGCCTTCGTTCTCTTTCTCTCGCTCGCTCTTCTTTGTGCTCCTCCTTTCGCAATAGTCATTTTGTGCACGGCCAGTCGTGCTCCTCTTTCTGCGGTGTATCCCGGCGGCGGCTGCGGCACGAAGTGGGTTCGGTGTCGCGGCCAGCCGGACATCCGGTAACTCGCGAAGCCCTTCCCTTTGAAGTTCTTTGAGGACGCGAATTCGCAGGATCGTACGCCGAATGAAATATTGCTCTGTGCTCTTCTACCGCTCCCTTGCATCCCTCTGTTTCCCGATGGATCTTGCCGCATTTCGAGCAACCGGCCTTCTGCCCCGACACTCGCTCCTCGAGAAAGGGGACGCGCCACACGATTTGTGCGTGGGAAAGTGAACTCTCGTGTTTAGCAAGCTTGGCCACCCCTTTCGCTAAAGGCTTAGGAACCTAAAAGGATTTATGGGAAATTAATGAGAGATTGCGAATTAATTATCGTGTACATTAGAGCGAACTTATATGTCTGAGTAAAGGTGTTAGCTCGCTGCTACCAAGAGTGGAGAACTCCACTCTCTGTAGAGTCGAAGAAAAAGTGGGAAGCGAGGGGTGGGATAAGCGAGTTTTTCAAGTAATCGGCGCAGAGGAAGTCGAAGAGTTACAGCCTGGCATTGGCTGGTATTCGGCCGTACGATGGTTTATTCAGGAACAATAGATAGTCCGCACAGCATCCGGGACCTACGGCGAAGAGGAGCGGCCGCATCAAATATTCGATACCAAGGCCACAAATCGGAGCGGTGGACGTCGGCAATATATTATGATCGTCACGGACATCTCAGACGTTCTTTACCGATTCAGCTGCTGTTACCAGACTAAAGTCGACGTATCTCCTTCAGTTGGCCGTTGGATAACCGTAATCCAGATGTACGCCGATTAGTTATAAAGCTTTAAATTATGCCGTCCCGTACGCGCGCATCTACAAACAATGGCGAATGCGAGAGGCCTCGGTATCGTCCGGACAAATTCAAGCGCGGGCATGTCATAACGGAGATTAATGTCAGGTGTACTGTGTGGCCAGGCAGAACTGGTCGGTAAGATGTTCTTAATTAATCCTGGCTGGGGAGCAACGTGCGTCATGAATTCAGTGTGGCGACGGGACTAGCCACGAAACGTTTCAATCCGCGTGAAAAGCGTGTGCACGCCAGAGTACACGCATACCACTTTTGTAACAGAGAGTGGCTCGCTGTGCAGAGCGGTGATAAATCTTACGAAAAATACTTGAGCGCGAGAGGCGGCAAGAGATTCATCTCGCAGCGTTGCTGGGACAGGTAGCAGACAATGCGAGGGCGAGAGAGTGTCGCTCGTAAAATTGGGATTTGTCCGGTGGTCGTTAGTGGAGAAATTCAAAACCGTCTTTCGTTGGTGCTCTCGGCCCGCTCGGATCTCTGCTAGTGCGCGAGAGTGGGAAGCTGTGAAGCACCAGCAGGAGCAGCAGCAGCATCAACCGGGCGGCCGTTCTCGACGCTCGTCTCTTTCCCTACATAACCGAGGCGAGAACGGGACGCGTGTGTATGTGACACGCAGAACGACTGGGCTCGTTCGCCACGGGAGTAATCTACACGCGGTCGTGGGACGATCTATCACCCGTACAACGAAAGTTTGACGCAACGTCAAAACGCGAGCCCGTTAATTTTTCATGTCGTTTCACCCGGAACTCGCGCCTCTGTAACTGCGTCCTCTCTCTGATCCTCGTAACCCCTCGACTACCCCCGGCCTCTCCTCACCCCCCCACCCCCCCCCCCCCCGTTCGCTGCTTCGAGAGTTCTCTCCCTCTACCATTGGTGCCTCTATCTTTCTGGTGTACGTACACCGTCCTCTCGCGATCCTCGCTCTCGACGACGCTGGTCCAGCAAGTTGTCTCGTCGTTGCCATTCATTATTCACCTCCTACACGGATACGCTACCTTTCGACACGCCGGACGGCGGCGACGCACTACTTGCGTGCGCGCCGATACACGCGCGCTTCGGGAAAAAGAACGGCCAAGGGGCACACACCACGGCAGAGGCTTGTCTTACAAAGAGTCTAGTTAGAAAACAACCCTGCCACTCTATTCCCTCTGCCACGTAGGCCACGGCTGCCATGTGAACCTCTCCGCCGAACACGGAGAGCTGGTTCCGGGATCGTTAGTGCGACCACGACAAATGTACTTGCGCCTAAGTAACACTACCACCCCTTCTCTCTTCTACCTCGGCCACCTTCCGATCCAATGAGCTATTCCCTGTCCAATCCGAATGGACATTTTCATTGGGATCGAATGAACAAGCCAACCCAAACGTTCCAATTCTAAAGCAGTGGTGAAATCGGACTTTCGATAAAAACTTTTTCTTATCTCTGACTCTATGGCGGATGGTTTGGTTACAAGTACATTATGGGACTTTCGACCACCATCTGCTAGTTATACTCCGCTCCGCACCCCACTCGCGTATGTATAGGTGCCGTCTATGGATTACGTCACGGTGAGAATACACCGGCGGCCTTATATTTACGAGGCGAACTTAGCTTTAAGGCCTTGCCGATGTTTTAAGTTTATCGCGGAGTGCTGGAAGTATGATTTTACGAGAAGGTGAAGCGAGCTAAATACAGGCTCGCCTCGTAAAATTAACAGCGTTTCCATAAAGGAATCCGCTGCTTGCGTTAAAACTCGATAAAAGCCAATAAAGCATCCAACCGCGGGCTCCGCGTTGGTATTGGTTCGAGGAACTGAATCTTTTGAACTGCGAATCACCCAGGCTGACCAACATTCTCCATTTGCCAAGCACATCTCGACCAAGCAGAAACCACTGCGAACTTATTGTCGATAGACTGAGGCGTGGGAGTGACGGTAACTATCAAAAGTAACGCGGAAAACTCCATTCTCCGGTGATAAATTTCACGCACGGATTCAGAAACATCTCTCGTACATGGAGGCAAGCATATACGCGCCGAGGATCTAAAGATTTACAGCGCGCTCGCGGGTAGCCAGCTCTCGTCGTAGCGGATCGTTTCGCGACGGTAATCCAGCCAGTGGAAGATTGATAAAATTGATATAAAATACGGTCACCTTAATGGGTTACTTTAATCCAGCCGCGGTTCTCTCTCTTTCTCCTATGCTGCCATAGGTACCTTCGAGCTTTGGCAACATTGTAGACGAAGCTCGTTAATTGCTAGTTATTCCGGTGCAAGAGGTGTTTCTATAATACTTGCGTGTTGCTGCCAGATAAAAGGTCGGTTATCGTTGCTCTCTTTCTCTCAATCTCTCACTTCCCCTCCCTGCCTCTCGCTTAGTGGTCAGCTAATGTCGTTAAAAAGTACGTATGTGCCGGCGGCAGATAGTCTTGTCTCAGTTAGTACCTGCGTGACATGATCACTTTACAACTGAGCTACTATATTGGTAATGGGGCGGTTTATCTGCCGGCGGGAACTGGACCCACCTATGTACAATGCACTGCCAGTCTCCCAGATCCAGTCTTTTGCCGTGTGAGTATCAAGGCGCACACGGGGGCGCATTTTTGTGCCACGGCTGTATCTTTATAGGTGCATAAAAGCCGCTTTAGCGTGCAATCTAAATGCCATTCGGGCCACTAACCGACCGTAATCCATTTTTCTCTATTCTAAAATTAGATATTACCACCGAGAGCGCCAGCGTGCGCGCATATCGCGCAGTAGAGAGGACGGCACACATAAATTATTATGCGACATAATGCGTGCAAGAGAACCGGGACAAATTAATTTCATTTACCTCGAGGATAAAGTTACGAGAGGAGTTCATTCGGCACGGTGTATTGTGATATGTACTTCTCATTCTCGATGAATGTGTCCGCGCAGCCTTTTCACCGGTACGAATGATTCACAAGAGTGTGCCCCCTTACGAGTGCTTTGCCGCTCTGCGACGTTTGATGAGAGAGCAGCATCACGCTGGCGTTTATCGGGCCCATTAATTCAGGTGGAATGTCCCCGAGAGGTATTCCTGAGTGTGCTAATCGACCATTAGCCTTCGGTACACTTGAACGTCGATCGCTCCACCGATTATTCTAGTTCGCGTGTGCTTCTACTTCTCGAGATAAAATTCGCGCACCTTCCGTCTTATCGGAGGCGTTCACACGCCGTGGGTTTGGTAAGCGAGTCTAGCAGTACAATCTGGAAAGGGTAGAAAAGCCTGTAATAGCGAGGAGATTTTTAAGAGGCAGCCCCATTGAAGCACTAAAGCGAAAGGGCAAAAGACACGGTGCTCGGCATATCTCTACGAGAACTGGCCCGAAAGCGAGAAAGAGAGAGAGAGAGAGAGAGAGAGAGAGAGAGAGAGAGAGCGGCGAAGAGAAAGATCGATAGCGGGCAAAGGAGGAAAGGACCCCCACAACCCTTTGAAAGTTTATGCCGATTCAGGAACGAGTTGATTCATGAAGACGGAATGGACCTCCTTGGGATATCCGCGGCTCGCTGCCCCCAAGGCCGTGGCGGGTGGTCCCGCGGCTTGATTTCTTGTTTCCTCGAGAAGAGCAGCCTCCGATCGTGGCTGCCTCCACCGTGCACCGTGTCGTTCCTTCCTCGTGCTCCGGCTTCCAGCGAGGAAACCGACGCTCGCCAGACGGAGAAAGAAGAGAAGCCCGCACTCTACGAAGACTGGACGCTTCGAACGGTCGAAAGACGAGGATGGCTAAAAAGGCACACGGAGGTAGGCATTCCCGGATGGTCCCGTGGCCGTGTATAGCTATAGCGATTGTCGATTTAAATGTTTACTAATAACCAGGCTTGTCCCGCAGCCACCCAGAAGTCGGTCGGTCGCTTTGCATTTTTATAAGTACATCTCTCGGCCGGTTCCGAGAACGAGAGCGTTTCATATTCATCCTACCGCTGGTGATGCTGGGCCTGGCTGCCGTCGACGAGGGCCCGGCCGCGGCCGGTCCGCCGCACCGGTGCGTATTGTCTGCGCCGAGACGGGGACGTATCCGCTCGCGATTAGCCACTCACTCTCTATTCAGTCGTAACGATCATCCGACATTACGAAACTTACCTCGAGAGACACTGGGATGCTCTTCCTGAATGGTGTGCTGGTATTCGCATTCGCTCTGCTTCTGCGAGAATCGTTGGTAGTGATTCAGCAGAGTATAAGGGGTGCTAGAGCACAGGTTTCTAAATGGGGAAGGAAAGAATAGGGTAAGAAGAATGACGAAGACCGACGTGATTTTTTTGTAATGATTCGTTTATTGCGAAAGGACACAGTCTGCGAGCCATCTGCCAATGTGGCATCAGCGAGCTCGCGTGAAATTTTGGACACGAATGACTAAAAGGTGATGGCGATCGTTCACTTTCGACATGACATGATATGTTGACAGCCGTTGCGCCCTGCCCCACACGTCTTTCTTTCTTCCTTTCCCGGTCCTTCTCTCTGTCTCTCTGTCTCTCTCTCTCTCTCTCTCTCTCTCTCTCTCTCTCTCTCTCTCTCTCTCTCTCTCTCTCTCTCTCTCTCTCTCTCTTTCTCTCGCTCCCTCTCAATCTCACTTTCTCCTTCTCTATAATTCAGAGACGACTGGCGCAGGTGTAACCTCGCCGACAAAGATCTCGAGTGCCCTCTCACGTTTGGCCCAATCTATCGGCCTCGAGCTCTACCCGGTCGAAAAACGGAAGTACGCTCGCACGCATGCACGCAACGGGAATTGGAAATCGCAACGGATTACGAGCGCGATCTCGAGACTGCCGCGAACGCACACGCACTCACTCTCGACGGAAGCGGATGGCCGCTCCTGAATAGAAGACGAATCGTTTAGAACGAACACGCTCCTTCTCTCCGACGTTTCCCAACACCACCGCCGCCGCCGTCGGTTGCGCGCAATGAATTTTCTCTCGCGCGGCCGAGTGAGAAGAGACACTTTGCGGATAAATAAATAATACTTACTTGGGGAAGAAAACAAGGACCGAACTCCGGAGCTCGACTACTGGCGCTCCGCAGTCGCCATCGCTCGCAATCCGTCGCGCTAATTAACGATCCATACCTCGTCATGTTCGACCGAGTCGACGTGAATCGATAATATTATAAACATTGCAATAACAATAATAATAATAATAATCAGAATAATAATAATAATCATCATCAGCGTCGTCATCATCGTCGTCGTTAGTATGAATTATGATCTCAGATATAATAATAATAATATTGTACCTACTCTACATACAATACATACACTGGCCGGACGCTCTCTACTTGGCCCTCTCTACTATTTACAAACGCATAAATAATAATAATTATTATCGTGTGTGTGTGTATTTATATATATATATATATATTTTTGCATAATATTACTGTCGAGTCGACGCTAGGATAGTTTAGCCGCGATAGCCGCTTCCGCTACAGATTATCCGGACTACGATTCTTCGTACGTTGGGGATTTCGAGCGGCGCGTAGGTTTCGGGATGGTACGGGGCCATGGGAGGGGAGGGGCATCGTCGCAAGAGTGACGGGGGGACTAGGGAATGCAAAGCAAAAAGGAACTCGAAGAGGAAGAACAAAGAGACTAGGATCAGGAAGTAGGGAGAGATCGGTGTGTGAGGAGTGGGAAAGGGAAATGATGATGGGTTGGGTTGGGGGTTGAGGGGGGCTGAAGGGGCAGTAGTATCTGATAATCGCATCTCGTTTACTGTACACTAATTACAAGATTGTAGTCTCTTATTATTGTCATCCACACGACACGGTGCCGCGAGCGGAGGAGTGTCTGGCGTGTGTATAGTCCCTTAACGACCACCGCTCGGGCCGAATCACACTCGACCAGAAGACTTGAGCTCCTGGGACGGCGGCAGGCTGCCAGCCGGATGGGGCGACTGATCGGAGCCAGCCGAAGAGGCGCTCGAGGACGAGGAGGGCGATAGGCCCGACGAGGCACTCGTCAGGAGGACCGCTGGTCCACCGCCCCCGATGCCTCCGCCACTGCCGCCGCCACTACTCCCGTTTATTGAGAAAGGTTTTACGTTACCGCTCGACGAGATCGAGGACGACGACGAGGTCAGTATGCTGGGCGCGCAGGAGGGCGGCATCGCGCCGCTCAGGCCACCCAACGTCCGCGAATACGTCTCCAGCAGCGACATGTCCCCGGAGGCCAGATGAGACGCGCCATACAGGTTCCGATAGAAGTCCGGATGCGGTCGGACGAACTGCGTGCCCGGATGTATCGCCGGGTGAAGAGGATGATGGGGCGGCAATCGGCTCGCCAGAGGACTTACCAGCTTCCCACCGCCACCTCCACCCGACCCGACGCCACCGCCACCCCCACCACCTGCTCCACTGTACGGAGACGATAGCCCAGTCATCGTAACTTGGTTTGAACTTTGCTGATCGCCGTCCTTGCTTGCCATGTCCGCCAGCGACCAGATTCTTGGCTTCGTGGTGACAGGATTACCCGTCGAGGACGCACTGGTACTTGGTGGAAGGTGATGACTACTCGGTGACGTACTCTCCGGCGATGGTTGCCGGAGAAGTCTGCCAGGAGCTGTCCCCAGGTACGCCGGATGCTGCAGTTGTAAGGTATGCCTTGGCACCCTCTGATCGTAGAGGCATTCGGGACTGTCTGGACCACTATCCGCCCCGGACTCCCTCCACTCACTCTCGGTTCTACCCTGCACACTCGCCGATCCTCCCGTGCTACCTTGCAACAGATCCATTCGGTGTGCTGGTCGTTCGCCATCCTCACTCGACCCGGTTCCAGAATCCTTTGAGTCTGTAACAGAGAAGAATATTTTGCTTCGTGTTATATTTAAAATCCTCCTGCAACTCGTACCAGACGAACATTAATTTGTATAAAAAATAGTCAATAAAAGAATTAAAATTGTTTTTGCTTCAGTTTTATTAGAAAATATGTGTACCTAATCTGTCTTTCTCGTCCACGCTCTTCCTTCCACTGTCGTCATCCTCGTTATTATTATCCTCGTCTTCGACTCTATTTCTTGGCTCCCACGTCATCTTGTTTTCTTTCTTGAGACGTCTCCTGGCATTCGCGAACCACGTTGACACTTGTGTCAGTGTCATTTTCGTGATGATGGCTAACATGATCTTCTCACCCTTGGTGGGGTAAGGGTTCTTCTTGTGTTCGTTCAGCCAAGCCTTCAGCGTACTCGTCGTCTCCCGTGTCGCGTTTTTTCGTCTCGCGCCATTGAGATCCATGCCATAACTGTAACAAACAAGATAGGCATTCGAATTTAAAATATTAATCCCGAAATCGAAGTATGCTCGATGTTCGAGAGATGTTTTCGTGAAATCTATGTGCTGAAAGTGCATGATATCCGTGTGACCCAGATATATAACGTGGTCTGGCGTACGCAAGTCGCGATACGTCATAAGAGCAAACTGGATAAGAGAAAGAGAGATAGAAGAGTGAGAGAGCGAGGCAGGGGAGAAAGGTAAGGCAAAGCCTCGATGGAACCTCGTGTCGGGAAACTTATCCAATCGTGAGGCTCGTTACGCCTTCCCCAACCGGTATAAAAGTCCGAGTCCTGCTCGGTTAGAGAAGCGATATAAGCGGGTAGGTACTACTTTCATCCCAAGAGCAGATCTCTATCTAACGGTTTAAGCTCCTTCCTCCCATCCTGGCTCCGGAGAGGAGGACTGGAGTGGAAAGGAGTCGAGAGTGCTGTCCCCCTTTACCCGTCTGCCAGAGCCAGGCAGCGGACTGGAGCGAGCGACCGACCCCCTGGGATCCCATTACTAAAAGACTAACCCTTATCAAAGATTAAACTTCGGTATAACTGCTGAATCGACGGGATCGAAATTAAATTTTCCACCACTGGTCGAGCACCGGATTCTCTTTCTCCCCCTCCCCCTCTATCACGAAGAAGATGCTTACTTCCTTCGTCCTCGTTCCATCCTTTCTTTCTCTCGTTACTAACCGGGGCTGCCGCTCTAACGCGTTGTCCCCCAACTTTTTTCCTCTTATCCAACTCTTGCTCCATCCGACTGCTGTACTCTCTCGTTTAATGCTTGAAACTTGAATCGGTCTCTGCCCGACTGCACCGGGATTTGTTTCAATCTCTGAACTCTTATACCCACCCGAAATAAATTCTAATAACTAAGTCCTGCGACGGAGAAGTGTGTCGCTTGCGATAAATGCTTCATAAAAGGATGAAGTAGTATTGTGAAAAAGCGAAACGATATCACTGATCCAAATCCGGTGGGTAAAGCGAAGAGGAGCGGATCCAGAGCTCGGAGGGGGGTTGATGCAGCGTCATGGCGAGGCGCCATTATATTGAGCTTTATTTTCTCGACGAGAGTGGGTGATACTGCGAGGTACACAGGGTGTGGAAGGGTGCATGGACGCGCGGGATCAGGGGCCGGCGGGGCCGGCGGGGTGGCAGGCAGGGCGCGCGACTGACGTCCCTAGAGTTGCGTGGGGCTAGGCGAATCGGCGTCGGTGGCGGCAGCGGCGGCGGCGGCGGCGGCGTCAGTGTCGGCGTGCGGCCGGCGGTGGAAGTGACGGGCGGAGATGGGAAATTAATAAAACTGTCACTTATCTACCCTTCCCCGAGGCAGGCCTACACACGCCCTGTATCTCTATCTGTCGCCGCTCCATCTCGCCTCTACCTCCTCCTCCCATCCTTCCGCCCTGCTTCCCACTGCCTCTGCCCCTCCCGCCCTTCCTGTTTGCCCTCGCCGCCCTATCAAGCGAGATAGATCTCTCTTTCTCTCTCTTTCTCTGCTGGAAAGGCCGCCCGTATGCGGGATTCGCAGCAGCTGAAACGAGGCGCTAAACATTTCAATTTGGCATCAGCCGCTTCCACGCGGATGGATACGCCGCCGCCCATCCCCCTTCACCCATCTCCTCCCTCACTCGTTTTCGCCGTTCGCGCTCTTGCTATCCGCCAGCGTATATCCTATGCAGCCGGTGCGGGCCTTCGCATACACCCACACACACACGCAGCCCTGCACGCACCGAGGAAGAAGAGCGCGCGATGTATGCGAAGTGAACAGGAGAAAGGGGTAGAAAGAAGGAAAGCAGGGGTACAAACGCTCGAGGTAGATCGGTGAAAGCAAGAGAGAATCGCGCAGAGGCGAGTGAGCGGGTTTGGAAAGATAGGAAAGAGAGTCGGGTGGGCGAGAGAGAATCGAGGGAGAAAGGAGAGAGGACGGCTTAACCCCGGTCTGTTTGCGAGGCGCAAATGGCGTTCTGCAGTTATTTTAAAATTCAGCCGGTGGCAGGGGGTGCGGATCGGATTAAAAAATCAGAGTGGAAGCTTGTTTCTCATGATAACAGCCAGCCGCCCCGGAGAGCGGGAACTGCTGCTGGTGCTGCTGCTTCCTACCGATTCCGTTTCCCTGCCACTCCCTCCCCAACCCGGTTCCCTATCTCTCCGGCTTCTCCGTCCACCTTCCTCTCCCCCTGTTTCCTATCTGCTTTTCGTTCGTCCTTTCTCTCGTGATGCTCCTCGTACCCTGTGTGCTGCTCGCTATGCTCCTATCCCAATCTATCTCTCGGGCGGCCACACTGCCCTCTGGATCACTGCACCATCCCCACCGGCATCGCCATCGTCAACCACTTTAAATACGACAGCCATATAGATACCGGCCCGCTAGAATATAGATGTGCCGTTCCTGATCCTATGTACGAATTCTATGTAACGCGTCTCTCCTCCTGCCATCTCTTCCTACACACACGCACAACCGATGGATATCCCTGGCTAAGGAGAGGGTGCTTCCACCGCCTACAGGCAAGCTCCGATCGCATCACCTGCTTGTTTCCATGGCGATTGCTAATTGGCCCTTGGACCAGAATTCGCCTCGCCAATCTTGCCCTCCCCTCTTCCAAAGGCTCGTAACGCTTGTTATCCTCTGTCACCTTACATTCGATCCTTTCGAGTCGACTAAAAGATAAGAACCAAGATGACGAGTCACTGGAACCGGCAAGTGTCAGGTCGATCGCTTTCTCGGCACTTCGGTGCTCGCTGTCATTCATATTCCAGAAAGCCGCAGCCACCGGCGCGCCGGTTCTCCTTGAATTTTGCAGGCGCAGCTCCTATGGCTGAGAGCGTTCTATCGTGGAGACTACTACGGCGGTAGACACCGATTCGGTGCATCAGCAGTCCTCGCAGGCATCGCTCTGTCGGGAGAGGTATGTACGTGCACTGAAAGTCTAGAGAATGCCACGTGTTTTCCTGCGCTGCTCGTGTTACGCGCGTCCTATACTTTTTTTCTTAATGCAATGCGACTGTCTACCTCTTCGCTACATATCCGTAGGAATATCAGAACGTATTCCTCTTTCTCGCCGATTGTCAACTATTCGCAGTGCTCCATCAGAGTAGATAATTCCGACGGGAAGCGAGTGTTGCCGAGAAGAATTAAAAGAGGCACCATTTCCAAGAGTACAATGACGATCAAGGGAATCAGCCATTAGGGGTCGTTGAAACGGCCATTCCTCGCATCGACCCTCTTGGATGGCTTGCGAGCGGTTAACGTGAACGCGTTCGTCAAGGTGTAGCTTCTAGGGGGATAGAAATACAAACGGGGGCGAGTGTGTCCCGAGGAGCGTGTTGAGGCTCAGGGCAGGTGTGCGCGGCTTGCGAGTGGCGACTCCGCCCCTCGTTACCACTCGTAACTAGGGGTGATATCTGACCTAGCGGTATCTCCTTTTCCCTCATGGCACACGCGCCTCTCTCCTGGCCAGGTAGTAGGCTTTACCTTTTATCAGCGGCGGGCACACGAAGGTGCAGCCATTTCGCCCAAGACGCCATGTTAGTCAGGACGTGTGTGCACGCATGAGGGATTCCATATCGGCCACGCATTCGTTCCTTCGTGCCTACGACGGTCGGAGCAGGAGAGTACCTGCTCTGATCGCGTTTAATCAGGCGAGAAACCACGCCAGCTCTCTGTGGCCACCCTTGTGTCTACAGCTCGCTCCATCTCTTGTCCCGAATTTCTGTGAGGTCCGCGCCGCCCCCTCGCTCGCCCGCTCCACTGAATTCCGGCCAAGCTGGCACGCAACGTGCACAGAGCCCTTGCGGACATTTCCGTCAAATAGAATGCAAGCGAGCGCTCAGGCAAGCAAAAAAGAGAAGAGAGGGAAAGTCGCTCTGGCAGCGAGAGATTATTAGCGTCGGGTTACAAGGAGCGCGATGGAACTCCGGAGCGATTTCGCACTCGACGCTTTACACGGTGCGCGAGCCGATATCCAGCGTGCACGGGGATGTCGTCACGTTAAGCTCTTAGAAGTGTTTAGGGGAGGCCAAGGGAGGCGAGAAGAGAGAGAGGGAGAGCGAGAGACAGAGAGTGCTAGAGGGCGGGAGGAAGTTTTGTCGGCGCGGTGACAGTCGCTTGTTCTACATCCAACTTTATTACCGGTCGCTTGCAACGTGACAGATCGATCGTAAAGTTCCTCTCCGCGAGAGCAGGTATCTCTGGTGTGTAAGTACGTGTGAGAGAGGTCCTGGCGACAAGTACTCCATGCTCCTCGGTAACTGTGTGCGTCCGCCGGCACACTTAGGACTTGCATCTCGGCCTGTCGCTCTCGCTCGAGAGAGGGAGACGAAGGGAGATTATGTAACCACGGCGAATGTAAGCGAGTTTATATAAAATGATACACGGCCCGCCACTTTGTCATACGATCGTTTAAATCCATCTCCGGATACACTGGCAACTCGACTCGCGCACTCTACGCTCGCCCAGCCGGCCCGATTAAAGTCAGTCACTGTTGAATTATCATTACCCAAGATTACTCGGCTCGCTGTTATGGCTTGGCTTACGAAATTTATAAAGCCCCAACGATATACCGCCCCACGATCTCTACGTGACCCGATTAACGGTGTTCGCTTTCCAACTTACACTTGTTCCGCCCTCCGCCCAACCCTCCCGCTGCCCTCCTTCTTGCCATAGCAGCTACCACCGTCAGTAGATATCCTAGCTCCCCTTGCACCAACTCCCTTCACTCAGATATCTTCCTAGCTCGTACAAAGATCATTCCAAAACAGAGGACATCTCAATGCTCTCGCATTAGATGAACCAATCATTACTTATTCAATCTGTTCTTCCTCTGTGTTTCGAATTTATCTGGTAAGAGGATCAGCCTTTATAAAATAAATCAAGTACTGTTAATTATACGAAGCCGAAGATTTTTTAAGGAATCAAGAACAAGACGGAGCCAGAGTGACCTTTCGTAACGTTCGACAGGAGCACGTTGGCCGTAAGAGCTCGCGATCGTGCGCGAAGGAGTCCCGGCTATCAGCAGTCACGAGGGCACCTCTGGAGTCATTAAATCCTGTCTGGCAGAAGGAGAGAGAAAGAGAGAAAAGAGGCAGGAGCAGGACTAATCTACGTCCATTAAGGCTAATGGGAGAAGCATACTCGCGCGGAAAAGACGCGTACCGATGAACCGCTGTCATCTGGCTGTCGAAGCCGGGAGGCGAGTGGGTGTTACGCGTCGTCTCTTGCCAGGCAAAACTCGTGTCCATCGACTGACTTTTCGTCCGAAAGGTTTCCCGAGGAACCCTTGGAACGTCGTGCGAGTACAGTTGGACAAAAAGCAGCACCCCGAGGGCCAAAAGCAGGTCATTAAACGGCCGTACATCATCGACGAGACGACGGCTTCGGTTGAAGGGTGCGGATGTAGCGGGCCCAGGTCGTCTCATTAGCCGGTCGTATTCCCGGTTTGCGCGTGGTCCATGAGAAAGGGATACGATGTCCGGAGAGAAGGCGGTTAAACGAGTCCTTGGAGAGTACCCGCCTGGAAGCCGGGACTTTTTCTCGAGCACCAACCCAAAGTGTATATGCTCTCTCTCGAGCTACGACGACGCATACTACTCTATCTGTCTCTCTCCCTCTCTCTTTCTCTGTTTACCTTCCTTCTTAGAGTAATTAATCGCGAGGGTAAAGCACGCCCGTATCTAAGGGGATTACACACGTGCCTCCAATGGAGAAGCGCGCGGTTCCCGGCGGCGCGGCGACGGCGGCGGCGGCGGCGGTAGGTCGACAAGTCATGTTATGAATGTCGCTAAATGAAACAGATGCGTCGTGTAATTCAATTCCCGGCGAACATCCAGTGGGATCTTCGAAAGGGGTTGACAACACAACATGTGTGTGTAATACGGGCGTTGCCGAGGTTGGATGATCTTATCGGTGCCGCGTATGTATATCCGATTGGCTGGCACAACCCTAAATAATCGAACCGGTTGCCAAGAAACACAATCACTCTGAGCGAACCAGCCGAAGCCTAACACACAATCCAATACGATACTCATGCTTGCTGTGGACGAGTTGCAGCGATATCTGATTTGCTCAATAATAAAATTAACATGTACAAAAAAGCAAAGCGTTTCGACTTTCTCAATGCCCTAAATCTGGAAGCCGTAATTTCACGAATTCCACGAAGCGCGTTACAATCGATGGCTCGCAAAATTTCCTTTCATCGTCCAATCGACGCAACCCAGTCCTGCTGAGCCAGGTACAATACCGCGAAAAGCGGCCGTTGAATGAAGCAGCAGCGTTTGGAAAATACGCGCGTGTAGTCCCATCGCTTGCGCAAAATCGCTCGCCGTTCATTCTCGCGTATACGCAAACGAGCGGTTGGAATAATGGAATTTCGTAAGGGTTGCCACAAAGCCATCGTGTAACTAACCACGCAGTGCGTACGTGTGTGTATGCGCGTGTGAGAGAGTCTGCCCTCCATGGCCGGTTGCTGTGGCGTGCAGCAGCGTGGAGAGCGATTAAGATTCGCGGGTCGTAGCGATGTCCTTAAACGATGCGAATGACTCGAGAGCCTGGAAGCGCGTGCCGACACTTCGGTCGTTGTACGGACACACTTAATAATACGTGTCGTCGATCGCTCGGCTCGATTCGAGCGGCGCATCTAAGAAAGAGTGAGAGCGAGCGAGAGGGCGGAAAGGAGAGGGGAATGCCGGACATAGAGAAGCTACGTAAGCGGCCTATGACTCTTGGTAAGACGAGCGACTACTCGCGCTGCTCGGCCGGCTCTCTGCTCCTTTCTCATTGTCTACCCTATATGTCCCCGGAAGCAGGGCCAATCCGCCGGAAAGACGAGACCGTTAACCCGCACGATCCCGGGACCTCGCGCCCGTGCATGCCAACTCTGCATTATTGGCTTTTTGTATGCTTATGTTTGGTGGCTCGCCGGATCCCTCGCGCCTTCACTCTCAAATACTCGATCCACAAACCGACACGGAAGTCTTGCTATGTCTCAACATTCATCCGCACTCTTGATTAATTATATGCATACGATTACATCCGTTGTATTCGATAATAGAAAGACTCGTTAACAGAGTGCACTTGATAGTGAGCTGCGCATTGCGGACGACCGTCGACATTCGGCAGAAATCGCAGTTTCGATATCATGCGCATTAAAAAAATTAGTGTCACCCTGGGGCACGTAATGGAATAAAAGAATCTCGTGTTAGCACAGAGAGAGCAGATTGGCATTAAACATGGGAATAAAAAAGAAGCGTGTGTATGTACGCGTTCGATAGCCTATCGAAGAGTATACTAGCAAATAAACGGGCGGGCGCGCGCGTTCGCTTGGCAATTTGCAAAAACAAGGGAAGCGTCTTGTTTCTCGTACAAATATACATACACGTGTGTATAATTTATCTCATTCCGGATACACTGCAATCGTTTTAATCGGCGACCGAAAATGAGAGAGCGGCTCTCGTCGAGCGTATAAATAAATCCCGGCCAGAGTACCATTGGCGAGCAATGCGATGTGCGCGCGAGAACAGCGCTGATTTACCGGGACAAAAACGTGCGCTCGCTCTCGCCCAGCCTGCAAAAACTCCGCTCGGCACACCGTGTACAGCCGGCACCCGATTCCGCACGAAAAGCTGCCGAGGGCCTGTCCAATTTTGATGAACAGGTCAAAGCGATTTGAAGTGTCGGTGCACAGGCATTTAATGCTATCCGCAGAATTGCGAGGAAGCTCCGCCCACTTTTTCGAAACACCCTTGTCTCCGTTGAATAAAAAAATCTCGAGATTGCAGGGTGTGTGTATCGATTTACAAGTATTGTCGCCTAATGGAGAGTGGCATAGCTAAGGAAGAGTCGGTTGCGATCAATCTTGAGTGTAGAGTTACGTTTCCGGTCGGAGTGCTGAGGTCAGTGCAACTGACTCTTTGTCGCAGGTGCAGCCGTGATCTTCCGGTAATTCTTATCGCGCTTACGTACATACGTACATCGGCGGTTCCGGCGTGGACCGGCGGTAGGTCTGACTCTCCGTAAAGGAAGAACAGCCGGTGCGCGACTAGACCGAATGGATGCTAAGCAAGCTGTAGTACCCGATCGCTTCCTTGCATACGAAGCAGTCTCCGGCGGAAGTGCGTCACACGGCGGTATAGGTGACCGTCGTCAGCCACGCACTCCAATCTTTCTTTTTCTCTCTCTCCTTCGGACTTGGTCGACTCATTCTCTCTGGTTACGAGGAACACCGGACCGAGGAATACGTGAGTGTCGACTACGTAATTCTTCGTGGGTGATCGCTGACCCGGCTGATAACGAAGATTACGAAAATCGATCGGTAGACACACCGGCACACCAGCCAAGCTCCATTGGTGCGCCTCTCTTATCAGAGGCACTGTCGAGTGCGAACCTGTACACTTCCCTTTATATGGAATACCCTCGAGACCCGCAATAAAGAATACGCGTTATAATACGTGCCAGGTGCACGCGCACAATTTCACTCGACCTCTCTTGAAAATCCGGCCGGATTTCACAGTGAGAATGTTGCGTGACTCCCGGAAACGGTTTGATGAAGTCTCGCCAAGTTTACCGGATGTTTTGCTTCATTTGAAAGGAATGATTTTCCGAGTACGCTTTCCAAGACGTTCTCGGATGCGTCTGATGTGTTCTGATAGAGTCGCATATGTTGCCGCCCAGGCACTTGAGTGCTTTCTTTTTGTTCGGCTGGCCGACAATTAGTTCGCGATAATGACTCACATTGTTATCGGAACACGGTGTGCCCGGGAGATACGGGAGGGACAGAACAAAATCGGAGGAACCAATTCGGGCAATTTCTCTCTCTCGAGCCCACTGATTAACCCTTTGGTCCCGTGCCGACGCACGGAGCGGGAGAAACTCGCAATTAGTGCAAAGACTGTTCGACAAAAGGAGCGCCAGATTAATTGCGCAATCGGTGCGACGGAAGAGGAGGGAAAAGAGAACGACATCTACGTTGTAAACAAGGAAGATTTTACAGAACTGTTTACCGTTGATACCGAGACTTTGCGACGATCGCCTAAAAAACAGTGGAGCCGTCCGCTCGATTCTCGCTAAGTGAATCGTAATTAATCGCGGTCAACGATGGGGTTAAGGACCGGCGATAAGACGAGCGCGACACGACATGTATATGCATCCGTCCCTTTGGACCCAGCGACGAGGACGTGTCAGGGAGAATTGAAAGATCCATTTGACACATGGGATACCACCGGAAACCCCGATAAACTAATTCCATCAAGTGGCAAGAAATTGTTCTTGGTAGAGCTGGGTTGGCAGTGGATCTAGCGCCATCGCGCACCCCGAATCCTAATCTCGGCGGGCACGCCCGATACCAGCGAGGCTCTTATCAGCTTCGAGGAGACCTTTCACCGGTCGCGCATTGTGACACGCGTTGACCGATTCCAGCAAGAGTGCGAGAAGAGAAGGCGAGAATAAAAATGCCCCGGGCGACAGTCTCGGGTCAGCTGAGCGCTAATTTATTGGAATGTTTATGTGTTTCTCGCGCGGCTTATCTCGCCAGCGACCGTGCGAGAGGAAAGAACATCAGCAGCCACTGAGACGACTGGTCCAAAGGCACGTACACACCACACACACACGACACACCATCGCCCACATTCACCCTCGATGAGATCTCTTCGCGCCATCCGAAATACTGGACACATAAAATGTCTGCCTTTCATTGAACGAGAGAGGATGCCAGATATTCTTCCTAATTACATGCAAATATAATTGGATCGCGGTCACTGAGGCTGCAAAATGCTTTTTCCAACCTTTTGCGCCCCTTTTTCATTTTGTTTCAGTCCAACTGGTCTACATTACCGTGCCAGTAATTAATTAGTATTTTTCGCTGGAATTAATATATTTACCTGCTGGTAATATTCAACGTTGCCGTTGGTGGATATGCGAGCTTTTCGCGGCTCTCAAAAATTCGCGTTGGAAAATATATTAATTACGTATTGCTCGACGTACGCAATTCTGTTTTGCCAGACTTGGTTGAATCGGGACACGGCAATATATTATTCGGCGAGAAAAATGCGAGGGAAATCGACCTTATTTTATGAAGGATGCTTCAGGCTGTTTTATGAGAGTGCAGAACGATGATGAAAGGGCTGATCATTTTATTGAGGACTCACCCATTGAAGGGGTAACTGGCGAAGGCAGCATCGTACGGATGGTAGACTGATGGATAAGGCCATGCCGCCGCTGCTCCAGCGCCGAGGTTCTCCTTGAGATCGAGACCGGCAGCCTGTAAACAGAAAGACAAACATTTCCCCGTTAGTCTCCTTCTTTTGCCTGGAACGCCCCGAGTGAAATAAAAGGGGCGAGTGTGAAAAATGAATGGACTGCTGCAACTCGCACTATCGCCGGATTCCATCTAATTACCAAGCACAGAGCCGAGAAATCTAAGGAGTCCGAGAGACGGGAGCGCGCGTTGTACATTAACGAGCATGATTATTTCATTCGGAGTGAGATTTCATTATTTGATAGGGAGCTCCAGTTTCAAACACGCTGCCTCAATTAACCGGGATACAGCGTCGCTCGTTCAACGATCACCGATTCATCGGAGATAATGAGAAAAGCATCGGGCAGCGCGTCGATAATGATAATTGGGGCCGATGGTGTGCTTGTGCAAGTTCGCCGCCACTGCTTCTCTGCGAGTCACACACATCACCAACTGCAACCGTGATCATTCAGTCAAGTCTAAACCCCCCTCGATAAAATCTCTAGCATGCTATTTTATTCACACTAATATCATCGACTATTCATTGCGATATACCGGACCAACAATACACCCAAATGAAAAGACAAGAAGCCAGAAACCAAGGCCTAGGAAATCCGTAAGGAATACATAATCGTAAGACTGAAGGGGAGTACACAAGTAACCCCGATAATCCAATCTCCCCAAGTGTCACACAGCCAGCTTACCGAATGATTTGCAAGTGCGGACAATGCAAAGACGAAGTTGCGCCCGGAGAGATACAAAATAGAAGCCAACGATTCCGACTAAAGGCGATAGTTAATGACTCTATACGAGAGGCTGTGTAGATTCGTACGATGCTCGGTGTATCAAGCGAAGAATTCGCTGTCTGCTTACACGATCGTTGCTGCTGCAGAGGGCGTGTATACTCCCTCTCTTTCTCTCTTTTTCCTTCTTGCCTGTCTCTGACGAGGCTCCTTAAGTCCGATCATAAAGAGGGACGATAACAGCCCGGACTTAGCGACGGCTCGAACACGACAGTGTCCCACTGTTACGGCAGGACGGATTCATAAATTTACGCTTCGCAGCTATTTTCTTCGTGCACGCTTGCTGTGTGGTCCCGATAACCCTTTCCCGCGCGCGCCCCCGGCAACGGTACGTGTTACACTCTGATCTTGCCTCCCCTTTCCCTCTAGCTACGCGATGCTGAGTATTAATATCACCGGCGGTCCTCCGTCCTGATAACATCTCGATTATCCGGCAATGCAGTCGACTCTCGAATGCGAAATCCGCCCTGTCGCGCCAATGTCAGCAAGCCACTGCCAGAGAGGAAGAAAAAGAGAAAGAGAGAATGCAGTAGAGTAGCAGCATTCTGGCTAGGAAAAAACCCTATGCTTATTGAACTGGTCCCCTATCACGTGGATAGATCTCCTAAGAACAACGTGCGCGCGCTGTCAAATGTACCCTGCTGTTATCTGCTTTCCCGCGAGAATGATGCCTAAGCGTGCTTGGAGATAAGAATGCCTTCCTCCTTTGCCATGATATTTCAATAGCAACATGAACAGTCAAGATATCGAGTCTATAATTGAAGATTGCGATAGCTAACCAACAATATCTACACCAGTTTATCATTGCTAGCATGTGAACAAGTCGAGAATCGAAAGTATTCAATACAGAAATATGTTTCACTACGAATATTTCAGAATTTAGGGGAAAGTATTTAATAGCTATAGGGTTGAAATAAAATAATAAAAGTGAATAATGAAGACTTACCGTTGGTGTGTAGAAGGGTGCTTGTTCGGCGCCGAGGCTTGGGAAGTAAGCGGCCATGCCCTCGGAGGCGGCGGCCGCGGCCGCTGCGGCATAGGGTGCACTGTACATTGAAAGTGCGGCCGTTGGCAGAGCACCGAGTCGCTGATAGCCACCCAGCAATTCGTACTGACAGGAACAGACAGTCTGGCCCGTAAGCGGGTCGGTGAAAATGGGTCTTCCGGTGTCGCAACACCTTCCACCGGGCGTTGGTCCCGCGCTTGTTGGCGGAGGATGACCCTGAGAACCTGGACTGACCGAGGTTGTAGGACTACCCGGTGGCCTCACCACCCCACTGGTCACCGCCATTCTAGCGTTGGAAAGGCCTGCTGCCGCTACGCCCAGCGGATGATTCGTACTCGTGGCGGCGCCGCCGCTTACCAGAGACGCGCTCCCTGCGCTCAGGATTCCACCGGACGCCGGCGAGGCCGAAGACGACGCCAACGACGAGCTCACTGTCACAGGGCACTGCAACACACAAACACGCAAAACTCTTTTTAGTCCTTGTCAAATGTTTATTCAGTACTTCATAAAACAACCATTTCACTTTACGATCAGACGGATAAATTCATAAGGATACTACTGTGCTGTCCTTCCTTTCTGTTTTATATACCTCTTAAGTGTTGAAAACTAGATAATGTCTCTTGCTAATAGACGGTTGCATATCATACGTAAATTTCACATAATTCTTTAATCATAGAGTTGCTTTGCTGGCGATGTTTTTACCGCATCTTTATCGGCACTGGTAAACCTCGCCGTTTTGCCTTGATTATTAAACATTATAATTACCCGAATAATTGTTATTACTGGGAAGATTGTGATAGCGATGAACAAGTACGTGTGAAGAATGACGAGGCTTTAATGCGTGTTACATTAATTTTACAATGCGCGCATGCTGATTGCAAAATCTGCGGGTTGCCGGCTGCCATGTTTTTATGATGGCGCGCGTACTGGTCGCGACGACGACACGCATAATATTAAATCTGACTCGACCGGGCCGTGCTGGTGGGTATACATGTCGCGAGGCACATTAACATAGTCAAAGTTTGCTCTCGAGGAGGCTACCGGGGTTTCGCTGACTTCATCGCCAGTCGAATGCTGTCAGCGGGAGAAGACAGCTCTCGGGCGGTTTTGTCGTGTTATACCGCTGGTACTACAGAGGTAAGCCGCCTACCACTAAAGCCATCGTCAAATCCGCAGGCCATATTTATATCCCCGGGCTGTAACCGGCCGATACGTGGAGAGAGCCACAACACTCGGCCTCTCAGCACTCCCGAACTTCTGTGGCCGATTTAACGAGCAGGCCTGACAGCAATTGTAAAACAAGTCAAAGGTAACATCCTCTTCTCGCGTGCGATACAAACGGCTACATTATGTAAGATGATCGGTGAATACAGTAACCCCTTGAGGCCCTTGCGCAATCCCCCATTAACATACTGTGTTACACGCGTCTTACCAGGCCGATTGTTTCGAGAATTGCTGATTATACCGAGCAAATATCTATTCATCGTGTACTTAAACGATAATCGGAAAATCGAATGTATATCCGGAGTACCAAGGACTCTCTCCCTCTCGTTATGCAGCTGGCTAAGCGGTCACAGTACTGCTAGGCACGATCCGACTTCCCCCGATTTCCAGCAGCCTGAAAAGGAGCAGCAACTGTTTCAAAGGCTGCTGCCGCCGCGCGCACTCCCCTTCTTGTAACCGGAAGGTAAACCGAAAATCGGGGCCGCATATAATACAGAGATGGAAGGGGGGGGGGGGGGGGGGCCTCATTAATTCCATATCAAACAGCACGGCTAAATAGATTAGCGGGTTGAGTGCCTTTCGCGCCGTGGGCCTAAACAAACCCCTGTGTGGTGTGAGAGTGAGTGGGGAAACGTACGCACGCCCGCCCGTGTGCTTCTCGGATCTGGCGAGCACCCATTCGATCCATCCATCCATCCGCTCAGCCGTCCATCCATCCGCCGGCTCGTTCCGATGGCCCCAAACATATTGTTGAACCCCCGATGCATTGTGCCAACCCCGAAAAACGTGACCCCACCGCGCATTATGGCATCGAGAGCCGCGTTAATGCGTGTCCCAGGCTCCGCAACTCTACGAGCAGCGGCCGATGATGCCCTCGTCCCAGCTTCAACTGGCTGCCACTGCTGGCTGGGCGAACACACCTACATACATGTACATACAACGGTTGGACGTGTGTGCCGCCGCGAATGCTTCGATCAAGGGACGAAAACGCATTTCGATCGGTGATAAAGCCGGTATGCGCGGATGCTGCTGCTATATACCTTCCCCCGTATCTTTCAGCAGCGATTCCACTACCTAGGTACTACATACATACGCACGGGGATTGCCTATCGCGATTTTGATGTTTTCATCGTGGCTCTCCTCTACCCCATACGTAATACGAGATTACGATTACCGGTTAATACAGGGACTGGGAGGTGATCGCGCGCCGGCATTCCGGCGAGCCAGCCTTTTCACTTGGTAATCGTACGTGGTAGCGGGCAAGTAGTTTTCTCGCACGGTAGATAAAAATCCGCCGTTCCCCGGGGCGGACGTGCTTGTCGATCGAAGTACAAGATCCGCGACACGAGCCGAAGTCGCCAGGAACGAAGATTCACTGCGGGCCCACTCGAGGAGGAGCAGTGAGTGCGACTAAGTGAACGAGCCGGCTAGAAAGAGAGGGTAGGCCAGAAAGAGCAGAGAGCGAGGAGAGAACACGTAGGGCCCAGGAAGAGTCCCAAAGGCTAACGGGCAGATATACGACACGGTGAGTGTTCTCTCACCAGGAATCGTAAGATTCCACGGGGTTCTCCTCTCGCGCGAGAAAAGCCGGCGATGGCAAGAATGCGCTTCGGGGCTCAGGATCGGCCAAGGGGTTAAACGACGAAGCGTGTTGGCGAGTGTCCGAGGCCACGAGCCATAATTCAGTCCTAGGACCTGGGAGGAAGGAGAGCGAGCGGCAAAGGTAGCGAGAGACCGAGAGAGTAAGAAGAGGCGCAGGCGGTGCGACGGCGGGTCGCGGCAGTCCTGAGTTACTCCACGCGATCCCATCGAAGCCGCTTCTTCTCGCTTGCTGCCGCTCGCAACCGTGCAAGGCAACCTGGCGGCAACTATATCACCTCGGACTCGGTACCCGGTGCTGCTGTTGCCGCGTTGCGCACGCTGCTGCTGTTGCTGCCGCAGTTGCTGTCGCCTTTAAAGTAGCGTTCAAGGTAACGTTATGTAGCCCGCGAGCGAGAGAGAGAGAGAGAGAGAGAGAGAGAGAGAGAGAGAGAGAGAGAGACTGGCCCGGCACTCCGGACTGGTAGCCACCGACGAAAGCAATAATTATTCGCGCACCGAGGGGCTTCGATATATCGAAGCATTAGTCCGATACGCTCGCTCGTTTGTTCCTCGGGCATGCTAATTGCCACCGCTCTCTGGACTCGCTCGCTCTCCTTCTTGCTCGCGCCCGCCTTCTCCCGGGTACCTTCTTCCTCCTTGGCTGAAGGACGAGAGAGGCCAAGAAGCACTCGCCGGCTCACCTATTAGTCGATGCATTACTGCCCGATTACTGGTCACCTCCGTCAATCCACTCGCATATTTATACGTACACTTTTAGTTGTAACTGTCCCGCCGGGCCGTATAATTCTCCTATAAGTGATGGGCACTTGTCGCCCGTGTACCCGTTAACCAACGCGGTGTCGAGCAACATACTATTACCAGATGAGGTGGGGGTTGGGGCACGCGGGGTCCGAGGGGTGCGATCGAACCGCTTAAGGCAACGCTGAAGAAAGCAATCGAATGGTGTCGTCGACGATCCTTTTACCCGGGAGTCGCGCAGGATTCCTAGAAGGGCTGTCGAAAGAAATATTATGAGCACGTCGGTGCTGGGAGATGCGCACCAAAACTGGTCGGTTCCAAGTTGGCATTGGCATAAAGTAAGCGCGCGCGCGCGCGCGCGACAGAGAGGAGAAACGGGCGAAATTGCGGGAGTGGCGAACGCCTCGTCCGGACACGACCCGTATCGAGTAACACCTCTACGAGTTTGTAGAAAATTATCTTGGATTCTGCTCACGGCCGAAGCCCCGGCTTCGCATACCTCTTCTGTCGGCGGCGTCACGAAAAACCGACGTATATCGTGCGCACTACCGCCAGTTGACGATGGATGATCGATGGTCGCCTGATCAGGGGCCGCGGTAGAAAAAACTGGAAGGCCTCGGATAAAACCCTCGTAATCGAATGCCCAGAATCGATCGACTAGAGACTGCTTTCGATCGCTAAGGGCGCACTTGGTACACGCGTTTTATCGCTTAGTTTCTATGTTGGATATAACGTTCTGGCCAATATGTCGGAGTATGCGACCCACCTCCGACACTCTTCCTTTATCGTCTCGTTGTTGTCCCGCACTTGCAAGTCTACCGTAAGCCCTACTGATACGTTCGGTGAATAATGGGAGCATCTGGATGATGCGACTGGTTAAAGAACACAGTGGCTCGTAGGCAAAGGTGTCTTACCTACCAGTGGTAGAAGAAGCGAGTCGAATCGAAAGCGGATACGGACCTCCGCGGCGCGAATGCTGCACAGCGGCGATTTATAGGCGATTCGGGAGGAAGAGAGAAAGGGAATTGGTTATCCTGTGGACACAGATGCGCGCCGGTGTTTGCACACGTAGCATTTGTCACGCGTGTCCTGCGAGCGAAAAGGGACCGGCCCGGGCTCTTTCCTCTTTATGCGCGCCGATGATGCCCTCTTTGCAACGAGGCCCAGCCAAGTCAATATTGACTACAGACCAGATTGATGGACCTTCTTCGCGTGTGTGTTTAGGCCTCACAGCACTCACTTATGTTCCCACCCTGTCCTCTCTTTCTCTTCCGCTGCACTCGGGGAAATGTGAAAAGTACCAAGTACCAAGTCTCCAGTTCGAACGATGTTCATCCCAGCAGGATAAATTCCGCGGTGACCCAATAGTCAGCACTCCGATTAAACCATCGACGACGAACACCGCATATGATCACGTAGTATCGATGCGCGCCGATATTATAGGCATATCCGAAGCGCCGAATCGATTAAACGTTCCTGGTAGGCCGAGGCGCGCGCCGCAGCTTTGGGGCAAACCGCGAAAGCTCACGTTCGATTCTGGGAATTACAAGTCGACACTTATAACTTATTGATATACCCCCCGATAGCCATCTGTTATTGCATCGCTTCCGCTGGTAGCCGCGTACACCGGAGGGCTACCTCGACAACAAACAAATACGCGCCAAACCATTCATAATTATCCCCCATATGCATCGAACATACGCGTTGATTCTCTCCCACCGTCAATCGGATGGTAGTCAAACTTGCGAAAGCCCGCTTGCATTATCACGTAGCCGGTGATAAATAATAACTCGTCGAGCGCTCACGCAAAATTCGGGGAAATCTCGTTGCTTTGGTGGCGCGAACCATCCGGCGGGGTGGAAGGAAAGGGGCAGGGCTCCACTTCCATGGAAATTGATTCGGTACTTCTAAGGAAGACACTGATATCGACAATGGAAATTGTTAGGGCCGAGCGAGGGTGGGCGGGAGGCGCAACAATGAGTAGATCAGATAAGCACGAAAATCATGCTTTCTCACGAGACGCTGCCGCCGTCGCCGCCGCCGGGGGTATCTGGCGAAATTAATTCGCTCCTCCTCGCTAATCGGTACGGTCACACACTCCTGACTTTGAGGGGAGTTAAAGCGCAAATGCGCCTATCGGGGCAAGCGATCGACCTAAGGGGTGCAGCCGGAACAATCGTTCGGTTACGAGGAGCTAGGAGTTAGAGGGAAGGAGGAGATCGGCAAAAGGTTTGCACGCATTTCGACAAAAGCAAGAGAGCGAGAGTGTGTAGACGCGCGAGCGGCCAGCAACAATTGCCAGCAACTCGCTATCCGACACTGAAGTTTCGCCGTAAAGCGATTATAGAGGGAGGGCGCCGGGGTGAGTGGCGTGTTATCGGATGAGAACCCGCGACGATACAATGGCGCATCCGGCGTCATTTGCTAACGCCGTTGCAGCGAACGATACTGACCCTCGACCGCCACACATATTGTCGCACGATACTTTCCTCCTCGTCGGCATAATCGCGCGCTCTCCACCGATTCGTACTGGTAGATGTATGATGCTACGATACACCGGCTGCGACACACCCGAGTAATACAGTCCTATGTTAGTACAGTACCAGGACGATACCGCGCGCCACCTTATCTCGCGCGAAAGAGTTACTTTGCATTCGTAACCCGAGTGTCGGTTAAATGCTGCTTGCTACTGTTAATGCCACCCGGGAAGTAGCGGCTGCTCCCTCGCGGTGGACCAGCTTCTTTTAACGGGAGAATATAAAGGCGACAAATGGTGAATTTGACGCCACGAACGTAAACGAGGCGAGCGGCGCAGATCTGACATATGGAGCAGGAAGTTCACATAGCGCGGCATTAAGTGGAATGCCTGGAAATACGGTGCGCACCCGCTTGCACATCAAACCCGCAATATTTGCTTTACGAGTGGCCGTGGACCCGGGATTTACCGCACTCAACTCCACCGGGGATGTAAACGCCGGCAGACCGATGATATATATTAAGAGAAAGATTAGGCGTTCGAGAATACTAAAACGTTACCGTTAAGCGAGAATTCGCTTGACACTGTAGTGACACGGTCGATCCATTTTAATCAAGTACATGTAAAGTCACATTGTTCTGCTTCATCGAATACTAGAAAGAGACGTTAGATTAACCTCGTCGCACGTGTTGTTATTTCCGGTGACACTTATTAATGCGCCACTTATGGATCAGATTTTCAAATTGGTGCAACAATGATATCGTACAACAACGAAATGAGAGGTGAGACGAGTATCCGCTTCGATCCCAGCTAGCCGCAACTCAGCGGAGGTCTTTCGAGGTAGAAGTCCAAGGCGGGCTTCCCGTCAGCCGAATCTAAAGGAATGCCATAGCGTGGCGTAAGGGGTTTCACGAAAGCGCCGAGGCTTTCCTAGCAGTGCTCCGGACTTGAGAGGAGAGGAAAAGGGAAGCATTCCAAGCGAATCGCTCGCTTGCCCTCGCACGCTCGCGGAGGATTTATCGGGCGGCCGCGCCACCACCGCCACTGCCGCCGGTGCTAGTAGCGAATTGGAGCAGAGGTGGTGTGTCGAAATGTAACCGGAGTGCCGGAAATCTCGGCAACTTAGCGACGGCCCGCCAGCTAGGTACAATGTTCTACCGGCGCTCCTTGCGTGCGTTGCGTATATGCGACGTCCTCCCTCTGCGTGCGCAACTGCCTGCTATTCAAAGGTGTGAGTGCGTTGTTTCACGCACGGCTCTCTGCGTGTGCATTGGTCTCTCACGATAAGGAGTCGCGTTGGATAGAGTAAGAGAGACAACGATACCAAGGGACTCAGAGGAAAGCAGTTAGCAAAGGTTGCTAAGGACAGTGAATACGCCGGGGTGAGGAGAAGAACAGGGCGAAACGGCTGCGGAACGCGAGCGTGCGAGTGAATGAATGCAGAGCGCGCTTCTCGATGGAGAGGGCGCGAGGGAAGCTTACGAGGACTCGTCGTAGCAGAGGAAGCGAGAGAGAGAGAGAGAGAGAGAGAGAGAGAGAGAGAGAGAGAGAGAGAGAGAGAGAGAGAGAGAGAGAGAGAGAGAGAGAGAGAGAGAGAGAGAGAGAGAGAGAGAGAGAGAGAGAGAGAGAGAGAGAGAGAGAGAGAGAGAGAGAGAGAGAGAGAGAGAGAGAGAGAGAGAGAGAGAGAGAGAGAGAGAGAGAGAGAGAGAGAGAGAGCGAGGAGACCAGGGCGGAGGATCTGAGTCAGCTCGGGTTGAATCGAGTAGCGCCGAGTCAGCGGGCGAAAGAGCGCTAACTGCTGGGCGCAAACTACTACCGGAGATCGTATCTGGATATGCCTACATATCGTGGCACGGCGCGCCGCGCGGTGCCAACTTGCAATAATATGGCCATTCATAATTTTTGCGCCTGGCGACCGTCAATGAGAGAACAACGCTCTCTCGAAACGGGCCGAACTTGCCGGCACTCTCCCGCAGAGTGCGGTGCCGGCAAACCGTTCTCGGCGACGGAATGCACCGCACTTTCGAATGCCAGTATACCGACTGCACAGATTGTTCGAGGGACTGACCCCGTGTGCTCTTCTCAATGGACTCACGGAAACTACCCCCGCTGCGTGCTTCCCTTGGCTTCCTTCGGTCATGGTATACTGCTACACACTGTGCACGCTCGCCTAGATTATCGCTAAACGTACCAAGTTGCTGATGGATGTGCTTGCGTTTCTACCACGACTTTAGAGCCTCGCTCTCCCTCCTCAACAACCCCTCCTCTCACTCCTCGCCCGGTATTCTTAGTAACTAGCACAAAGTGCTGAGGTACACTTAAGAAAATCCACTCCTACTTACGTGTGCACACGAAATTACCGCGAAGTGTAACAATCGCGATGAGAACTAATAAGAATCAAGATGGTAATAAGCAGGAGAAGTTGCTCGATAACGACGTTCCGCCAGGAGAGACTTAATTACAAGAGTTATTGAGATTCACGGTACACTAATCTCAATTTGATCAAAAGAAAATAAGCAATTACTAACAGCGATATCGGGACGTGTGTTAGATAGGATGGCCGCGGGCGATTTCTCTCTCGTTTGTTTCACGAAAGAGAACGATGATGTCTCAAGTAATTCTCCGATATAACTGGCAGTTCCCGATACATCGATTGTTCATTCTGAAATAAGCCAACTCCGAGAATACACGGCGCTTCAAGAAGGGCAAACGGAGACTAGCAGTTTTCTTGGCAAAAATTCCAAGAGGCGTGCGACGGCGACGAGCCCATGCTGCCGCGGCGGACACACGCACCTGAATACACTCAGCAGTTATTAATGATAAGTTTACACCGTTCTGCGTGTCGTCTATGTACTTATGGTTGGTAGTTTCTCTGATCGCGTGCAATGACTCGCCATTACATCATTGCGCACTGTCCAGCAGTGGTGCAAGCATCATAAATGCCAAAGGGTGCGCACCTCCATTGCTATTTCTTTGCCGCGCGAAGAAAGTATAATTAGGTGATAATTGTTGCCAGGCGACAGTCATTAATATCAGCGGACATGGATACCAACGAATGCCCCTTTTCCATTGATTACGTTGGAGCGATCGACAGGCGACAAAACCGCGGGAGGTAAGCACAAGTGAGTTTCTTTTACACGTAGGAAATGTAGCACATAATTCACTGTTTTGTTTTGTTAGTTTATCAGCAAGCCGAGTCACCACTCGTCCGATACCATTGTAACTGATGTGTCGAGTAACTGTGTGCCTACGTAACACAGACTGCGGGCCTGGGCACAGTCTCGATGATAGGAAAGTGAATTTAAAAGCGAAGTATGTCATCGATAAAGCAAATGTGACTGAAATGCCTGCCGGCTGACGGAGCATCGCCGCGATTAGAACTCTCGGTCGCCAGATAATCGGGCACCCGTCTTTATCAGCACTCCACCAATCCACTGTACGCGCACTCGGTGAAAGTGATTCGAGTGATCGTGTAATAGAAATATTCGTCCTTACTTGCGCGAGTTAGTACCTATGTATTTGGCGAGAGTTACATAATCATGATGATGATGAATATAAATCGTCTGGGACTTAATCTCGAGTGCTTTTACCCTGGTGTACGCCTCTCGCGAATATTGCCGTTCGGCTAGTATGGCCGGCATGTTAAATCGAACGTTTACAACGTTTTAATTGAAATTTATGCCGCGGCACTGGTTACTCCTTACCGATGGACTCGACCACGCAATAAACCTCCATTCCGTGCATACGAAACGGTTGGGTAGACGGAGAGAGTGAGGGTGCCACGAAATGGAATCTATCCGGTCTATCTTAGCAATAAATCCCGAGTTTCCTCGCGTCGCTCACCTTTCCTCCTTTTACCGCATTAGCAACGTGGTAACGCCGGTTTAGGTAAGTTTCGCAGACGGTGCTTTAGCGCCGCCTCACAATTGGAGAGCAACAAACCGTGGGGGTTGATCGGAAAATCTGCCAGCGGGGAAACGAGAGTAGCGTGTCTCTTCTCCCCGTTTGGTGTTGTTCGTCGGGGGCGAGGTGTGAACTCGACGGCGGCGGCGGCGGCGGCGGCAGCGGCGCCGGGGAAAGCGAGATGATAAAAAGAAATCGGGCGTTGGCAAGGCGGGAATTAAACCGCACATAAACGGCTAGCTGGGAATCGGAAGAGGACGGTGGTGTAATGGGGTGGCGGCGGCGGTGGTGGGCTCGATCTCGCGCCAACGACGCGCCCGGGCACAAAAAGAAGCGATTCAATTGTAGTCTCTAGCGGGCTCGCTGGCAAAGGGAATGCGAGAATGGGAGACAGGGAGAGCGAAGCAGAGACTGCTGCTCTGCACCCACGTAGCTCGCACACCGGTGTGCGTGTCTGTGTTAGGACAAAAAGCCCGTTGTTAGTAAGACGAGATAATTATTCGAGCGAGCTACGGAGCCTCTCCGCTGCTCTGCTCCTCGATCATTTCCGAGCGTTGCTTTAGGCGTGGCAACACATGTTCCCAGCTAAGCGCCTATGCACGCTCGGCACGGCTATCCAGCCTGCACACCTATATGCAACGTGTCAGGACACACGTGGGTATAGCGAATATCGCAGGCTTGCCAACGGCTATCCATTCTCGCCCAGTGGACAGGATCCCACGCTACAAATTATCCGAGATGCGAGAATGTGCCCAGTGAACCACCACGGTGAACCCGAAGGACTCTCACGCCGATTTTAATGGGAAGCTGGCGTTACTTTATTGTCGATTGCCGCTTGCACGCTGAACCACGATACTTCTAGATTAGCTCGCGGCGGCGTGTCCGCGGTGTTTGCAACATTACTGCCGCTGGATTGCAAATCGAGGTGACAATGTGAGCTGTTGAAACGGTCACTCTATAGTGCAAAGTTTAGCCAGCGAACAATACGGTTCACTGGGAATAATGTATGAGAGGCATCAGTCGCGATAGGTAGATAAGTAGATAGACTCATGGGTAGGTGAAGTGTTTAACCGCTGAATACATTTTACTTTCAAACCGCTGAAATCATATCCGGATTGGCATTGCTTACTATGTTGTCTAATGTCAATAAAAAGCAATGTAGCCCACCTAATCGGCAGGCATTGCATATTCAACACTTCCGTCGCCGACTCGCCAGATTCCCAATACGGTGTACGCATGGAAATTGTGCAGGTAATTATTCAATGATTAAAGTCATTCTTCTATGTAAATCTATCGTTGCCAAGTGCTGACTGCCTCGCTTTTGCGGTTTCCCGTTGCCTGCCTGTACCACCGCGCCTGATTCGTTTTTCCAGCGCGAACACTGCCGATTGAGTAATGCCAGATACCGCGAATGAAGTCATGAGATGTCCAAAGTCACAAGACACTGGTTTTCCCTTGCCGGTTATGTCGCTCGACTAATTGTCACCGGGGATCTATTACGGAGACGTAATGGAACCTAGTTCCTACTTGTCTACAACGCGATTAATCGGATACACTATTCCTACGACAAGACGGTCATTCGACTGATTGGCGGTTACTGGAGATGGTAAGGACTCACCTGTAGATTTGGTGATCCTCGAAAGGAGAACTGTGACATGATGTGTCGGCCGCTCAGGGCCGTGATGTTCGGGCACCGCTACGCGATCATTGTTCCGAGCCGCGGTATCCGCTGCACAGTCTCACCAAGTCACTCGAAAAAAGTAACGGGGCACTTTCGTTCTTCCTTTATTTCACTAGCACGAGCGTGACGCAAGTCAGGCTAGCCGAGAGAGAGATAGAGAGAGTGGAATAGAGAGATGTATTAGTGCGCGAACCGGCGAAAGAACGAGCGAGAAATGACTGGTGGAAATGTGAAGGCAACTTCTCACTACGGACGCCGCTCGAAAAGTTCGCGCGCGTGTTTCCTGACACGCTCGAACTCTCGGCTCTCTAGCGTAATACTCTCTCTCGATGCTGGAGGCGGCCTCTCTCGTTGGGTACACTGGCACTGTCACAGAAAGACGTAGACACAGGGAGAGGGGCCAGTTTTCCAATCGACGAGCGCACAATGTACTCTTGAGACACACTGTCGTGGACGAGGAAGCACGGTCCGAGTGAGAGAGTGAGAGGGCGACAGGTGACAACGGAGTGTCAACGATGCGAAACAGTCTGCGCGCACTAGTCACTGGCACGTCCGAGGGAAGATCGCTTTCCCAGATGACACACGGTAGCAGGCAGCCACGAGTCCGAGTACAAGTCCGTGTCCGAGTCCGAGCGAGGACCGGTAGTGCGTGTAGAAGAACGACAGAAATACTGTAGGCGAGATGCGTGTATTATGCGTGCCGGCGCTGCTGGTGGATGGAGTCCCACACACGGGCTAGCTCTCTCACGTCGTTGATCCGATCGACGCGCCAGCTATGATCGGTCGCGACTATCCTTCGAATCGTCGTTTCTTTTCGACGGAATCCAGTCCTCGGCTGTGTGGTGGATAGGAAGGCGGAGGTACACGGCCCGAGGAGCGAGGGAGACCGAGCGCGCTCTCTCTCCGTTGCCGAGAGCGAGAGATCGGCAGGGAGGGTGGCGGCAACGGGGCACGGAGAAAGGGAGGCCGCGCGCGCGGGAAAGAGAGGCAGAGTGGGCGAGAGTGAGAAAGAATGGAAGGTTTGTCGGGGTGGAGGGAGGAGCGAGCGAGAGGAAGCGCTAGAGGGACGGACAGACGGTGAAACGAGAGACGATGCTCGCCAGGCAGATAGAGAGCGAACGAGTGGTAGTGGTAGGTCGAGCTTAAGCGAGGGCGACGGAAGAACGTTGTGAAAAAGGAGAGAGAGGCGAAGCTCGACTTGTTCTCCGCACACCGTTCCCTTTTCTCTTCTTTTTCGCTGAGGCTGAGTCCCCCGGAGCAGCCGGTCGCCACTTCGCACCTTGCCCGATCAGCCGGTCCCGATTCGGCAAAGATCACGCCGATTTCTTTCCCCTCGGAAATCTCCCGGCTGGAATCCGCTGATGCTCACGACCGGGCCTCCACCGCTCCACCACTCCAAAGACACTCAGTAGAATGAGCAGCAGCGGCAAACTGGCGAGGATCGAGCGCGTGCAACGTGTCCGCACTTCTTCTCTCGCCGAGTTCGGTGTGAGTGGCGTGTATGTGAGTGCACATGTACGCCTTCAGTGCTGCTGGTGTCGAAGGGCCGGCGTGAGGGACACGCAATCATACGGTGATATCATCCCTCTACCGTTCCCGATTTTATTCAAATTTCTCGTCTTCGCTGAAAAGGACTGCTGAGACAACCGGATGTGGTGATCACTGGCTGCTTTTTGTTTTTATTCTTAAGTCAGCTTGTAGTCACTCGCGCACACTGTCTCGCGAAATCTGGTGAGTGCGGCTGTGGGGGGTTGCCGCGCCTGGTGTCCTCCTTCGGCAACTAAACGACCCAGTCAAAGTCCGTAAGTTTGCGTACCCACGTTGCAGGAGGTGACGGTTGATCACGGTGTAGGAGGAGGAGGCGGCGGTAGAAGCACGGTGACGGTGGCGCTGACGATGGTAGTGTGCCGATGGTGGTGGTAGTAGTGACGAGAAACGGTCTGCTCGACGGTGGTGGTGGTGGTGGTGGTGGTGGTGGCGGCGGCGGTGGCAGAGTCGTCGCTGTAGTTCTTTTCCTTCCATGGAAAGGGGGACGATTTTTGCGAGATGGTTTGCCCTCGGCGAGACGGGTGGGAGGGTCCAAGCCGGGAGGCCGTGCGCTCTGGTGGGGGAGAGGGTGCCACCTCTGCCGGTAGCTTCCGATGCAACTGCCGGCACCTCGTACCCACGCGATTTCAAACTACTCGCTCGCTAGTAGGCTGAATGTCGTATGTAGTTCTCTCCGGTTAGGTCGGCATCTTCGCAGGTCGGGCACGGAGCCGTGCGCCGGCGGTTAGCGTCGGCAAACGCGACAATAAAATATGGTGAGTCGCCCGTGGGGCCAGCGAACGTGGTCCCTGCCTATCCCCTCTCCCTTCCCCGACACACCGACCTTCTCTTTCTCTTTCTGTCCTTTTCCTCTTTCCCTTTCCGCCTCTCACTCTTTCTTCAATCGGCAGCCTCGCTTCTTCTCACTCTTCCGCGCGCTCCTCCTTCCTCCAGCTGCCCCACCGTCGACACTTTCTTCCCTCTTCGTTCGACTTTCGTTCCGTGGTGGGGATAGGCCCCGGTAGGAGGGTGGGCGGGCGGAGGGGTGATCGGTCGAGATGCTGCCACCGCCGTGTTGGTTCTGGTGGGGCCGGGGGCGGTGGAGGGGGGGTGGTTGGACACCCTAGGAGGGGCGAGAGGTGGAGGCAGAAACTACACGACAATTTTAGTTCGATAGATCCCGAAGTTTAGCCTCAGCGGCGCTGCTTTACTTGCCGCTGACTTCTTCCCGGTAGTTTGTTCGCTGCCCTCTCTCCTGTCGTTCCTCGCTTCTCCACCTCCTTCTCGAACACGACCGCACACTCTCACGTATCCCCACCATCGGTACCCTCTCTCTTTCTTTCTCTTATTCTGCCCTCCACCTTCGCGACGAAATTCTCAACTACTTGCTACCCCCTTGCGAGCCCTTTACCACCTCCGACTGTTCCACCTTCTCCTTGCTCCACGCACGACGTGACACTTGACTACTACACGTACCACCTCTCTCACTCTCCCTCTCTTTCTCTCTCGCGCGCGCTTTCCGGCGCTCGTTCTCTTTCCGTCTGACTCGCCGCCTGACTCGAGCTTCTCGCTTCCACCAGCTGGGAACCCCAGTGAGAGAGACTATCTTGCTCGAACGTTTACATCGTGGCACGCACCATCACCGCCCGACCAGAGGAATTACAGGAGCACGGCAACACGGGATAAATGGGCACCGACAATTTAACGTTGACGAATGACGATCAATCGGATGTCAGCCAGGAGAATCGTCATCGGTTTCGGCGGGCTCACTCTCTGATGGACGAGTTAACGCTCTACGGGGCTAGCGAGCGAAAACAGTAGATTGGAAAGTGTTGGCTCGATCAGACAGTTGGCGCCAAGGAAATCTCTGTCGGCCGGGACAGTTTGACTTCGAGCCGGCTTGGTCGCCGGTTAAGCGCGCTTTACGCGATTACAGGGACGTGCTGGCGGCCACTAGCAATATAGAAGGTCGACAACGGGGGATGCGACGGGGACACAACGACGGCGACGACAACTACTTCGGGCCGCGGCAGCGTCGCGAAAGTGTTTTGCGCAGTTCTTTCAAAGGAGCTGGCCTCCTCGCGCTTACTTGTCGCCCTCCTGGCAGAGCCGACGATCAAAGGGGGCGGGTAGGGGCGGCGGTAGCTGGCGGATCGCGAGGACGCCGCTCGCGGGGGAGGACAATCGTCGCGCTGTCTGGTGGGGATATTTTCGTGGGGGGCCGTGGCGACTTCGCGGGGGTGGATACAAAGGCGCACTCACATTTTTCGCCGATCGGTGCAATCGCCAATAGGTTTACTTACACACCCACACATAGCCACACAGATACGTTCGCTCCCTCAAGCACACTTGCGAGACGAGAATATTTTTGCCATTTCGCGGGGAAACGCACACGCTCGCAGAGCGCCCGCGTGTTGGAAGTTGCGAGCGGGCAGGGGCGCGGGAGGGTGGTAGGGATGGGGAGAGTGAGAAAGAGAGAGCGAGAGAGGAAGTTGGATAAATCGACCCCTTCCACAGTTCTTTCGTACCCCCTCTTGAGTGCGCCGGTGGGTGCGGAGCTCGGCTTTTTTCCCCTCCGTGGGCGCGGACAAGCCTTGCCCCGCCTCTGTTCACCTTCCTTCTCTTTCCCCTGCCCCCAGGAGGCAGCCGCCGCCGCCTCCACCTCCACACTTCGTGCACCGCCAAGCTACACTTGGGACTCCAACTCTACCAGCCAACTCTCTCCCCGCGCTCTATTAGCCTCTCTCTCGTCGCACCGTAGAGTCTACGGTGCGCGCCCGCCGCTGTACAGTGTACACACGCCGCCGAGCTACTACTTCGCGCTCTTCCACTTGCCAGGACGCAAACGCATACACGCGCCGATCGCAGAGTAACGCCGTGGAAGCCGCCGGTGGAAGCGAGGCAATCCCAGCAGTCGAAAAGAGAGAGGCGAGGTGCGTGCGCGCGATACGCCCAGGGCACACGGAGATGTGAAACATTAGTGTACCGTTTGTTAACACCGCGCTCTACACACCACCACCACCCAACAACTGCTCCCCCTCTCCACCCCTTCGGCGGCAGCGGCGGCGGCGGCGTGCATGTCGCGGCGGTCAGCGCTTTCAAGAGTACGTGTGCTCGTACGTGAGCCCCTTTCTAAGCTTCTGACTGTGTGAGGCCGGCTTCGCGAGTGTCACTACTACCGCGGCATGTGTGTGTTCTCGCTCGCGCGTGTATGTAGGTAACGGGCTTGCTCAAGGGATGAGTACTCCCTCTCAGTTCCATTCTGGCTCTCCCTTTTTCCTCGCGCCGCCACTTCGCTCACGGTATATCTTCCTCTCTCTTTCTCGTTCGAGTGCTCGTCGCATACTTGACTCCACCTTAACCCCTTCCGTCGACCCAGCCCGGTGGCGGTGGCCGATCTCCGCGGTGGGCGCTCTGACTTTCCGAGAATGCGGCCGAATTTGTCGAAGGCACGGAACACGCCGACGACGACGTTCACTCGCCACCACTACGCCTGGGCCCCAACCTGCCACAGCGATCTTCCTGCAAATTGATTTCGGATCACACCGATGTGCCTCTATCGTGCATCTGCGTGACCCCCGCACTCGGTCAATCGAGGATCATGGAGATCCAGGGAGTTTGGAACGGTGTCCATGTGTCATTGCTTCGGCATCATCTACATTGTTCTTCTGATAAAGTGTCTGTTCGCTTCGCATCACGCGCTACGTCGGAAATTCAAAGTTGCTAGCTTCCATGTTGTGCTTCATCCCTCTGCTTCGTGTGGAGTGTGATGTTGTCCAACTGGCTGGCTGGACACTGACAATCCTCCGGCAGCGACGCTCCTCGAGGAACTGAAGTTCTACGGAGTTCGCTCGGGCCTAGACCTGTATGTGTTTTAATGCCCTACTGTGGGAGGAGTTGAGGTGCACGACCGTACAATCTATTGTCTATTGCGACATACACGCTCCGACATCCATATTGTCCGATGTGTCATTAAGACAGTGCCAAGTTAACACTAGCGATTCTTCATTCGAACAGCCAAACATAGTAAGAAAGGTTTGGATTGCTAGAGATGTTGAGGGTGATACAATGTCGTATACGGTACCGCAGTGGCAAGAGCGTGTCGATGAAGTGATGCTTAAAATAATAAAGAAGCCGATCTTCAAGCACAAAGCGTGCCTGATGGAGCGCTACTCCACCGATGTCTATCATGATAAGTGTCAGTCTCGGTAATATCCTCTAATTACAGATCCTTCACGATAGTCGGAGTGCATGTAACCCCTGGCAGGAATTTATCTGACATTATGACCAGCCTCGTGCCGCTCGTCGAACGATAAATGCCAACCAGCAATTACGAGCACGAACGCCGCCGCCGCTCACACATTTCAAGTCTCATCTGCGGAGATAGATCGAAAGCGCTGCCGACGATTCATCGAAATGATACACGAGCATTATGAAACCTCGTGGAGTTCGCCTGATCGTCGTGCGACGCAACATTCATGCGCACCCGCTCCTTATCTTCCATCCATATCCTCATTCTTCATGGTTCCAGGCAATTAACATCGCTCCCGATGCATCGCATCACGAGAACTGAATTGTAAATAAAGATCTTACTACGTGGTTCCCGCATTTCGAATTACTACCCCTAAGGAACTTCGAAACTTTGACTTTCGTGCTGCCTACTCTCGAGCAAGAATTTTCAACGGTTCAAGTTAAAAAGTTTCGTGTCTTCCCCACACGCCTTCGATAATTTCTTTCGAAACCGAATATATAGCACGCAGGGAATTCATTAGGCTATCAAATTGAATTAAAAATTACTGAAACTCATTAGGCAGCAAATTCCAGTGGCAAAGGCCAAGGCAAAGTTACTGTTAATTGGAATGCGGCAGGGGTAACGGTACATGATTTGGAGATGGTAAGTGATGCAGTAGTAGAGGTCAAAATTCGATCAGACACATGGAGCAGTGGCGCGTACGACTAGTCGGAGTGGTAGAAGCGGTGCGAAGTGCTTGGCGACCAGTCACGGGCAAGGTCGACGAAAGCTCTGGCACAGGTGGCAGCACGATTCGACAAAGGACGGTTGCAGAGGCTCCTCGTTGGCCGTACAGCTTCGTTCAGAGTAGCGGAAAAGTGGGGGTTCCATTTGAAGTTCCTCGCTGGTGGGAGGTTCTCCCCTTTCCACTTCCCGTGGCAGACCATCCCTCCCATAGTGGGCTCCCCTCGCGCCTCTCGGACCGCCGAAGGGGTGGTGGCGTTCTGCACGTAACGATATTCCCAACGATGTGTGCAGCAACGGTTGTCACCGTGTTTGAATTCCCGCACCTCTCCGGCAGGTTCCGACGAGCGTGACACCGGTGCAACGAGGAAAGAATCGTCCACGGGTTCAGCCTGCACTCAGCAGAGTGCGCCCAAGTTGCACTTTTGACTTTCGTACCCCTCATTCCACTATTGCATTTCAGAATACTAAAATAACATTTTTAGACTATCATATAAAATTATGTTCGAAATTCGCCTGACTGTCCGAACACATTATACTAAGAAGTGTTTCGAAAATATCAATTTTTATAAATTCCTCGTAATGTCCGCATATCTGAACCACATGTTTCTTTCATATACATACACGTGCTACATCAGGAATGTGGTTATTCATAATGCTCTACGACATGTTTACTCATTTCTTCGATTACTCCTACTCAGTGCTCCCGTGTAGTCGGGGCTTGTATCGAGAATATTTTACCGAGCCATTTACACGCGTGTAATTGAACGAAGAGCGAAAAAAAGTCGAATCGACGAATCGTAAAACGCGGCGGCGTCGGCGGCAGTTTTATTTCCGCGTGTTTGTCCGGCGTTAGTGGCGTAGAACGCGAGCGAGCTGCAACTCGCTCATAAATCAAGACTCGCTCGGTAAAGGTGGTGAGACACGGGAAGCCGTAGAAGCATAGCGAAGTATACTACTTATAGAGAGTAAAGTGGATAGGAGGCCCGGGTATAAACTTGAGTGATTAATCTCGCCGGATTGATAACGCTCCCCTCGCTCGTACCCTCGTGCTCCCATAAATTACGTTATAAGGAGCCTCGGGATAATTAATACGCCACTCGCACACTGCCACTCTCTCCCTCTCTCTCACCCTTGCGCCCTCCACAGTTTGCGACAGCATGATTTGCAACGACGTTTCTCGTGGCAGGCCGCTACTTCACGTTGCTCTAAATCTTACCAGAAAGAACACAGTGAAAGGGTTAAAGTCACATGCTTGATGATCTTCTACTCTCTTGTAATTTCAAGTAACATATTGCCGTGTAAAAAGCTGTACATTCTCTCATTTCGACAATGGTAAAAAGGTGAAAAAATGGCTGGGGAGTCTACTTTCCACAATGCATGGGTGGGCAGTCGTTGGTTCGATTTAGCAAGGCTTCAACGCGGCATATGCGCGGATGTGTGCCACTCGATAACGGTCAGTCAGCCGGAATGAGTGGCAAACCCCGCTCTCCGATCGACGGAACCATCGACAATCATCAGTGTTATCAATGACAGACCGAGTGCCCGTCCATGTTCTGAGGCACATCAAACAACGAATCGACCGATACGCCATATCTTCAAAGGATTTCGGCCGACCCTTTGTCAGCCTATCTGCGATAATTCTGAAATCTGGCGCGAGCAAATATGCCGGAGCGCAATAACTCCCATCGCCCACCGACCCCTGGCGTCCACTCAGAGCAAACTCAACTCCGCCTTTCTTATATCCCACCCCTCTCATATCATACAATGAATACTGACTTTTCAACGATCGTAAATCGAAATATTATAAATTCGCATCCGTCTACGTTGACAAATTTTCCACATGAATCAATTACGATACCAAACTCACATATACGATAAAAGTCCTTAACTACAGTAGTCGCTACTACCTCCGAAACTGGCAATCGCAGGGCGATTTCACTTACAGATTTACCGTCCATTTTCCAGGAGCGGCAATCGCAATATTTATGAGGGCAGTTTTATTTGCGCGCGCGTTTCGCACGCAGGTCGATCTGCAATTCATAAGGGAGGTGCGCACGAGCAGCGTTGAAAGAAGGCGTGCGACTCGTGGGACAAATCGGCGTTAATAATAAGTCAGGCAGAAGAGATTTGCACAAAGTAGCGTACAAGTAAGTACACTTCGGTTGCAATATGTCGGGAGCATACAGCGAAAACAAAAGGTGTCATGTCGTGTAACGGTGACGACGAGGTAGATGCTCGTTTCATTCACGAGACCGGGAAAGTCGAAGGCGTAGAGAGGACGGATTCCGATATATCCCTGATCGAGTTCGGTAGATATCTCGACGTCAGTGTGTCGGCGCTCTCTCGGGCTAAAGTGAGCTGCTCGCAGTCGGACGAGCGGCACAACATGAAAGATCCGCCGCGCTTGGTGGAAACACGCTCTCCTCTCAGCTATAACTATAGATCGAGAGCTATGTAGTATGCCGCGCGCGCTTCTCAGGTGAGCCAGTGGTCTGTCAGTGTGAGTGGGGCAGTGCGAGTGGACCATAAAGACCGCCATCGTTCTATCGCGCGCGGGCGCGCGCCCGTTTCGGCTGTAATTGTGTAAGGGCCGGGATAACTTGGTGAGGTAGGGAGAGTGCGAGGACGAGAGGGGCGGGGGTGAGGGAAGAAAGAAGTATGGCTAGATCACCGGCGCGCACGGGTCCCCATAAAGAGAAAAGAGAAACGGTGCCGGCGTTCATTAATTAAACGAAGCGTGAGATTCCCAACCCTTTACCGGCGCTCCCTCTCTTCTCGTCGGTGGCTCTCCTCTTTGTTCCAAGCCGGCCAACCCCCGTCAAACGATCTGAAGGAGCCGCATCGACTCTCTTTCTCTCTCTCTCTCTCTCTCTCTCTCTCTCTCTCTCTCTCTCTCTCTCTCTCTCTCTCTCTCTCTCTCTCTCTCTCTCTCTCTCTCTCTCTCTCTCTCTCTCTCTCTCTCTCTCTCTCTCTTCTCTCTGATCTCGTGTCTACCGGAAAGTCGATCGACCAATTCCTAAATCCGTCCGTTTCGCCTCTGTCCTTTTCTATCATACCTTGATCGAGACGTCCTGCAACGGCTAGGATTCTCCGGCCTCTGTCTTCGACATCCAATGCCTAATGGTCACTCGAACTTCCCTACTTTTTTTTTTTACCTCCCTCTTTCTCTCGTCCCACACTGTCCCGACTAACTTATGCCCAGCAGAGCTGACTGGCAACAAAATGCTCTTACAAGAGTATTTTAATGCATTATTTCGAATAGCTGTATTAAATTTCCTGGGCAGGATTTCTCGAGGATGTCCTTCGCTTAAGTTTTGTGCCGGTGTCACCGATAAGTGCAAGTGGCACACGTGTTCGTCGAGTGGCCATATCGCTGATGTATCACGGGCGGCCGCCCTCTCCGCTGCTAGGGCAGAAGTGGAAGACAATTCATCATTTAGCATGGACAGACACGACTTTCTTCTGAATTTGTTCGATTCGCCGGGGCTGATGGATCGTGATTCAAAAGCTGATTGACAAGTTTGTATGTACGCGGCCGATCCTCGTCCTGGCTGTGTGTGCCATCGAAATTGTTTCACCTAAATCATCGTCCTCTCTATCGAAGAGCGAAACAGCGCTCACCACCGGAAACGCGTTTTTTTTGTGCGAGTTCAATCACTTATTAACTCTCAACTACACTGACCAAATCTGGTTTGCCCAACAAATTGTGCGCGGTTCGATACGTTTGTATAGCTAGCCAGAGTAGTTAAGAGTTAATAACAAGCTCGATCAACTGCGGAGGAGAGAATGTCTCCGCTTTCTTATCGTTGGACCATTAAATTATCGCAGACGCGCGAAACAGGCAGAGTCTCAGAAAAGTCTGGCCAAGGGACAAGATAAGGGAGGTGATCGATTTATCCCGAACGAGCTCATGTAAACCTGACAAACCTCCTGCTATCCTGAACGTACACACACTACCGAGAAGAAGATTGGGGAGAGAGCAAAAGGTCTGGATTCGGTGCCACAACGGCTCGATAATTAGCGGGGAATTATTAATGCAGTTAGATACGCAAAGCGTCTTGCACGGGACGCTATTATTCGGCCCTGGGAGGCGGTCGAGTTTAATGAAGGCACATTATCGCGATTGGTCAGGTAGAGTGCACAGGTGGGACGGGATTTCGAGCGAGAAAGGGGCAAAAAGATGCGCTAATCGTACCGCTTCGCTGCTATTGCAATCTCGATAATCGCATTTAGAACGCGCTCCCCTTATCTCGGAATATTATATCGCCAGAGGCGGCAGCACTCCGCCTGCCTTCTGTACGACCACAATTTTTCTACAGTTGCGGCGCGCTTGGCCAAATTAAACGGTGGAAGTCTTTCCCCTCTTCCACCCTGAACACTGCGTTACGTCGTTAATGACCGTAATTTGCGTTAACAATGTAATGCCCGCAGGCCGATAACGGCGACCATACACGATGCCATTTTCGCTCGAGCCATGCGGTTCGCCTCGATAGTCGGCACACTCGTTTTTATTTTCCTCCTGCGATCACGTGTACGCCGTTACCGGTGTACACGTGGTTATACGCACATATTCTCAATGCGATAACAGTATATTTCATGGGAGAGCGCTGGTGAGAGGCTGGCCTGGACCATAATTATTTGAAGGACCATTATACATCCCGAGCACTCTTCTGTTATTTTGTATAAATGTCTCCGAGATTTTCTCGACATTTGTTTATACAACTCTTGCAAATTCCTTGTCATTTATGTTTGAAGAAGATTCCCTGGGCGTGGAGATTTGAAATGAAATTGTGGATCATCCAGAACTTTTTATTTACCAATGCTAATTTGTATTGACTTTGTTGGTGGGTTATAATGAAGAAGGTACGAAGTGGTAACGGACGCGTCACGTGCCGGGGTTCTATAAACGGGCCAATAACGAAACATTAAGGAAAAGCTGTTTACTGTTATTGATAAAATCAAGTACGACCTCAGTAATAACTGCCATAGTTTCTTTGTTCCGCGAGAAGATCTAGGCATTTGAACATGCGGTCTAATGAAGAAAATTCACCTCGTTAACTTTATCGAACTTCTCTCCCAATTATCTCCTCTTGTACATCTTCCAGGTATATAATATAGCCTGTACAAATTCTAATTGGATTTTCTCTTTCACGCTGGGCAAAATTAATTAAAGTAATGAGCAATTTCTAATATACAAGCGTGGCTTCCGGAAAGGTTGCGATGGAAATAAGTGTCGGCTACCGGAACCGGCAGTCAAGTCTCGAACCCGGCTGCGTGAGAAAGAAGACAGTATCCCGAGGGAATACGCTGGTGAGTAATTTCATCGTTTTACAGTTACTGGAGGAAGCAATTTCTGAAATATCACAGAACGCAGCACACCGAGGGAGTAAAAGAGAATCAGAAAACCGGAGAAGCGCGTCGACGAGTTATTTTTCGTGGAATCGTTCATATGCATTTATTAGTCGGTGGGTAGTGATGTGTATGCTCCCGGTAGGCAGCTCTATCTCTCCGATCTTTCCAAATAATCAAAGCAATTAAATACGCGTGTACACGGTGTGCAGCGTGTCGATGCATCAGCCACTGACAGACGGGCTCCCAACTCGCACCGTTCCTGTTGCGCCCGCTATTAAACTGTAATTACAGATAATTGCTCGAGTTTGCATCCGCCTGATAACAAAGTAATAGTCGTTTCCTGCGGTGCGCTTGTGTACGTTGTCGACTTTATGATCGAACGCTCTTCTTTACCAAGACATTCCATCTACATCTACGGTCCTCCTCCCATCTACATCAGATTACCGTGGAAGCAAGATTTTCCCTTGAAAGCTACTGTGCCCAGCCTTAAAGTTCCACGGAGAATTTCTTTTTTAACCGCACATATGGACAGCCCCGGTGTTCGGGGCCGGTTGGGGTACTACATAGGAACTTTTGCAAGTGCCATAACTCTCCTGGAGTGCACGGGTAGTTGAGTGCAATGGTGCTCTCGTGGAGATAGACCTGTTGCAAGAATATGGTAGAAACAGTATGGTCGGGAGGTAGAAAGAGAAAGAGGGAGAGGGAATGAGAGTTGGTGGGTACCAAGTGGCGTATATGCCGACACACCACACTTGGTACCTGAACGATCACAACCCCATCATCCGGCATCACCACTCCCAGCTAAGGGGGCATGGTTTCTCCAGGTGAGTTTTTCTCACCTGGAGGTACCGAGGGGTCCAGGCGTCCAACCAGGTCTCTCCGGTGCTCGGGCCCGTGGGCCAATCGCCGCTGATGATCAGTGGTCCAGGGCCACAGCCTCCTTTCATATCCTCTCTCTTTCTCGCCGCTCTCTTGATAGCCTGCTCCTCCTGCTTTCTGCTCGGTCGTTGTCTTACTCCCAGCTTGGCCACGGTTTCTCTTCTTCTGCCGGTTCTCTCATTAGTGCTTCCTTCTGCCTTCCTTAGCCTCTGCCGGGGACGAGTGCTATCCTGGCTCCTTATATCAAGGGCGCCTTCGAAGAGGGTGCTCTCCCCTCCAAGCAACTCCCGTCTCAGGTAACGCCCCTTTCTGATACCTGGTCATGTTTCATTATTTTCCCCGGGAATCATTACGGCACTCGTAGCTGAGCGAAGTCATCTCCCTCGCGGCAGAAGGACTGGACTTGAATCGGCCCAGCCCCCCGTCCCGTTCACTAGATTAAACACACGTACTATCGCAGTCACTGCTGCACTCACAAGCACCCTCTCTTTCTCTGCCTATGGAATCGCTCTGTTATCCTTTTTCCACCCTTGCCCTGGTCGAGATCTCGGTTCTTCTTTTTTCGGCCACTCGATCACTCCACCTTCTCCAACCTCCTTCTCCCTTTCTCCTTCGGCCAAACTCCCTCCTCTTCTTTCCAATACTTTCCATCTCTCTCTCGACGCCGATTCTCTCCTGTCTCACTCACTTCCTCGGGCTCTCTCCTCTCCCTTTCGAGATTTTCCTCTCTCTTCTTCTGACACAGCACTTCTACTGGTTCCCTCTCTACCCAGCTCACCAACGCCTGGCTCCTCTCTCTCCACTCCCGATTGTCCCTCGCTTTGCCGCTGCTTTTTGATTCCACGGCAAGTGCAGTGTGGTGCTGCCATCTCCTACTTGCAGGAACTACACCCTTTTTATCCAATGTTTACGCTTACTGGCAACGGTGAATCCATTTGCGATACCCATGATCGAAACTCGGTTCAATGGTACCGTTCTTTTACTCGTTGCTAACGTTAATGCGCGCTTTTATACGATTTTCCAGTTTTTATCGTGGAAGTTAATAATACGTTGACTCCAGTGATTCTAGAAAAGAGGTACATCGGAATTCTTTAGTTAGATGGTGTATTATTAGTATTAGGATTGAGTTGGAGCAGTTGTAGGCCTCCGAGCTGTTGGTCCATCTATCCGTCGCTCGGCTAAAGTCACGTAGCAGCCAATGTGAGTTAGCAGAGAATGCGATCATCAGGGAAAAATGTTAGAACGTGCTTGCGGGAGGAGGTATCAGTGAAGTAATCGACGAAGTGAAAACGATCGAGGCCAGCCATTTTGCTGATAGTGAACGGCAAGGCTGCCATTATGCTTTAGCGATAAAGACCACCTCTCGAAAGGGGCTTATCAGCAATGAATTGCTTGGCGACACATATTAAGATCACCGGGTGAGATAATTTCTGGTATTACTCATTTTCATGATGATTGACTTTTATCTGCTGCAACGCGCTTTGGTTAATGAGACAGTTCGTCTTCACTTCGGGTTAAAAAAGTTACTTCTTCGGTCAAACCACGAAGTGCCCGGGTCAAGCGTTGAAGATAGTACTTAGAAACTGTCAATAAACTTTTATGTAAATTGTTAAGAGCCAGTTGAAAGTTTTTCCCGTTGTTCATTGATACCATGTAGTTTGATGTTCCCGAATGATTACTGGCACGAGCCCGATAATGATTGCCGGACAAATGGAAGTATTACGTGCAGAAAAGTAGCGGGCAGTTCGCGGTAATTACAGTCAGCAGTGAAGCCGATGAAAGGTGCGAAGTATCATTACGTCATTAGCCAGTAATGCTTTAAGTCATCTCAAATGTCAGCCAACTTCCATACATTAATGTTCCTGGGTGGTAAAGCAGCAGACAATGTTTGTTGACTACATAATAAGAGCATAAATAATAGTCTTCTCCTATTTAAAAAATGATACTTATTTTTCCAAACAGTCCTTGGGTCAGTTCTCCACTAAAAAGCTTACTCACTGGAAATAATTCATCGCGACTGTTCAAGTTGGTTAGATACAAAAAAACAGAGGAAATGTTAACGTTGAAGTCCTTGGAATATTAAGGGGGAAGAGCCAATGATAGAACAATTAAATTCTTTACGAAAAAAGGTCGAAACTGGAAACAGAGCAAAGCCTCCAGGCCAATGAATGGAACAGGCTGAATGAGCAAAATGGATCTAATCTGAGATGGAGTTTCTTATACACGAAGATTAAAGGAAAGTTGAGCGTGAACTCTTGGGAGTGGTAGGGTTCAGTGTTCCAGACGAGTTCACCCCTTTGCGAGGACGACATGTGCACCACCTCCGATTTCTTCTTCTTGCAACTGCCTTACGCTCAGCTCGTTTCCATGCTCTCGCGAGCGACGTTATGTTTCCGTCGAAGCTGAGTTTCCGGCGTGTATATTCGCGAAACAGGCATATGCACAGACACATATGCACGACTGCTTCGTCCCTGTTCGGGCAACTCCCGAGAGCGAAGCGCCAGAGAGGAGGCGCTCTTTTCCCTCAGGAAAGTTCGTGTAAGTTTTGCTGCGTTACGAGGACGTTATACGCCGACAGTGCCGTGTATATCCGTACTCCGAGTCCCCGTCGAAACGTCCTGTACGTACAGTTTGTACAAGTACCTAAAGTTTCATCACGATGTGTTCGCTGTCTGACGTATGCGCGCGGGACGCATCCACTATGTTCACTCCAACCTTCAGCCGGTCCTTTAAGTGTTCTCGGACAGTTGTCAAAACTTTTCCCTAATTTCCACCGAATTTGACGTGTTGAAAATGTGCGCGAGCTAGTTTCGTCACTGGCGAATAACATTTTTATAGGGACAACAGATGTTTCAGTGGGAGGAAAAGGTTTTCTCCTAGAGTAAATGGAAGGTAAGGTGTCCTGGTGATAGGACTCGACGAGTTGCCAAGGGGGTTGTGTTTTTGGCTGGGGGAGATTTTTTTTCTCGCCCGTGTATCTCGCACTTTCGTGAAGGTAGGTGGAAAGTGAGGGGTTGGCGGGGGATGCTTTCCCGAAAATGTGGAGGGACGAGCCGCCCAGGGACTTGTATTGCTTACACCCAGCAAGCTTTTCGAGTCTTCCCCGGCGACGCGTTGTCTTAATATGCGCAAAGTGCCAAAGTTCTCTCGTAAAAGCGCGACACACCGAAGAACCTGAAGTAACGAGCTCTCCCCGAGCTCTTGCTCTTACTACTCCAACCTCTCCCACTTTCGCAGCATCTTCGGAAGCTCTCGTAATATTTAATGGCACACACCCCCAGGAATAAGTTTTCCCCGCACTTGGAAATATCTCTCGAATATTTCTGTACCAACGAATCTAATATACACCATCAGTAAGAGATTCAGAATTTCTATTCGACATCTGGTATTCCCATCTCTTTGAGATGAACGATGCACCAACTCGGAGTCGGACTGCTACACTTTTCATACTGGTGGACCAATAATACTCCTGGGGCGGCGTGGTTGTTTACGGTGCGTGCTGAGATGACGAAGGGTACGAGATTGGGAATCCGCGAAATTTAAGCTCTTACAAATCGGAGAGTGCAGGGAATGGTGGTGAAGCCGGCGGCGGCGGCGGCGGCGGCGTGAGCGTCGGCGTCGGCGGCATAGGATACATACTTTTGGCGGTCTGGTAGCGGGAGAAGAGATCGGGGCCGGCTCTTACAGGCTCTCTACAAGCCGCCGTAACGTGTGTTAACCCGTCCATATTCCGGTGCGGTGCCTGCCCGCCCGGTGCTTATGGTCCAGCGGCTCGCTCGTATACTTACATCCGGTATCAGCCACGGCGATGCTTACCCATATAAAACACACATACGCGCGCGCGCGCGCTTTCGGCTGTCGCTCTCCCATGGGGTTAATGCGCGGGGCGACGGCTGGCGTCTCTTCTCGCCGTCTCCGCTTGGCCGTTTGCGCGCGCTCTCCTCTCGCGAAGCGAGTGTAGGTACCGGCGTGTTCTGCATCTCGCGGGCATGTTTTGGCCGGCTTATGAATTTATTGGGGGCCATTCATTAGACATTAGGGACAGGGCCCTGAGCGCGTAGGAGTTCGGGAAAAAGGATACCTCTCTACCTCTGCTCTCTCTCCTCCCTGCGGGACCCCGTTACAGACCCCTCTAGCTATACTTACGCGCCCCCTACGCCTCCCGATCTGCCTCCCTCCACCCCGTTTACTCTCCTCGCCAACCATCCTATCTGCATATCGCTTAGGTTGGATTATACGCATGCATCTCTCGCTCGCCGCGGCGCGGCGCGGCGCGGCGCGGCGCGGCGCGCTGGTGGTGCTGGTGCTGTACCGTCTCTCGTATCTCGTGCCGTGAAACAAAACGCGCCGCGCTCCACAGCCAGACAGCCACCGAGCGAGAGAGAAAGGAGAGAGTGAGAAAGAGTAAGAGCGCGTTGGAACATGCGAGCTCGTTAGAAATCATCGTTTGCACGCCTTGGTTGCCTCCTCTTAAAGTCTGGCGGCCTGCTAGCTAGCTTGCCACGTTTCACGTGGTTCGTCGATATTAACAGTGATAGCGCGCGGACACCAAGGATTGCTGGCGGATAGCGGCCGAGGAGCACCGCACACTGTGATTTATCTTGAGTGTACGCGAGAGAAACAGAGCGGTGCCGATGAGCGAAAGAGAGAGAAAGAGAGGGAGCGAGGCCAAGAGATCGCCTTTTTCGCCGCGCGATTCACCGCTGATATAGATCACGGTGATTAAGCGTCGCTATTATGAGAGCACTCGATAAATTAAGCCCCAGAGAGGAATTAATTGGCGGACCCGCTTAAGCGCGCCTTGCTTACTTGCTTAGCTGGAACAGCAGCAAGAGAGAAAGAGAGAGAAAGAGCTGAAGAAGTGAACACACAAACCGCACTCTACCCTTGTGTAATGAGCTAGAAGATTTTCTTTACTGGGCTATCAACTTCGATTAAAATCAATCGTTTGTCAGGTAGTTTTCTAATACTCTCATCCATCGTTCAGAATTTACCAATATATTTGTATGTTCCTATGTAATATTTTACACAGATTTATATAAATGTTAGAAGAGATAAATATCACGGAATCCAAAAGCGTATGAACCTTTTTCTAGCTACTTAATACAACATACGAATGGCTCTGCGAGTCTCATGTTCTCATTCATCCCTCGGCCAAGTTTCTCGACGGTGGAAGCTCGAACTTCGTTGGAACTTCTTTCCGCTAGCGTTTCCTAGCGTTGTCCAGGAAATGGTGGTCTTTATGGAATGACGAGACATTACTCGGCAGGGAATGGTGGCGTGAATCGCCTCGACGATGTTTCCCGGATGAAATAATAATCGGCAAGAAGCCGTGCTTCCGTAAGCCTGGCGGCCGGCTCGTTTTTGATGGGTAAAAGGCGCACGTTTCCACAGGCAATCCGTGGTGCGTTATGATTTTATTACAAAGCGCGGCATGGCGAAATAGGGGGTGGCAACGTGTAAGCTGGTAGCAGGGGCTGGTATGCGCTCGGTACATTAAATTAAGTCAGCTTTACGAGGCTGGCATGGAAATGAATACGCCACCGCGACGGGCGCAGGCTTCGTGCCTACCTTTCTCCGCGATACTATAAAGCTCGTCGTATCACGTGCACGAATATCAGCTATGAACTGTGTACGCTACTCCGACCTTATCCACGCATCCTCCACCATGCTTTGCCCGCCTTGCCAAATGGTTTCCTCCGTGAAATTCTGAACCAATCACGATGAAAACTGACACTCTTTCGAGTCAAAAGTTCCATACAAAGACGATCTTGGTTAATCAAATGTTAGATTTATGTGTATCAATTTTTTTAGTTTAATAAATTACTATTACGAAGACCTTGGAAAATTCGAGTACTCTAACATCAAGATATGTGATACTTCTCAGAAAATATAGAATGTACGGTATGATTGTGCGTATGGAGAATTACAACCTTGTGTTCTGGGAGAGCGGCAGGTGCATGACATTTAAGATACGAATGCTTCAAAGCTGTCAGCAGCGATATGTCCGCACCTAGTGACAGGTACGTGTAGGAGTACGCCCTACTGGAGGATCGGAATGATGACTGAGTGCATAGAGAACCTGAGAGTTGTACCTGTAATCCAATTACTCATTTCTTGCAGAAGTTGCGAAACGGAGTCGTACTCGAGAACGTCACTGTTGCGCATTCATTATTAAACCAACCACAAATGCGCGTCATAAAATAACGACTGTCATTCAAACTGATGAAAAGTTGAAGTCAATCTTAGCTGCACGCGTAGAATGATAGGTCGATCGTAGTTCAGAGTGACCTTAGAAGAAAGGCTGTTTTCTCCGAGCGATCGATGGGACATCGTTCTAGAATTCGGCTAGATGCGAGGTCGGAGCCTCTTGATCATTCTCGATCTTCTCAGCAGGAGAGAGAGCGAGAGTCCAGCTCCAAGAAAGGAGTAAGACGGTCTCCGAGTAATGAGAACAATGCGAGGCACGTGACGCCGTGGACCATTCTTATGCAGCATAGTTCGTCCGTCTCAGTTCGATCCTTCCTCTCTCGTTCTCTCGCGGCGGTCTCTTCTCTTCCGGGCGTGTGCTATCGATGCCGGTGTCCTTCTTCATCTTCCACGGCGTTCTCCTTCTTCCTCTGTGTGCGTCTCTGTCGGGCACGCGGTGCCCGACGTGGCGTGCAACGAGGCGAACGAGGCGAGTTATAGCGGCGTAGAGCGAGGTAAATAATATATTAATATAAGATACGAGTGGCGGTGCGGTGGTTGGCAGGGCACCAGGAGGTAATGGATGCCCCGGCTCGCTGGAAGTGACGGCTCTCTGCTGGTTGCGTGGCCATTCGTGGTTAAATTCCTGGTTCCTCCGACGGCGACCCCCCGCGGTCCATGGGCCCCGCTGTCACCACCCCCCGCCAAGGGCCCCCCTTCCTCCTCCTCATCCTCCTGCTCATCCTCCTCCTCCTCCTCCTCGTCCTCCTCCACTCACGAAAGTACGCTCTCCTCGCATGCCGGGCCCTCGCAATGCGCCTTTTCCTTCTTCCTTCGTTTCTCTCTGCCACGCTCCATCATCTCCGCGAGACGCTCTTCGTCCTCCAACGCTTCGCCTCAACCTTCCTCTTCCTCTAGTACTATATCTAGTCCATCTTCAACTCTCTTCCACTGTCCTTCTTCCTCCGTCTTGTCCGCTCATTTCCATCCGTTTGCCTCGCGCCTGCCTTCTCTCACCCTAATTACTTTCTTCCGAGGCATCCCCTGCATCGCCCGGTTCGGGCGTGCTTTCCTCCTCGGTAATCTCTTCATCTCAATTACCTCTCTCACGCTCCGCTCTTTCACGCCGAGCGGCCAGGCCTGCACTACTAGGCTCTGTCATAAATATCTCGGTGCTCCTGGTCAGCTTGAAGTTTGCTGCAATTCCACAGGCGTTATGCCGGTGATTTCCCTCGCTTTTTCGTTGAACGTCCAGGGACCTGTCTCGTACGTCTTAAACTTAGTTAGCGAGTTCTGCGTCGGCGCGTTTTCACCTAATGCATACTTGCCCGCTCGTAACCCGACCTTATTCCTTCTGTTGATCGAGCCCGGACGCCATCGCTGCACCCACCCGGGGTTCGATAATCAAATTAGGCACTGGTGCACCCACGATGGCCTCTTCTTTCGCTCCCTCTCACTCTCCCTAGTCAGGCTTGCTGAATGCCAGAGTGAGAGGCTTGCCAGGTGAGAGGATGCCGTATGTATCGGACCTGTCCGCCAGCCGAATCCCATCTAGTCGATGGGACAGGATACGACGTCTCCTAACGAGGTCTCTTACAAGCACATAATTGAACAATGTGTGAGAGAAAGTCTGATTCATAGCTACCTTTTTATCCGTTTTATTCTAAAGTGTATATCAATTCATGTGGAATACTTGCGATTGACGTTTTATGTGGTATATTCTAATTAGATGCGAATTTATTAATAAGGTTAATGCAGACGTAGGAATTGGGGAATTAGACACGCCCGATTCGAGAAGGTTCGAGAACGGTAGCCTTTAAACGGTTCCGGTAGCTATAACCACTTAAGCCGGCAAACGAGGTCCATGAAAACCGTGCGAAATCGGTGAGACAGGCATCCTGAGCGTGACGAATCAGATGGGTATTCCTCGCGGGCGTTGGAGGAGCAAGGCCCGAGGCCGGGGCGCAGGTAAGGCCGAAAATAGCCCGCTATTAACCGTCCTAGGCCACAAGGATCTCCATCTTGGAAATAATTAGGGGGACCAAGATCGATGTCCCGGTCCCGAAAACCACTGGGCGATAGGATCAGAGCGAAGCTGAATGGAGCCCATTGATGCTGCTCTGGCCGCGAGTCTTGAGCCTTCTCCCTGTGCTATCAGCATCCACGGCCCGGCCTAAATCTCCCGAAGGTGCGGGAGGAGGCAGCAGCCTCCTGGCTGGACGTTCTCTGCTTCGCCTTCCAAGAAATCGAGCGTCCTTTCCGGGACGAATTCTCGAGATAAAAAGGGTCTGAATGAATCAAGGGCAGCCGCACGAGTCTATACGCGTACTCCACTTCTTCTTCTTCGTCTTCTTCTTCTTCCTCCTCCGCTTCGTCCTCCTCCACTCTCCTCTTCTTCTCTCTTTCCTCACTCGGTGCCAAGACTCCAGACTCTCTCCTGGAGGGCTCTCCTCGTGGCTTCCTTAGGACAGAGTACCACGGGCCAGGGCAGCCGCCGCCGCCGCCGCCGTCGCCGAGATGAAACCCCGCGATAGAAGATCGCTCGGCTTTTTCCTTTTTCAAGATACGATTTCAAAGACGGAAGTCGCGTTCCTCTCGTTCTGCGCGCTTGCTTTTGTGGGCCCTGGTGCCGGCGGGCGGCGGCGTGACCCGCACTACCCTTCGACACGGCCGCGTCGCGACGATCCTTATCCGTGGGAAACCAGATACGACGCGAGATCACCCGCCCTTTTGCCCGGCCACTAAATTGGAGAGTTACGAGCGTTAAATGACTGGCACCGACCCCATTCGTTGCGCACTGCTCTCCAAAGTCTGGCAGGAGGTACAACTTCAACTAGATTTTCGACGAGAAGAACATCTTCCAATTTGGTTACGAAGGAGATGTAAGAGTACTTCATGTAGAGCTGAGATTTGTATGTCTCGACTGAAAGATTACTTTTCTCATCACACACCATCCGAAAGACTGATGCTCTAGCATGCCTGATGCGTTTCCCGGTTTCCGGTAAACAGGGCCGAGGCTCCGGCGGCACACGACACGTCGGAAAGTCGGCTGATTTTCATACGAATCACCATGATTCACTTCTAATACGTTTACTATGCGCGCCAGCGTTGGGCGAGTGTCGCGCGTTAAGCGAGTGGGACAATGGTCGGCTGATGTAAAGATTTAACCGGGATAGCCTCGGTGACAATGGCTCGCCGGTACGTGCGTATGTAGGAGAGGAAAAGGCGAGAGGAGAAAAGTCCAACGATGATGATGTACTCCCCCGCTACGTGACAGGATGAGCTGCCACGTGCCCGGTGCGCGCGCGGATGCCTCTGACCCGACACAATGCCTTTGTATCTTTTCATCCGAAGGTAAACAGACCTTCGGCATCGTCTTTAAGCATTCGTCTCGCGAACACTTGTCTCGATTCATCGAGTGGCCTTTCCCAAATTAATTCTACATTAAAGATCGCCTCGATTCCGAGTACAGTGCGATTCGACGCTGGTTGTTGCCAGTACCACCCGACTACTATCTGAAGTGGCGTGTGTCGACTGTCGACAGCACCGAGAGGCGAGGTCTCTTTGAAACTTGAAACACGGTGAGTCACGGAGCTGCTCGACGCGATGTTCTGCCTGCTGCTGATCGCGTCCCGCTATTAAGCCTCTCGCGATACATGCTAATGTGACGGATGACTCGTTCAGCATTTACACTCGCCGATTTCCCGACCTGTCGACCAACTGCATTCGCTTTCTCTCTCTCCCTCTCCCCCCCTCTCTCTCTCTCTCTCTCTCCCGTTGATATTCCAAGCAACATGACATCTTGTGACGTGTACTGTACTCTTATAGCAAGTAAAGATACATTGTTGCCTCCCCCGTCTGCCATTTTACATCGAAAGGTAGGAAATTATGGTTGGCATATGTTCCTCGAACTCCGCGTTAATCTCCCAATTAATTTCGAACGGTTTGAGAGCTCTATTGTCGACCAAGGCTTTCATTAAATAAGTCCAACATAATTAAGACCGTTTTAATGCCAAATGGTTTTTATATCTTTTGCGCTACTGCGCGAATCCTCATCGAGGAAACTTTTTACTGCTCCCGCCACCGGGCTGTTCGGCAAGGGGCGTTGTTAAAAGTTTGCCCCGGTAGAACACGTAAACCGCAGGCCGCGTCTCGGGGAGTAAACTGAAAAATGTGAAATAAGAGCTGCTAATTTAAAGAAAAATCTCACGTTACACGGACCTATTTATAGCCCTTCCGTTTCAGGTATCGCCGGCTCGTTCGAAATTGTAGTGATAAAATGTCCAAGAGCCACCTGAGAGACGTGTAGTGCTCATCCGAGGCAATATCAGTGTGCACCTTCAGAATTTGCTCATAGGGTATAAAAGCCACATAAAGGAGGCCTGTCCAGAGCAGTAAAATCAACGTGAATTTAATTACGTCCCCGTTATCCCCTTGAGGATCAACTCCTTTTATCATCGGGACTCCCTTGGAATGATCATTAAACCCAGAGGAAAGTATTAAGCCCGTAACTATTTCTGGGCCTTCTCAAACCATGAAGAATGTGTTTCTCATGTGGTGGGTCTGACCTGCAATTATTCCTGGCACAATATACTTTCTTGAACAATTCTAGCGTAACTGGTAATAATAAGAATGCAGTTTCGTTAGAGGAGAAACTCAAGTGTTTTTCAGAATTCTTTGGAGAACGGAGAATTCGAGGGAATTGAAAGGTAGAGGATGAAATACCAAGGGGCAGATATCCGCTGCGGTCTATGGCTCTCATAAAACGTTAAATAATCATTGGGACGAAAACTGGCAATAAAATGTGTCGCCGGGCACGGTAACGAGCTCGGCCAATGGAGCGACGGAGGCGGTGGACCACCCAAAGAATCTGGTACGAGATGGTGGAGAGGGCGAACAGAGGGAGGAGGTCACTCAGCTACTCATTATGCATCTCGGATCTCTCCTCGCACCTCTGTTGTTAATCTTGCTAAGCGTTAATTTAATTAAACGCCTCCTTCGATTCGACCGCGCCATTCATCTTACTCGTTCGCCGCACACGTTCTCCCCGCTTTCTTTCACCCCTCTTTGTCCTCGAATGGCTCGCGAGACTTCGACCAACGATAATTAATGCTATGAAAAAGAACGCGCCTTTATGCGATGTTATTGATAAAGCATTAGTTGTTCCAAGCGATGTGCACATGACATTGTCCAAAGGACTAGTACTTGAATAAGTTAGGAGAAAGATGGTATCTTGGGTGATCTCTTTGATAGGTCAAGCTCTCTTCGACTGATACGAGAGTTATGGTTCAATATAAATAGCGAGGACAGACACTTTGCAAAAAATGTTAAGATCATCGATGAAGGAATCCAATACTATTAATCAAAGCTAAAAAGCAGTAGGCATAAAATCATCGATCTTAGATAAATGTATTAAGATAGGAAGATAAAGAAGCAGTTACGGGCAGAAGCAAGCTATGGATTCGGGATGCCACTTGGTTCGCTTAGAACGGCAAAGATTTCGCCAGACTCGACGGCTGTTAACGCGTCGAAAACATTCATTCGACCAGTCTTACGAAAGGCGAGTTATCCTTTCACTCGTGTGCGCGAGAGGACATGGCTGACTGGCACACGTCAGCTACGAGAAATGGGAAAGTCTGCTGGGCGAATTGCCGAGTGCTAAAGCGTGCTATCGTAATTCGCGCCAACAGTTGCTGTTTCTTAGGAAGCGGTGGATCACACGTAGGCAATCGCAGCGAAGTGTGTGCCAGCGATGCGATTCACGGATTCCTGATGCTGGTGCATGCAAAGAAGCCGGCGGAGGCTGCTGGTGCGACTGGACCACGGAAATCAAGCGCGCCGGACACGTACGGGCACGCGGGAGTTGAAGGCGGCCGAGCGTGTGGGGGTATCTCTATCAGAATGTGTTTTACATTAATACTTTAGTGTTTTAGTGGCGATTGCCGGCCGTTAATGCCACTCCGGCTTGAGTGGTCTGGCTCCCGGCTTTACAAATTTATACACTCTCCTCGTCGGACGTCCTTTCCGATATGATATCTACCTCCGAAGTCGCCGCGAGCCGTTTGACCTTATTCCTCGGCCTGTGTGCCCGCCACTTACCGATTCCTCGTGCGACGACCTCAACATCGGACCTGACGCCTTGCGCGACACTCTTTCCTCGAGGTAGTAGCTCTTACCAGTACTTCTCGCCTGCCTCTATCATCCTTCTACCTCTGCCATTTATTCCAAGTCACCATGTAACCTGTCTTACGTGTACTCTTCACCGTTCAGCAACGCTTCGCAAGAAATCCTTGCCAATGCATCTCGGCTCAACATCGAGAACCTATCAGTGTTGACCTCCGAATCCCGGTGTCAAGATTAATACTCCTTTTCATTGATTCGACAGGCGGAGAGACGAGGCAGGTTGTTGGACTGTCAATAGATGAAATCCGCGAGATGATTGTGATTTGGTGGAGCGGAGGGTGCGAGGAGGTGCGGACCGATCACTCCTTGGGTGGGTTTCTCCATGGTGATGCGAGAGAGGGGAGGAAAGTCTGGTGGCGAGGGCCTGCGTTTATGGTGACCGAAGGAAACGCGGCGTGTACGGGATCGCGATCGGCATGGTGGTAGTGGTGCGGGGTATAAGGGGATACAGCTTGGAGGATGATGGTGTTGGCCGGTGGTGGAGTCGGCGGCGGCGGTGGTGGTGGTGGTGGTAAGTATGGTACCCCTGGAGCGGGTGTCATCATTTATCTCGCACCGGAGATCGGGCCCGCCGATACAGCGGGACGTTTTAATGGCCGAACCATGTTGGAATTAACCAAAACAAAGACGAAGCATCAATTAGGCGACTTTTTCTTCCACTTCTCTGCTCCTCTCCCCGAGTGCCCCTCTCGGCCACGGTCTCGTCACCGCCCTCCCACCCCCCCGCGCGCGCGCGCGCCCTCTCCCCCGCTCGCTCCATCGCTCGCCATCTTACTCCTTCCCCTGGCCCATGTCAAAGAAGAGGATCGCAACCGCGGTGCATACCCGCTCCTATACCCGCGGCCCACCTATGCACTCGGGCCCTCTCTCGATCACCTTGCCACCCCCACTTGCCCCAGCCTCCTATGCCTCCTATGCCTCCTATGCCTCCTATGCGTCCTATACCCTACTGCTCTCCTCGCTGCTCGTCCTCTCAACCCTGTCCTCGATACTGCGACGTCCACAGCAAGAGCGCGATTCGCCACGACAGATACACACCGTGCGCTCCGTGTTCCACTAGCTCGCCCCGCGATCGCTCTTATCGATCAATCCTCGATACTTAGAAACCAAGCCAGCATTACCCAGCATTAATGAATTCTCTATACCTTCTACTGTATTAACAGTTCGCGCATTCCTAATCCTTGCAGACATGCCGAAACAGATTTAACAGATCTCTCGATTATAGTACATACTCCTCTAATCACGCGTTACTATACTCTTAGTATTCTCCTGTTGCACTAATGCACGCTTTGAATAACTACCAAGAGAGGGAGGATTGTAAGAGGGAATACATTTGGTGTGTACGCCGCCTATTCACTCTCCACCGCTGTCCGGCCATAAATGCGCCCCCGTAAGGAGCCTTCTCCCATTCTTCTTACCCCGCTCCTTATCCCCGTCCGCCGCCCCCTCGGCGTGCTTGGCCGTCGCACGCCTTAAACTGTACGCGCCCTTTGGCGCCCAGGTAGCCGCATTGTCTCAGATAATGGCTAATAAATTGCCCGGCGAAATCGCGCGGCCCTGGACCACCGTGCGCCTCGAACACGCGCCGGCGAATTGGCTATCGCCTTCGTCATGCACTCCACCTTGTCCCTTGAAACTCGAAAGATCCTCTCTAATACTCTTCTCGCTCAGCAGCCCCCCACGATAGTTACTAGAAACAATCCTCCATTTAATTCTGTGCTCTTAATAAAAGTAGAACGATACTCTTGGCGCCTTGGAATTAAGATAACCAATTAATCGAAGGTACGATCAAACCTGGCGTTTCAGGAAGTTCCTTGAACGAGCTGGACAAATTAGTCGGTGCATATTACACGCTTCTTAAAGGCGAGTCACCGTGAAATATCGTATTTTGGCAGGAGGTACGGACGTGCTCACTAGGCACGATGCTCAAGTGGCGTGCGAACCAGACGCCCCGTGAAGTCGAGCGCCAGTCGAAGGAACAGCAGGATGACCAGACTTCTATCCTTGACCATCGCTGAATAATTAACATTGGTTTTCGTGAAAGCCCCGGTTTCCTACCTGGCTTGGCCGCTCTCCCTTTCTGTCCTGGCATCCTCGACCATTCACCAACCGTTCAACCAAGACTAATCAGACACGCGTCGATTTTCTGATTCTTTCCAATTCGAACTATCATATTTACGCTCTGTAATCACTGAAATTGAATAATTGAGGAGAATGAGAGAAAATTGAAGGAGATAAATAGAAGTAGAAAGTGAAACAGGGGAGATCTGAGTAAGTGTGACGAGCAAGCGCGCACTCGAGATCTCAATTTCTGTCTGTTATCAAGTGCCACGCGGTTGCAGAACAAATTGCACGTCGCCCCGTCAGCAAGATGATGGAGCATCCGTCGGAGAAAGAGTACCTGACAGAGATAAGGTCTATCTTCTAGGATGCCAGGATTTATTTATTATTAGAGTAGAAGGAGGAAGAGCAGGTAGAGAGCGGGCGGTTGAAGGTATTATCGGGAGTGAGCGTGCTCGCTCACGTCGAACCGGTGTGCATTCCTAGGGCAAATCCGTCGTACCGGAAGTCTGCCGGGCGATAACGAGGACGGGGTGCGGCTACGAGGTGCGCGAAGACCGATGATGGATAGTCGAAATCGAACGCGTCCATCCGTGGCTCGAAATCAGCGGCAAAGGACTAGGGGGGGTCCGTACAACCAACCAGTCCAGCCGTCCGACTGTGTCCACGATATAAACGAGAGCCTGATCGTCCAGATGACGGCAGCTTTCCTCCACTAATCACCATCGGTTTTAGATTATTCTAAAATAATGACGGCCTTCTAACGCCGCGGTGTCCACCGTCCGCCAGCAGTGATAAATCGCATCGGCGCGTACACTCACCTAACGCATCCGTCCACGCATCCCGCGATCTGTGCTCACAGGATGTTCTCAGGTGTCGCGATGACATCCTTGGAACATCCTGTGTACTACTAAGGACCAAACCTTCTGCGACTCACCTTCCGAATAGTCAACATTGTTTGAATGCATACTACGAAGGTTATAGTCAACAGACTCTGCAGAAGAGTAAAAATTCTGCTTGGTCGAATATCACTAGGCGATTTCTTCAAAGAGACTGAAAACCGGCTGGATTCACCGCATACAAACGTGAATCCCATTCATCGGTGCTTGGACACCGCCAGACTCTTGGAACGGATAACCCACTTACTATAAAAGTATTCGGGTCGCTTCCCTTCGGAGAGGAGATGCATTCCAGTTCCAGGTGTGACTGGGACATCCTTGGAACGTCCTGGCCGCGAGAAGTGCGGGCTATCCATCTACTTTTTCGTCGGAGACTCGTGCATACTTGGCTGGAACGGGCAGAGCGCTCTTCTCGGCCACCGGGGGATCGGAGATCCAAAGTTTTTCTGTGCAGGCTCTCACGGCTGTGAGCCGGACGCTTTGCGATCCTAAGAGAAAAAAGGGTGAACTTGGCGAGGAAGGAAGAGGGGAAGAGTATTAATGCGCGGGCCTCCCTCGTTACGCCATCCATGCCGCATAGTTTCTTCTTTGGAAGTGCCGCGCGTCTCAACGGTGAGCGCGTATCCTCCAAGCTCCGTATAGCTGGACCATCAATGGGAAGGTTCTCGCGTGAATGAACGACGGGGGGAGCACGCCGTTCTGCCTATACCAAGATCGGTAGACCCATGCAGGAATACCTCTCTCACGGTGTTCCCGCTGGCTTCGAACACTTATCTCATGCCCTTCACGATGCCGGGGTGCTTCTTGTCACGAGCTGGTACCCTCGTGAAGGAACGTCGAGATAGTCAGTTTCAGGACGTCACCCTTGGTCAAGCTACAACGACGTCGCCTCACGAGCCTAAGATCCACTATCATCTTCACTGGATCCTTTTGAATTCAATATTTTAGAATTTTTGTAAAAATTATATTCTATTTGGAGATGATACTGAGATGCTTATTCTATAAGAACTGTCCGAGGACTTAGGAGCCGATTGACATGTCGTGTAATTCCTGTTAATGAGCGGGATCACGAGGTAGGAGAGCTGGCGCGGTCGAGGGTAGAAAGAAAAGAGGGTCTTTGCGTCAGGCTAATCCCAAACAATCCGTGACCGAGTAACTAGCGGACTGTTGGTGCTCGGTGCCCTTGCAGGAAACGATCCTTTGTTTTTTCCCCGTCGGTTGGGGGCTCATTTCGAGGATAAATGTCCTGACAGGGCGACGACGTCCAGTTGTCCGGCCTGGCGACATGGACCCGCGAAAGCCTACCTTTTCCTCCACCTTGCTAGCCTGCTGACCTTAAATCACGATTTTTCGGCGGCCACAGGAAGACCTAGGGAAAGAGTGAGCGAGAGAGAAAGAGGCGGAGAGAGAGGGAGAGTAGGAGAAGAACCCAGCCGTGTCCGGAGTGTGTCGTACCAGGCAAACTCAACGAGGGTTGTTTTTCTCGGCGACGTGGCCGATAAGATAGGACCCAGGCGGACAGGGTATATCCGGTGCCCACTTTCAAGCCGCGCCTGACAGTTTTGTACTTACTCGTACGCCGAGATATACTCTCCCACCACTGAGTCCGAGTGGTGCCGAATTCCTTTGGGCTGGGGTGGTCTTTCGATTTAACCAAACCGCCGGGAATCAGGTACAACTCGCACCGCTCCGCTCCCCGGTTCCTATCTCGTTTGCGGAAGCTTCGTGATACTTTACACTGTTTGGCCTTTTCATTAGAGCCACGGTAAACTAGATAAAAAGATCGTAAAACCGAGAGTACCCTATTGATCGTCGGGCAGCTGATCCTCCTATTGACCAGGCGACAACCTGACTTTTTTTTTTTTCTTTTCCTGGTGTCGTCCTTTTCTTCCGTTAATGGCACAGTCAACATGAACAGCTCCCGGGATATTTGTGGCGAAGTGTTAACAATGAGGTAAAATGGAATTAGCGGTTCGATTCGTCGCTAATGCCTTGTCACTGATTATGGAGGATTAAGTGGTGTACTGGGAACTATTCGGTGAGACGGACAGCTCCAATCAACGAGGGGAAATCCATCTGCCGAATTTTCCCTCGGTGAATGTGTCCCACAATTACTACTGGCATATTCTCATTCGAGAAATGACACTAATTGGTTGCTGTCCATACTAAATTCACTTAGAAATAACTAACAAACCGTGCGATCAGTCTTCCGCTCGAGAATATATTTCTCTACTCGGAGCGCTTTCATTTGGACCGATAATGACAAGGAATACAGAATGAGATGAAAATGGGCACAATTGACGCTGAGACTCTCAGGCGGAATCAGGCTTAGAGATCTCTCTCGTCATTCATTTGGTGAAATGGCACTCATTTCATTTGGTAAAATGAAATTAGGATTAATGAACGAGAATTTCGTGCCGCTCTGCTAGAAGTTATCGTAATGTATGAAGGCAATTTAGATACCGCCATCCTTGACACTCTCACCCTATTAACTGAATGGAGCCAGACGAGTGCCACACTTTGCCAGACTTCCGATGCGTACCACCTACGAAAAGTGGAGCGGTCGACTGTTAAAGGGTGCGCTATCATCAAGTACACTTAATTATAATTTAATGCATAACTATTCGAATTCACATAAGTTGCCGCAATGTGGTAGCACTCAGGAAATGATGTTTTGCGGAAAACTTGAAGCATCCAATCGCAAACATGACTATTCGCCTGGAATCAGGAGTTGAACGACGATTGCTTTCGCATAATTTAATTTAAGTTACGAGCTTCGATAGTCGCCGGAAGGTCACAAATCAATTAGAGTGCTCCGTTCTTTTGAGGGTGATAGTGATAGCAGCGGCGCAGACCGCAGCGCTGTAAACATCTTTACTGCGAGATAAAGTGTCGGTCTCCGTGAGAGTTCGCTGCTGACTCTTCTGTCTACTCCAATATGCTTTTCCCCTAGTCCTACCGCCATTCATCCTTATCGGACCAAACATTTTGTACTGGTGATTATTTCACACATATTGAATTACCATAAGATGTCCTGGCTTTCCATCTTCCTAGTTCTAAGCATTCACTCGATGTCCCAGGGGAGATTTACGATTCAAGGAAAATGTTCCCCACTGATTCGCGATGTATCGAGGAGAATCAAAGAAATGATACGAATGGTTTTGGGGGGACAGTGTGCACGGCAGTCGGTCCAACGAAAGAGTAGGACAGTGTGTCGTTGGACAAGGATTCTACCTAAATGGATCTCGACATTCCAGCACAGCATGAGTCAAGTTCTCCTCCTGGCTGACCTTGTTCGTGCACCCACTGCTCCCGGGGTGTTCTCCATGGAGGCAGAAGAACTCCTAGAGACCAGCGCGCCGTCGGGGGTGTCCTCTTGACCACGTCGATCTTCTCTTCCTCGATGGCTCCATCCGGCTCCATCCGGCTCCACCCTGGCGCGAGGTTCCTCCGTTCTGCGACAACCAACTTGATCGTACCTATTATGAATTTCTTCCCCTCAATCAAACCGACTATCTGTCAAATCTATTCTACGTCAGTCAAGCAAATGTTCCACATTTGAAATCAGTGGACCCAGTGCTTTGGGAATTTCCATGCAAGTTTGGCTATCTGGCCTAGTGTGCACGCAAGTCCCTCTCGCAGATCGATCGCTTCCTTTCCTCCGAAGCACCGACTGACAATCCATTCACCGGTATGTACTATGTATGTATGTACGTTGTCCAGCGTGCAGTGCGCGCGCGGTACAACGTCTGATTCGATCGGATTCGCACCAGTGCGCAACTAGTTCTACGATACAATGTCTGATCCCATCTGAGCCGGTCCAATCCGATCAAACCCCGCCCGGGGGTTCGCACTTCGTGCAGATTTTAATCACTCGCTCCCAACTCTCTGCATATCTGCGTCACCAATTCCTTTTTACCTTCTATCCTGCATGTCAAATTCCACCGTCCAGAGAGATTCGGTGGCCTTGCTCGAGCGGTATCACCAGAAACATAGTGGTCCATCGGTAAGACGGAGATGAAGATCCAAGTGGAAAAGAGCAGCAGGAGGAAGATGAGAATGAAAAAAAGGGTGGAGGAAATGGTGGTTGGAGACCACGAGGGGTCCTCTCGCGCGCGCGATGAAATAGTGTTCGTAATCCAACGTAAGTTAGCACGGAGCGATGTCCCACCGCGAGGAAGACGAGGAGGCTGCTCGCTGTGCTGTGCCCTGCATCGCGAACTCTTTGCGCCTGCCAGCTTGCTCGATACCAACAGCGCCCATCTATGGACCACCTCCTTCTTACACTCTCACATATATATACTACTATTCACTTCAATATTTTCATCCACCCTTCTCATCCCGCACCTCATTGTCGAGCTAATAATGACCGGAGAGTAATATTACCCAGTTTAACCGTGGTATGTAACAATACATACTCCGTCATTGTGTCACACATTGGGAGTGTGTGCTTTGACTCGAGGGAGAAGAAGAGACAGTAGAAGAGAGTCATTCATAAGGGCGCACCTTTGCCAGGAGATGAGACAGTTATCCCTTGGGAACCCGTTGGCCCTCTCTCCCACGGGACTGTTCCGAGTGGAGGTTGAATGTGGACGCGTGAAGATGCGTGCTTCGGTTCTGCAGGCTGACCATCGACAGAGAGGCAGAGCAACACTGGCAATGGTAGAAAAGAGAAGTGCTCGAAGGGGGGAGGGGGAGGGGGAAGGGGAAGGGGAGGAAAAGGGTGGTTGGCGGTGTATAAACGCGAAGGACCGCGAACGATGCATCACGGGCGCGCCCCACGCGGCGCATCCTGGTATATTAGTCACCGGTAACGGGCACCAACTGCCGCGGCCAAATTGAGTCTTTGCCATAAAGTAAGCCGTAAAAGGGGTTGCACTCGCGGGGAAACCTCGCCGAGGAAGGACTGCGAATCTCTGGTGCTAGTGGGGTCCAGAGCAAAGGAGGTGTCCCCTCTCTCCGCGAGCGGCATTGCCAGGTATCACCGGGAAAGGGAGGCGCTCGCGCGGACATTCAAATTTATGATAATGCTTCGACGCCCCGCGTCGCGTTATTGATGTCCGCTCGCTCCGCTCCTTGTTATTTCTATTATTAATATCGGCGGGAATCGCGCTCGCGCGCGCGCGCGCGCGCGGTTAAAACTTCGATATGATGATCCGGTCTTTGCTTTAGTTGAATTGGGTTAGAGTCTCCAATAGAAATGAACTTTCTGGGGCTATCGCTTTATTAATATAATGTTAATTACTATGTGTGTGCCAGTAAAATACTCAGCGTGTTCCCGCGTCTAATTGAAATCGTTGTTGAGTAGCGCGTGTGTGCCTGTCGGGTGACTATGTCATGGTGAGTTTACGAGTAGCTTGCGTAAAGAGCGTCGGTTGTCAACGGTAGCGCGATTCGCTTAACGAGCCAGGCAATTGATGAGCGACGAGGTTCGATCGCTTATCGCTGAGCTAATAACCGATACGGCTTTTTTACCGGACGAATATTACTTAGTGGGAAACGGGCGTCGGAGGGCGTACGAGGAAGAGCCAACCAGTAAATCACGGCGACAAAGAGGTCGCCTGGCGATTTTCCGAGCGGTCTCGCGGGATGGCTGCGAGAGTGCGCGCGCGTATTGGCCGGCAGTATATCAAGCGGGGACTTCTTCAGTGAGCAAGACCGGGCTCCAGGAACATTTTATCCACGGCAATACATCAAAGGCATGGCCCGCCATCGGTCGCCGGTGCGTGCGCGCACACTCCACGTATTCACTCTGGCAGTGCAGGGCGAGCGTGCAAGCAGTCGGCAAGCAATAACGCACAGCGAATGAAATAGTCCCGCGCGCGTCGAGGTTTAACCTCGCAGGCTCCGCTGCGAGGTTTTCGCGCACCCGCGGATCCGCAGAGAGGCGTGCGAGCGAGAGAATCAGTGGAAGAGGGAAGACAGAGCGAACGACGAAGAGAGAAAGAGAGAGAACGAGAGAGAGAGAGAGAGAGAGAGAGAGAGAGAGTGCAGCCGCGGTTGCTGCGGGATCCCGTGCCTCTCGGGAAATGATATAAGGCCGTTGTTATAGCGGCGGACCTCTTGTAAATTTCAGCGGCTCGCATCTGCCGGGGCGCGGAAGGAGGCACGGCGGAGCACGATGACAAGGTATGGTAAGGCGAGGCAAGCCAAGCCAAACCAAGTCGAGTCGAGTCGAGCCGAGCCAAGGCATAGCGAAGCTGAGCGGTGTGCCGTTTCACGGCAGCCTGAATAGGACGCGCCGGTGCTTTACACGCGGGAAAGGAGAGCAGAAGGAGTGAAGGAAAAAAAGGGAGATAGAACAAGAGAGCAGAGGGACGCTCCTCTCGGCGTTATGACTTTATAGCGGCCCACTAGCCCTTCGCGCTCCGGACCCCTTTGTCTTAGCAGATTGTTGCGGCACCGTTGAGAGACTGGCTCAACGGCTCTGGCTCAGCCAGAGAGAGAGAGAGAGAGAGAGAGAAAGAGGAAGAGAGACTTTTGTTGCCCAATTTATGGTTGTCAGGGGTTTTAGGACACGGCAATGCAGCGACTATCGGCTAGCTCTCTCCAGTGCAGGCATCGACCCCGTCCGAACGAACGCACTGGCGAGTGCCCGTTTTATTGCACGGCCAACGATAAAACCATTTTCGGCTCTCGGGCATTGCGTTAAATGGGGAATGCGATCGGGCTCGTTCCGTCGATGACCGCGGGAACCGCTCTATTTTCGGCCACGATTTTTCGAGCTCGTGAAAAATGGCTGTCGAGGCCTCCTTTCGGCCGCGCAAAGCGAATCTCAACGGGCGAGCGAGCGGGAGCGATTTATACCGGACGCTCGAGGGGCATAAACTCGAATAAATAATCTCGCGGGTTAGTCTGGTTGGCTGGTGAAAATCAAAAATAAAGGAGAGCGCTCGCAGAGAAAGTGCCGGTGCCGCTGTAACGAGTGTATGCGTGTGCACGAGCCCACGTGTGTGTAGGTACTGGCCAGCCGTTGATTTATGACTCGCGAATCGCGGACCTTGAAATAATCTAATCCTCGTGGGAGAGTAATCGCGCATAAATCTAATCTGCAAATAATGCCGTGGGCGATTAAGTCCGGACAGGCATAGAGAGCAATATGAGGTGCTCGTAAACCAGTCTACCAGTGAGATATGCGAGCCTTTGCTGGCTGCGCTTGACACTGCGATCCCGACATTCAGATGGTGGCCTTTCCATCCTAGACTCTTGGAAAATCCAACCAAAATGGCTTTGGCTTTATACTAGCTAACATCGATAACTTGTCGTAATTCCTGGCGCCCGAATATACTAAGGATCCGCCTGGCTTCTGCACGCCGTAGCGGATGAAAGACGTTTTATCCGTACATCTGAAAACCGAATCCAGAAAGTGACAATGCCTCGTACGAGTGACGGCCGTGTGTTTTCATTGGAACTCCGCCCACCGCAGGAAAGCAGGCAATGTTCGCACCTTCAAACCGAAGACGACCATTGTGGAATGTTGGAATAGCAATCAGTGCTTCGCACGGCAGCGCGTGCTGAGATTCACAAATTGCACCACCTCTCTTCAGCACCGTGTGCCTAAGTTGCTTTCGCAAACACTCGAAATACACACGGCGTGTCGCGAAAATAATCATCACTGGCCTTGTCCGGGTGAGCGTGCCAAACATTTTGCTTGCCCAAAGGCCTTCTTGTCGTCTAGTATAAATGCAAAACTGATGGCTGACTAGCGAAGAATCGGCATTTGGCTGTCTTGCGCGGGGCGGCCCATTCTACTTGGTGGGCGCCCGACTCTGATTTTGCGAGTAAGGGTGGGGAGAAGGTGGCGGAGGGCTGAGTTTCACGAGAATGAAGATTGACAGCGTACAACGTAATAGTCTCCTTTTTAATATAATATGAATCCATAATGGTAGTAGACAATAATAATAATATAATATAATATTGCGATATCGATATTAATAATAAAATTAATAATAATTAATAATAATAATAGATATATATATATATATATATTCTGTCTATATTCACATTCAGAACTATGTACAGTTGAATTAATTTACAATCGAAATTCGTACGAACAACCAAATGGAACCTAGTAGTCGTATTTTATGTATATCTATGTATAATATATCTAGTACCTGCATTATGTATATTCACAACAAGTAGAGCTTTCTCCTCCGTCTCTCGCTCGGGAGGGTGCGCGACAGTGTAACACGAAATGTGTGTGTTATATACCACCTTTTCTTCCTTCTGTCACTCCTGTCTGGCTCGTCGTTCCTGTGTCCGGTTCGCTTCGCACCCGCGGAGAGGTACACCCGAGCCTCACTCACCCCTCCGATTATTTACAAGGCCGTAATCGTGCCCAGAATTACTCTATGTATGATATACGCGTCAACGAATGCACGAGCACCGACACCGTCTTCGCCAAGGGTATACCGATACCGTGTACGCATGTTCCCCGCAGACCACACTTTCTCACCGCATTCTATCCCTTTACCAACAGCTCCACCGTTATCACAGATATAAATAAATGTACTCTTTACAAAACAATGTACAATTTTTCTTTCTCTCTCTTTCTCTCTCTCTCACTCTCGCTCGCACGCTCGCTTGATCGATCGAACGATCGATCGGCCGCTAGTTCTTTCGCTCGGAACACATCAACCATCGCCGAGGACGACTGGCAGTCACTCACTCAAGCTCACTCGCACATTGTCCCATATGCCAAAGTACAAAATGATAGTCGATTTCTTTAGTCATCATTCGCCAGGCATTCGCGCATCTCTTCATTCGTACTACCTTTCACGCAGGTACACTCGCACGCTTTCCTCAGAGGCTTTCGGTTTCTCTACCCTTCTCAACCTTACGCTTTCTCTCTTTCTCTCTCTATCGGGACCCGGCAACCGCGCGACGATGTGCCGTCGTGTCTCGGTGCTACTTCCTCTTTGTTTTCTTTCTAATTCCTGTCTTTCTCTCTCTCTCTCTCTCTCTCTCTCTCTCTCTCTCTCTCTCTCTCTCTCTCTCTCTCTCTCTCTCTCTCTTTCTCTGTTTTCCCTCGCCACTGCCGATGATCGGGCTCACCTCGAAAGAAGGGATGGATGCTTCACGCGATAGTCTTTACGTTACATATAATGTTAAAAAAATATCAACAATCTCGAGCACCGTGCACTCCGCTGCGCTCCGTGCGTATCTGCACCTGGACCACTCGCTCGCTCGCCTCATCTCATAGTCCCTCTTGTTGTGAGACTGTGCCCCACCTATTTGGGGTATACCGGACTATAAAACCTTCGGCTCTAACCAGAGTCACGGTGGGGTGGTGGTGGTGGGGTAAGTGGGGGGCAAGTGGGACTGAGATAGTGAGTGGGTTTCATATCTTCTTTCTCTTTATCTTATCCTTACGATATTTCTTACAGAGGAACAATATGTATTTTACAATATCGCCGTTAGCCTAGGTGCGCTAGTGCGCGCTTACGTCTTACTAGTATGATATAGGGCTTGCTCTCGCGCCGACTTCGGCACGATCGGAAAAATGATTGCGCCAGGTCCCGGCAGTTTATCTTTTTTTTTTTGTTCTGTCTCTCCCTCTTGCATCTGGTACTATAGCGATCGACCAGTTCATTGTCGTGGACGCGCGAGTGCACGGAGGTCGCGCGGAAAAGGACGAACTTTCATTCTTAACATTTACGTGTCGCTTGCCTCTCGCTCGAGCATGGAATCTATGTGTAAGTAATCACGGATTACCGTGATGTGGACACTCTCGTATCTTTCGCATTGCTCTGACGCAGCTTCTCTACTTTGCGACGGGTTAACATCCCCAATGAAATTCTCCTGGCTGTACAGTAAGGGTTGCTGCTTTATGTCTACAAGCTAGACTGACGCGCTCTCTTGTACATGTATATCCACACGTGTCAGGAGTACATATATATGTCGAGCGGATATCAATATTTCGTTGAGATAATTGGGGAGTCATTGATGGTTCGAGGATAGCAGGATAGGCAATGCGATGCCATGCGACTTGGTCGAAAGATTTCGAACGCTCCCATCTCGATGGGGCCCCATATGATGCATAGGGGAGGTGGCTTCCGATAGCACCGCGGCGATTGCGGATGGTGCTGAGCTTGCACGTTGCCCGTGTTTTTCTTACAAAAGGAAAGGTAATAATAAGATGGCTGGATCCTGGGGAGAAGTTCCCCGGGGCTCAACCGCGGACGAGAAACGAAGAGAGTCAGAGCAAGGAATGATTCCCCAGTCTGGCCAAACTATGTACAAAAGCGACGAGAAAGAGAAGAGGAGTAACGATCGGCCGTCGGTCGGTGAGGAGGCGTTGACGCAGGTGCCCGAAGCGCGACTCGTGACGCACTACTACTCCACGTAGTACGTCGTGTGCGAGTAGAATCTGTGGAATTTCCCGGTTCCCCTGTGTACTAGACTCGAAAACGAGGCGAGCCCCAAGCTTGACGAGAGACAGGGAAGGAAGGATGGGGTGGAGACAGGGTAAGAGAGAAGAGGATCGATAGAATGGGAGAGACAGAGAGTGAGTGAGTGGTGCTCCAGAAACCCAGGGCCGGTCGAGCTCCTGAGCGATCGATGCCGTAACACTCTGACTAAAGGATATATTCGCGAACGCTTCAGTGGAACGTTCTCTCGACGGTGAGTCGTACACGCGCATCCAGAGGCCGTCGACGGAGACGCCGAACGAGGTAATTTGGATTCGAGTTCCGGCCAATCAAAGGTACCGCGAGGAACCAACGTCTTTTAATGGATTATCTCTCTCCGGTGGCTGACAATCTTTCTCCCGAGCACCGGAAACAATGGGAAGAGAGAAAAATCACCTAGTCTCTCTTCTGATCTTGCATATCCGGTGCCGCAGTAGGACGTGATTCAGGACACGTCCGGTAACGATGACCTTCTCCTTCTCGCCGGTGCGCCGGCTGCTGCTTGCTCCATCGCATTCCGTCTCTTACGTACTCGTGCGTGTGCAGGCACTTCGACGTAATTCCCCTAATTCCTAAATCTCCCTTAAGCCGTCCTCACGCCCGCCACGCCGCTCAGCCCACCCACCTATCTACCTCTGGCTTGCTCCCATACGTCTTTCGCAGTGGCACCTCCCGGGCACAGCCGCGCACCAAGCCTACGCCACCCACGATTTATGTATTCTCCGAGAACGAACCCTCTACTTTCTTCCTTCCTTCCTTCCTTCCTTCCTTCCTAGCCATTTCTTCCTATTTTCCAACCATTGCTCCTTTTGCCCTCCCTCTTCGACTCTCGACGATGTCCTCTCGCAGACCAGCTTCCCGCAGCAGGGTTACCCTGGCCCGGGTAACTCAGGTGGATCGTGGTACCTTCTTCGCGCCATGAACGTGTTTACGCACACACTCCGATAGCTTATCGCGCGCCGCCACTTGATATCCTGCAACAAAGAAATGGAAATGCTGTTAGCTCCAACAGAGCTCTCTGCCGCCATGTTCGTTTGTTGGCTGTGCCGGCCGAGGGAAGCAGCAAGCCAGGAGGGGCGCAGGAGGCGATACGAGGCATGCACATGATCCGGAAGGTGTGTCAACGTGCGAGCAAGTAGCCGTTGAAGGGTGGAACGCAATCGAGCGAGGAGTGGGAGTTGGACGCAGAGCGCCTGCGAGTACCTCCCGCGGACCCTCCGATACATGCACCCATCAAACTGGATCATTTTAGATAGCCCGTCTCCGAAACTAACCAGTTAAAGACTCGACGGAGATATCGTAGCTTTATACTCTATGCTGGCAACTTATTAAATGAACGTAGCAGCCTGTCGAGTACCGAGACTTCCATTATCGTAAGCTCGTGGAACACTCGAGTCTAGGTCGCCGGAGTTCCAGTGCTTGAGCGGCGGCCATTTATCAGGGTCGCGATTAGAGGCCGCTTCTAAAATTGTTCGTGGCTCTTGGCGATTAGGTGCAGCCGATAGCCGCGACAATCGTGCGCTCCGCAATTATAAAGAGCAGGCAAGTAACCGGTTTAAAAGGCAGTGCGAGTGTAAGAGCTAGGGAAAAAAGAGCGGCTACGGTTCACGTTCTATGGACAGGTAATCGACTATTATAAGAGGAGCGAGCGACTATCGACGCGATTACAATGACCCGTTAGAGCGACGGAACGCCTACTAGAATCGCCCGATGAAATCTACCTAGCGAATAAACTGTCGGATGAATAAGAGACGTAAACACGTTAGTTCCGAAGTTTGATTGATTTTATAAGCCTCCCACGCAAATGGCCTCAACTTGAATGATTTGTAATGGCAGGGTATTAATCTGAAAGACACCAATTGCGTGCTTCTATTATGATCTCGCGTGTAACCGGCACTTTTTCAAACTGACATTGAATCGAGCGGATGTAAATTGCATGTAAGATCATAGTTAACTATTAGAGGAGGAGGAGAAGGAGGAGGCGGTTTGGCAGACCGCGGTGGATCGAGGGCTAAATACGTCCTGCTCTCCTATCGATAGGCGATTACCGTGTCTCACCTGGCAGACAAGTTCGGTGTATACCTTGCACACTACGATCGGCACGCCTGATAATGCACACAGGCCCGCTTCTGCCTTGGCATACCCGTTCGCCGGCTATTCGATGCCTCCAGCGTGTAAACGGAGCATCAGGCGCGCGCGCGCGCGCGCGTATACATACACACATACATATATATAATCCCCTCTTTAGCACCACCAATGAATTCTGCCTCCTACGTATTATTAAAAGTCCGTACATTCCTTTAATGTGCCAATAAAGTCCACTCGCTCGCCCAGTGAGCACGTGTTTACACGCGCCCAATGTGCTTCCTCGTGCAATCCTTTAGCGTACTCTTTCCCAGCAGTGCAACAATTCGTTTCCCTGAGTAAGGTCGGCGATTGGCCAGTGCTAGCGATGACAAAAGTCACGCGTTTCGCTCATGGCAATTATATCGGCATGGATGGAAGGTCCATTGGAAGAGCGGCGACCGGCTCGGAACGAGGCTTTATCGTCGTGGAAAGTAGTAATGGTCATTTTATACAGTTGCGCGCGGGGAGAGCATTAGCGTGTACGATTATACGTTATGTTAATGGGGCGAGGCTACCTAGAGCAGCAGGAACCGTGTGCGGCTTTGGAGAGATAGGACCCTGGTGGACGCGAGCCTACGTATCCTTCTCCTAAGTACGTACGTACGTACATAGCGAAGTATGAACGTACGCGGCGAGCCGCTACTTTTTCTTGGCGAGGGCCCCGCGTCCGGAATGCGAGGGCCTTGAGAAAGAGATCAAATGCAAATAAATCGGGCGGCGGTGGCGGCGGCTATCGGTCGTGGGCCTGAAAATAAATATGGCTTGGGCTAGGGGCCGGGTGAGAGCGGGTGAGAGCTGCCGATAGAGGGAGAGAGAGTGGGTGAGAGAGAGAGAGAGAGAGAGAGAGAGAGAGAGAGAGAGAGAGAGAGAGGGGCGATCGGGAAAAATGTGGTAAAGCCGTGTGGCCATTTACCGGGGCAGCCGCGTGCGGCCAGTATTGCGGTGGATCTACGGTTTACGTGGTATGCGTGTCCATCGATAGGCGATTACCGTGTCTCACCTAGTGAACAAGTACGCTCGCTTACTCGGGTACGTGCCACCGCGATCGCCATCGCTGATAGAGCCTCCACATTGCTACGTCGTTATTTCCTACTTGAAATAAAACAGGCCTCTCTTCTTTCCTACTCTGAGAATGCGATCCTCAGTTTTTGTATTGGTCTGTTCCCACTGAACGCTGACGAAATAGAATCTCAAGGTGGAACGCCACTGATTTCGCACGTACGATCTCCACCGGTCTACTCGTCGATAGTTTATCGCTCCTAATGACTTTGAATAGCGGAGCAATGATTTTTTCTAAGGATGTTTGTGGCAAAGACGTTTCCCTTGCGTGTCGGATAACAGGCCGTTGTTTTTCTCAATGCGCTTACCAGAGCGATACGAGCCGGTAAAGAACGAGGCGTTCGTGTGTAAACGACAGTCGAAAGTCCTCTCAACAGTCCGCTCGAATTCCAGCTTTTTTTCAACGGCTTGGTTAATTTAGATAAGAGCGGTTCGATAAAGACATGCTTCCGGAACACGCGAGTTCTGAGGAGATTCTGCTTCGCGACAAAAAGGTGTCCCGCTATTATTTATGTTCGCCCGAGGATTCGATTGAATTTCTACGAGGCGGCGCGGCGCGGCGGGCGGAGGCTAGAAGAAACGGTCCGCACAAGCACCGATGTATTAAACTGGAAGGAACAAGTGGCGCGATGATTGAAAGTCACTTAAAGCGGCACGCGGCAATGGATGAAAATTATGCGCTCGTGTCGGGACGATTACCCGGACAGCCGGTATGATCTACGGCTGCGGGACCGAACAGATTTTTGTGCCGGTCCTGTTGCCTTCGATTAAGCGCGGCCGGCTCTCTGCCCATTTATCCGATGTTCCAGGACCGTGACACAGTGCGCCAACGGTGTCCGAGGAATATTTCAAAACGCAACGGGCCTATCTACCTGTCGCGTTTCTGCCGTCCGGCCCTCCTTCTTCCTCATCCTTCCGCGCCACCGGCGCACACGCTCACGCACCGCCTATACAAAATCACACCAAACCGGATGACAAAGTTGCGTGATTATGCAACAAGTCGCTTCAAAACTTCCAGACAGGCTCGCTGACACTCTCTAATCGAGCAACAACGCACGATTCGCTTTTCGTTATAATAAACATATAAAAGATATTATCATTCAGGATTTAATATTTATTTTATTAACACTTTGTAGCAGAGATTTTATCTATAGCCATCCTATTCGCCATACTAACCAAATATCTATTTCAATGAATTAACCCGGAAATCCATCGAGAAATCTTACAACTTTGATTTGAGTTATATTTTTACTAGTCGACAATTAAAAGAGGACTCGAGATTTTGACAAGTCGGATTCTGTGGGATGTGTGCTGGGCATGGGTTGCCGATTGTGGTAAGATAGCGCGAGTCCCGTTTGCACCTTTCATTCGGGGCGCGGGCGAATACTCGGAATCGGCCGATGGAATATTCATGAATGAGGTCGCCTATGAATCGCCAAGTAAGAAACTATGCGTGCCTAACGAGATAGCAAGTGCACGAAATTGCCACTTTCACGTCGAGGCACTAGCTCTCCGGGCAAGTGGTAGCGCACGAGTGGCTGGTGGCTCTCTGAAATATTGCCGATCGATAGTGGCAATACATCACGAAAGTGTCTCTGAGGCTCTGCTCGGCACTTGCAACTTGGCTCGACGATCCTCCCGTCTCTAACGAATCCCAAGTAAGACAGACCGCACAAAAACCTGTTTGTCCATTTCCTATTATCTCGAGAAGAAGGTATTCCAAAAGAGGTGTTGCGAAAGCCTTGGCGTTCCGAGTAAATGGCGCCGATCTATTCCACGGTATGTTTTAATCTACACCCACGAGTAAGCCGGACTCTACTAATTCGAGCGAGTGAGTATAATTTCACATCGTTCGAGAGACAAATCGTCCACTGCTTTCCCAATCTCTTCTAGTGCGTTCTACGACGCGATCGGAAGAGCTCGGACGAAACTCGAGCCGCGGACCAAGCTGTCCCCACATCTCCAACATAGATCATCCGATTTTCTCGCTTTCACCGCGCGCTGCCTCCTCCACTTGCTTGCTTCTACTTCTCCTCTCTCTCTCTCTCTCTCTCTCTCTCTCTCTCTCGCTCTTCTTCCCCCACCGAGAAAGATCACTGATAAGCGGGATTAAGATCTCACTGTTCGTCGTTGCCGCCCGCCCAACCTCACTCGCCACGGTAATTTATTTACGATCAGTCCTGCCTCTCTCGCAACCATCCGCCTGCTGGCCTCGTAATTTAACACTAGTGTGGAACTCCGTTGGATTCACCGGAAATCTGGCGCAATCGACTAACACGCTGCCGCCGCAATCCAGCTGGGCAGCTTAATCTGACAAATGACACTAAGTGAAAATTGCAAAATGTGAGCCGAAGAGAGAAGATGTGGAGTAAGATGTTGGCGAAGTGCATTAAAGGATAAAAGGATGAGATAGTTGGTTGGTGCGAGTGGGGTCTGGTGTTATGAGTGATTGTCATATGCGACGGTTTAGGGTCGAAAACGGTGGTCCAGGACTTTTAGCAAGTTCTCCGATTACTCAGGTAGCTACAAAGCCGGGGCCAGCACGCATCTCGGAACGTAAATCCAGGCTACCGTTTCGTCCCTGAAGATCTGAGGATCTACACGCTCGTGTAATAAAGCCAGAGGAGCACGATCGCACATCGGGACATGGCCCCGGGCAAAGATGGGGGTCGAGGACAAAGAAGGACACACGAGCGTATCGTCGGACGAAACGACGAAACGCCGGGAATTCCAGAAAGGTGTGCGCCGCGCACCGTGTGTCCCGCGCCAGCGAATGTGCTGTTGCTCGCTCTCCTCTCTCAGGACACCTTGCGGGACAAGAAGGAGAGAAAACGAGACGGAGATCGCCGCGAGAGGGAGAGAGAAACCAGAAGAGAATCTATGAATGAGACGAAGAGAAGAAATCGCGAGAACGAGTCGGAGGATTTATTAAGGAGACACCTGAATCCTCCCGGAATCTGCGAGCCGTTAAAAAGATCGGCTATCCTTTCGATCGGAAAGAGCGAAAGAGAGAAAGAGAGTAAAACCACAGAGCCACGGATGGTGGTCGCGGATTTTATGCAGATCCGGCGAGATCGTGTAAATATCGAGAGAAGAGAGCATGGTCAGATGGTGGTGGTTAGTTGAAGCGGACCAGTTGGGATCGCCAGTCAGCACACCACCCACCCTAATGGCAATTAAATATCCACGCGCTAATTGGCAATTATAGGGCACGGGTGCGTCAGACTATTTTGCCTCTCTCACCTTGCCGAGAGCGCGCGCGCGCTGGCCAGTGAATCGAAAGACACGAGGACGCCGAGAGGAAGATCGAGCCTACCAGGTAGGTGCTATAAGAGGCACTTTCTCGTGGCTCTGCGACCTGGAGCTTGCACTCGACGGTATACCTGTCCGGCTGGCAGGCCAGCCGGAAAGAAGCAGGGGGCGCGAGAGAAGAGAGATCGAGATGGTCCAGAGGATATTCTGGTGTGGACGCGAGTCTCAGGGAGTGTAGCGTATTATAAGCGTCGACTGGCCACGAGGCTGCCCAACGGTCCACCGTTGTACACAGACACAGACGCAGGGGAATGGGCGAGTGGAGGTAAAAGGGTGAGGTGACGACAGCGAAAACTAGTTTATTTGGGACGCGGCTATAAATTAGGATCAGATCGCCACGCGATAAGGGAGTACCGGCTAACACCCGGTTCGCTCCAAAAAGACGCATCGCGCTCGTCCTCCCGCCCTCCTCCTCCTCCTCCTCCTCCTTCCCCTCTTCATCCTCTTCCACCTCTTCCACCTCCTACTCCGCCACCTCCTCCACCACCGAACCCTCCTCTCCTATCCTTCTCGCATCCGCTCGCCCGAGTTACTCTCGACTGGTGTGTCCTGCTAAGAGAAGACAACGACGAAGGACACCCTTCCAGGCCTATCCTGATCAAAGCCACACTCGATTCTACTTACTACCCCGAGACTTTGACACCTCTTCTATCTTCGGAAAGTGTACGCGCTCGTTTTAACAAATCCTTATTAAATCCGACACGATATTTTTCCCTGCCAGCTTTTTACGCGCAGCGATCCTTCCGATTGGTAGACTTGGTTTGCGGGTGTCCAACGCAAGTCTTTCTCCTTTGGGACGCAATCGCAAAGCTCAAGGGGAACGGAGAGCGAGGTAGGGAAATCTACAGTCAGTCGCAAGTTGATCCACCGCAGCAAGCAATCCCGGACAAATCAGATAGCTTTGAGCTTCACGACGCCGCGATGTCAAGCTGTCTCTCAGGGAGGATGGCCGCGCGAAGAATGGAAAAAAGCGCGAGCAAGCGACGCGACGGACGAGAGAACGGGAGCCGCAGATGAATCTGGCGAGAATCGTTTGTAAGGAAACGAGGGAACACTCGTTGTGGTCCGAGAGATCTGTCCTGCTGGTCGTCGTCGTCGTCTTAGTCGTCCCAGCCCGGGGAAGCGCAGAGGAGAGCCGTGAATGGAAGGAAGCCACGGCGGCACTTTCTTGAGACAATTTAACGATCCGCTCTTGGCAATCGGGGATGCCTGCTTTTCAAACCGTCCACGGGAATGCCGACTTTTCTTTCTTTCTCTCACGCTTTCTTTTACTCCGCGCCTCCCGCAAACCGGCAGAGAATCGCGTTAATTCTCAACTCGGGATACTCAATGACTTCCAGCCGAAATAGTTGTCGTCCCACTTTCCGAAAGAGAGGCTCCGCACTCCGCAGACACCCGTACCCAGAGAACCGGGCGTTCCGCGCTCACTAGATTGTTATCGGCGTCAGTATATTTTCATTAACGTCTCCGATATTGGATTAACAAAATTCGACGAGCCTGTGCCTCCTAATTCTCGCCCCTCCCTTATCCCCGATCCTCTAACACCAAGGAGAAACGCGAATTCATGATGTTGCCGACGACGGTATCTGTCAGCGACGATCGTGCATAGATACGCGGTTTCGTTTTCCAAATTCACGAGTGTCTAACGAGCTGCCTAAATAAAGAGTAGAACGTATGATCCTTCAAAGAAGCGCCTAATATTACATTCTGTCGAAATATCCGGACCCCCAGGCACGAGGAGAAGAAGCTCGTTCAGTCGAAGCTTCCCGTGAGACGAGAGAAGGCAGGCGCAAGTGGAACTCTCGCACGCGCGACAGGTTGAGGTGTGTCCGAGTATAGTGTCTTCGGGATACGCATGCATGGCTATAAGGACCCGCAGCAAGAACTCGCGCACCTACGAACACTCGGAGTGAGAGCGAGTGAGAAGGAGAACCGTGGCCAGCCAGTTGTGATTCCATTCACTGATTGAAATCTCCGTCCATTTGTCACTGTCAAGAAGGTGGCGATAGTCTCTCTCCTCTCTCTTGCTCTTTCTCTGCCTCGTGCACGCGCAACTCCTCGATTTTTTCCACCGCGTCCTTCTCTCCTCGACTCTGCGCACCGGCCAAACTGCCCACACGCTACTCAATATCCAATGCCATTATTATTTCAACACGAGTCCCAGGCTAACGACCAATCGACACGCCGGATATTAATTTCTTATCGATTTCGTTGAAGCTCGTATCCTCGCTTATTCGCCACTTGGCTGCTTGCTTCTCGCGATACGGTGCAGTCAGTTCACCACCGTGTGATTGATTTGCAAAGCGATTACGCCAACTTATTGGATCCCACGCCCCCTTACCGACACGTTTGGCATTTCGTGTGAACGAACATCAACTTCCATCAAAGAGTGTGAACATGTGTATGTCGTTCGCCATCCGTTGACTTCCGTAAATACAAGACCAGTCGAGGCTAATGACACGGACAATATAAGAGAAGATATTTACTCACCATGAGAGACACGAGGATCCTCAGGTATGTGTCTTAGGGGTGGCTTAGACAGGCGAGACGAATCCACTTCCCATTGATTGCGAGCTGTAAACAGAGAGCGCGAGATAAATATACCGTTAACACCGATGAAGAAGCGCGAGTGGGATGTTGTTAAAAATCCGTTGTATCGATGTGTGTGTCGGGATTTCGCTTACCCTTTGTAGAAGGGCTTGAAGGCGGTGGTAGCCTCCGTAGGTGGTAAGCTGGCAGTGGTCTGATGCTGGTGCAGAATGGAATTCTGCGCCGCCGGCGAGAAGTCCTTGTGAGGCGAGCTCTGTAGCCTGGATGTGAAGGAGGACGCGCTACTGGCGGAGCCGGAGCTCGTGGAGAGATAGCCAGCCGGTCCAGTCGGATGGCTCGCGGCGCCATACGGATTCGGATTACCGTTGCTGGTGGTGTTGCCGTTGCCAGGGTTGCAGTAACTGCCCGGAGGTGCCTGGATCACCCCATTCGGTGTAGCCACCTTCATGTTGGGCGGTGTCTGGGGTGGAGTGTCCGTACCAACCTCGGGAAACCCCGCCGCCGCCGAGGAGGATGCGCTCGAGCTTGAGCCGGACGAGGAATTCGGGTTGTAGTGGAGTTGGCCGCCGGACGGGGATGACAAGAAGCCACCGTACCTGACAGCCGCGCCGGCTGAATAAGGAGCCGCCGCTGCTGCCGATGGACTCATCGAAGCTGATGATGGTAGCGCGAATGAACTGAGCCCGCCACCCCCTGGCTGACCTCCGCCACCTCCGCCCGCACCACCACCACCACCACCACCACCACCGGATGAATTAAGCCAAGGTTGTTGCGAGTGTTGGTGGTGGCCTTGATTGCTCAGGTGGTGTTGTTGCTGAGGATAGTGTTGTTGATGGTGCAGCTGGTGGTACTGTTGGTGATGGGGGTGGTTCGGGGGTGGCGGCGTCTTGCAGGCAGCCGTGTCCGCGAGCGACCAGATCTTCGGTTTAGTCGCAGGTATAGGTACGCCGGCTGCACTACAGTCGGACTTGATGCCTTCGTCTTTCAAGTGGTCGTCACCAACGTAGCCCTGATGGTGGTGGTGATGGTGTTGCATCGCGTGGTGAAACGGATGCTCCCCCCGTCGCGGGTCTTCCTCGAGATCCAGGTCGTCCTCGTCGTCCAGGTCCTTGTCGTGCTGCAAGTGCTCCGCCTTCACGTGCCTCATCGGCTCTGCAATCAGAGCATTAAGTCGACTTGCTAAATTGGCCGTGTGCTGACATTGGAGAGCCGGACAAATGTTCGTGATCTGCTCGAGCGATTCTCGAGTCTACACCCGCCGCTTGGTGTCCCGCACGAAATGGGGACAGGTTCGCTCGGGATTTAATGCCAGGGTTAATCGAATATCGAGGAATATCATATTACGCCCTCGACCCCGCCTCCATTTAGCGCAAGCACTATATCGGAATTAATGCTTTATAATCCCTGGTGTGAAAGTGAGAGCCAGGGAGTTGAGCGGGAGTCGAGTTGACGGCGTATCGGGCTGCGAAGGGTCGACGGCGCCGGCTCTTTCTCTTACACCCTTCTCTATATAGCCGAGCTGTAAGGGATGCTGTGAAAAAAGGGAGCGAAGCCTTCAACCACTTTGGGGCGCGAGAGATTTTAGTTCCCCCTCGAGACTCGGCTACGTATGCGTGCGTGCGCGCGCCCGTTCTTCAGACGAGCAGGACAGGGTGTCTCTCTATCCTTTTTCTCTCTATCCACAGCATCCTTCGCTCGATCTCTCTTTCTCTCGGTCTCTCGCTCGGAATTCTCTCGGGGCACTCTAGGATTGTCCCGAGCGTCTGCCAGCCAGCCATCGAGCCAAGCCAGCCAGTCAGTCAGGGGTGAGAATTTCATTAAGAGGTTCGAATGAGTCGGCAGAGGGTTTACTTGATGGCTCGTCAAGCGATAATTCCCAAGCTAGAAGGGGCCGCCCGCGCGCGCACTCGCTCATTCTCGCCACCGATGAAAGAGAGGAGACGAGCCGAGAAATGAATGGAGAGAAAGAGAGAGGACGAAGGGAAACAGGGGATAGCTCTGCGCCGTGATGCGGAGAGAGAGTTTAGGTTTAGGGTGCACGCAGACCGCCAGTCTCCCACTCCCTCTTATAAAAGAGAACCTTATGGCCCAACTAAATAGATGCTACTGCCGAGTCCACAAGTGGCTCTTTAACTTTCGACCCCCTTTTATCAGACGTTAATCTCATAATCTTCGCACCGTCCACTATGATACTGCCAGGCCGTATCCCTTATCGCCCAACCGAATTATTAATTATAATCACCCTATTTCAATTTGCGACCTCGTTCTATCTAAGACTATGTGAATATGCATGTACATGTATTACCTTTCAGTGGTTTTACTGATAAAGAGTGTCCACTATTTTTCTTTTAACTTGCAGATGGTTCGCGCAATTAAACATAAGAAGCTTCCCGCCGAGACGAAAAAGCTCGGTTTGGTACGTTTGACAATATACAATGTTGACACGCTCGGAAAGAGCTCGAGTAGATTCCGTTGAATATATCCAGCCCACTAGTCGGTTGGAAAGCGCGGCAACCCTCACATGCTCACATATCCCGCGCGGCTCTGCCGAGTGACTTCTTTCCCTTCTGGCTGGAAATTCATGAGGGCTCAGAAAGCACTCTCTTGAATTTCGCTAAACCTCGCCGGCACACGCAGTGCGCGTTATTCAAAGAACTACATTACGTCCCAGCTAGTCGAGAATATTAACAGTCAAGATATTCCAACAGTATCTCTGAAGCCGACCTCGACCAATGTGTATTACGAAAGTCCCTCTATTATTTCTATAATTCCGAAAATGTCTACGTTAATCTCCTGCCAATAAATCAGTTGCCAAAATCTCTCTAGCAGATTATCTGGATTCGATGTGGCCCCATGAATCTTCCGTGCCGCGCCCCCGCACAGGAGAATCTTTGTAAGGGTGAAGTAAATCTGTTTCGAATAGTCTCGTGACAACTGTTCGCATTCCAGCGAGTATCTTCAACTACCGAGTGACTTATTTCGGTGGTGGTTGTTCCTTCAAGACACGAGCTGGGATTGGCATCCGAATCAATGCACCGGAGGTAGAGAAATTCGGTAAAAGGGAAGTTAGCAAAGAGAGCGAGTGTGTGATAAAGAGAAGTCGAGGTCGGGAGAGAGTGAGATAGAGAGGAACAGCCGATATTGGCCAATGTGCGGTGGGGTAATGGTGGCCATAGGAGGGTCCGTACCATTCGTCTCGCCGCGGGCGCCGATACATCACCGTACCTCGAACGACCGTACTCTCACTCGCTCTCCTGTGTGTATCTATATACATCTACTCTGTGTATGGTATATGGAGCCCGTGGTACCCAGTGTATATGGTCCTACGGATGGCTACTCAGCCTGGGCGCACCCTCTGCCTCGCACACACCCACACTTGGCCGCACACGGACTCAGAGGGAGAGTGGAGAGCGTCCACTGGAAACGTGGAACACGCGCCCGCGACACGTTCGTAAGGACGTGGTCCATGAATGTATATGAGGTTGGGTCCACGTAGGTGCATAGAGCCGCAGGTGATGCTATGGTGTTGGTTCGCCTCTGGAGCTCGCGGCTCTCTCGTTCAGCCACACGTACCAATACTATACTAGAGCGTGAGGACGACGACAGTCCCTTCTCCCTTCTCTCTCGGCCCCTCTCTTTCACTCTACACCGGGAGACCAAACCGAAGGCCATTAATCTCTTTGCGCGGCAACCCGCAACCCGTCACTGTGTTTACCCACATGTGAACCATTATGTCCGCCTCCGCGATATATGTAGGGCCGGGCACACGCGCGCGCGCCCGTTCGCTAGCCGCGCACTATGCCCCCTGTGTGTGCTCGGAGAGCATTGGTTCACCGTGCGAATTTCTAGCGGACCGTTTCCGGCCACTCTCTCAGGTAAAATACCTGAATAAGTGGCACGAAGTGACGATGGAAGGACGGAGAGAGGAAGCGAGGGATAGAGAAGGCCTGGCGATTTTCCTGCCCACCAGGAGATCGATCGACCGAGCGATCCATTCTGGGAGAGACGAATTGCGAGCGTGACTTTTGGGTTTGGAAACTGGATCGTCACTTTGGATTGATGGCCCTGATGGTGCCACGGTATACCGGACCACCAGATTGATGTGAATGGGCGCTACTCACCCTCTCTCTCTCTCTCTCTCTCTCGCTACCTTTTACTCGTGAATCAACGGTATGTTAGTCCGCTATTCGCAATCGTCCGCGCGAAGATGAAGATGCTCGCATGCCACGAGAGAATAGCACCGAGTGCTGCTACTTTCGACATAGATCATCGATCCCAGCGCGCCGTAAAGACATGTTTATTGCTGAAAGAGAGCGCTAGCGAGGCACGCTTGAGCCGCCAGCACAGTCGTAAGCGGAAAGATTGGTACTCCACTCTTAGGTATGTATGTGTATACACCGACAAGCCGAAGAGCGCCCATGCCATTGCGAGAATCTCGCGTTCGATCTACTTGAGTGCTGCGCACGATCCATGTAGGGTGAGGTCGTACGCTTTCGATCATTGTGGAACGGAATGGATGCTTGCGCAATATCTGAAACGCCGTGTCGCGATGGGTACGAGATATACACACGGGGAAACTAGTCACGCGAGGCACACACAAGCCAGGCGACATTCCGAGTCAAAGAGATCGCTACACTTTGCCACGAAATTTACCCCCCGCGCCGTTCAGCCGAACTTTACGATAGACGTAGAATTCCTTGGAGTTAGAGTGATGACAGACTCTGTGTATTCCTGTTTAGGATTTAATAGAACTCCTCAGATATTTGAGATCATATTTCTCGAAACTTACCATTATCATCGAGACCTCTTCTGGCTTCCTCACCAACCCTGTCACCCTGATTGTCCCCCGCAAGCTCGTCCTTCTCCTTGTTGTCCTCGGAGTCAGTAAGAACCGCATCATCGTCATCGTCCGTCTTATTCTTCGGCTCCCAAGTCATCTTGTTTTCCTTCTTCAAACGTCTCCTGGCGTTCGCGAACCACGTGGAGACCTGTGTCAACGTCATCTTCGTGATGATCGCTAGCATGATCTTCTCACCCTTCGTCGGGTATGGATTCTTCTTATGCTCGTTCAACCAGGCCTTCAAGGTCGCCGTAGACTCTCTGGTGGCGTTCTTCCGCCTCGCAGCCAGGTCGTAGCCAGCACCATAACTGTAATAAGAAATAAAGAGCTTTTCAGTAAGAGGTATGCTTAATGATCCGATTAACAGGGTGGATTGGAAGAGGACTCCATTAACGCACCGAATGACCGAATGATCAAGACACATGGTCCAGATGCTTTGTGCCTGCCTTCAAAAATAACCATTGCTCAACATTTGTCAGCTCTGACACTCCACTCGACAAGTAGGTAGAGTCTCTATGGAGGGTTGGAATTCCCCGCAGATTTTGGGCAAGAAGCGAAGTGCTCCGCGCGAGTCCCCAGTTTCCTAGAGCTGCGGCCCACCGCCCCTAGCACTTCTTTGGAGCATCAAAGCCTGCGGGATAGAGGGAGGCATCCTACCGGGTCGAGGGTGATATTCCGGCAAATATATACGTAGAATAAACCACCCCCTCTATCCAACGGCGGCGTGATTCCATCGAGCAACCCCCCGGCACTCACTCGCCGTAATGGCGATTCGATCGATCTTCTCTCTCACCCCCTCGCCAATCCTTCCCTCTCTCTTCCACTACTACATTGCTTCGCTCTGCTTCTCCCTCACTCTCCCTCTCTGTGTCTCGGAAGCTCGTGCTCTCTATCGAAGAGGGGTGAGGGTGTTATAGGTATGTACTATTATATACAAGAGGCTAAAATACCTATCGTCGATCCAGCCAGCGTGGAAGGGTGGCATTGGCCGATACCATGCCCCAAGGGCTACTGTCTAACGATGTGTGGCTGCTTAACCAAGCACCAAATTCAAATAAGATATTAGTCTACTAGAAACTCGGCTTTAACTCGGGCACACAAGCGCGAAACTATACAAAATGAAAAGTCCCAACAGTTCGGGAGGTTTACGAGGGGCATCCACCACTCCGAGAGGAAATCTATCCCGATCGTGTTCTACGCCCCCGCCGAGCGAGATCATCGGAGATCCTTTTTTACGAGTACGACTTCTTTATTCAAATGGAGACGTTTTTCGAGGCGGAATCGTGGTTTACGATCGTACCTCCTATCGGCCGGATTCTGCACGAACGGTGCAACAAATGGTCCGATCAGATCTTCCGTCTCGCGAGGTAAGTTTAGACGTGATCTAATCTACCTTGTGGAACGAGTTCAAGAATATTAGGACCACTTTATTCAATCGTCGTGTTAGACTTCCTTTACAAATAAATGCTACTCGATCTCTTTTAATTAAAGGAAAGGCACGAGTCGAAGTAAATCGATCGAGAAGCAGCCGATTAGAGCGCCAGCTTTCATCGGTCGAGTAGGAGATTGCGTAATCCCCCTTTAGGGATGTAGCTCGTGCCCCCCCTCTTCGCTTGCAATCCGCATCCACGATCACTGATGACCACGCCGACGGGGATGAAGCCGAGTATCCGAAGAAAACGGGAGGAAACCTAAGTTCGAGGACGTTTCACCCTCTATTAAACTCCCTTGGACAAGGGAAAGGCGGCCACCAAGGTACTCCTACCTTGCCAATGGGACCGATCCTTTTTTTCCTAGTGTCCCTTCGTCGACCTCGTCAGAACCGATTCACTCACCCTTCCACTATGAAAGACTCATCTTCCATCCAAGAGGGTGAATACTTCTTTTTACACAAAAATAGTAGATTTACGATGACGTAAATTTTCAGTTCCAGCCGAGGTGAGAGTGGAAATAGCAGTGGTGGGGTGGAGTAAATGGTGATTCGGAAGTTAGGAATTGACAGTGGCAGAGGCGCATCCAGATTTAATCGGCAGGGCCGGTGGGGCTCATTGATATGCGCAATTTCGACTGCCTCCCACACGAGCCGGCACATCGGTGTTGAAGGGGGTTGCAGCGGCGGCGCAATTATCCGCATCCACAGAGTGCGAGAGGATTCCAGAGCCAGAGAGAGAGAGAGAGAGAGAGAGGGAGGGAGAGGGAGAGCGCGGAGGAGTAGAGTGGGAGTAGGAGGGCATTTACATACTAAGTGTACCGTTGCGTGCCGGGAGGGAATCGCTCGGATGTATCGGCGCGATTGCCCTCGCATATGAGGACGTAGCGGCGGCCTCCGGCAACCGATGCAATGCAGATGCAATGCCAGCAGCAGGAGGAATACGAGCGTGCAGCTCCGGGGAACACAGAGCGGACGAATGCTCCTTTCTTGTATGCACGCCTCGCCTCGATTACCGTCGAACGACGATCTTTGTCCTCATAAAACTCCGCGACACGTTCTTATCGTTCCTCCTCAACCTCTCCCCTTCCTGCACATCCCACCCACTTCTTCAAGCGTCGCGAAAGATCGCCAAGAATCTCATACGCGTGGGTTGTCTCGTGACTTCCAATCGATCACATAGATCCTCGATCACATAGAATCGAACAGCTCCTTTCCCTCTCATAGAAGCCTCAATTGGAATTCCAGATCAATTTGAATGGGGAAAAATTGCGAGTAGAGTAGTGTACAATTAGGGAAATGCTTCTGACTGTTATCAGACATCTCGTTTCTATTTAGAAAGGGCTATTGGAATAATCTTTGGCTTGCCTGATCATCGTATCATTAGAGGAACGCATTTCAACCTTGTTCTGGCTGTACAAATGCCTGTATTTATCTCAGGAACGAAAGTCCAGGGAAATTTCAAGGGAAACGGATGAGAGAGAAATAGAGAGAGATTTGGTAGATGCCGGAGGAATAGAAGGCAGACGTGCGATCGCCAGTATTACAGGCGGAAGAGAGGAGTGCTCGAGGTAGCTGGAGGTGGAGACGATACCCATGCCAGAGAGATAGTAGAGAAAAGAGAGGAAAACGTCGAATACCTACGGAGAGGTAATAACGACGCGAAAACGCGGGGTGGTTGGATGGCAGTGCGAGTGTGCGAGGACGGCGAGATAGAGAGATGAGCGCGTAATACTAGACACCGGGGCCACTCGAGCGACTCATTAGGGGCTTTGCATATGGTGGCGTCAACCTCGAAAGGTTAACCAATATTGGCAGAACGCGCGTAATTACGTCCTCCGGCCTCGTATAGCCGTGTACATAGCTCCAATAGTTACGCCCGGTCCCGGATGTGCAAACGTTTCCTACCTACCGACCAACCTACACCAGCCAAGCCAGCCAACGAATGAACCAACCAACCAGTCAACCTACCTTCCTTCAACCACGCAACCTACCGCCGCGTTTGCTCCGCATCCCGCCACCTGACCCGCCCCCGCCCTCCCCCCCCAGCATCTCTCGTTCCACCGGCAACCAATGCATTCGAGCAATGCGAGAGATGCGTTTCCTCTCTTATCTAATCGACCGCTTCTTCACCCGACATCGATCTTTCCCAAGCCCGTACCGATTCACTAGAATTATGCGAATGCCTGCAGTATACTACTTGTACTGGAACGCCCTCCACAGTTGGATTGCAAAGCCTTGAAGAACCTATTCGAAATGCATGGCGTACATAAGCGTGAAGGGTGGTGCTTACATCAGAACTCGATGGAAAAATAAGATGTCGAACGATTTGTGTATAAGGCATTGGAATTCTTCGGGACTTGCTTGATCCTCGAGTCATACTGGTACCAGGCATGTTGGCGCTTTCGCAAACTCTGTGTAACTATGCTAAAAGCGCGCGCCGATCCCAGGGTGCACACTTCTGGTTTTTGCCCGCTCGGAACGCACACCGGGAGCAGTGCTTACCGATTATAGAGTTTGTAGATACACCGGGATATGACTATTTTTCATGTCGGCTGCGATCTAGCGGCCCCGCACGAACGAACAGTCAAGGAGAGACGGAGAAAAATTGAGCTGGTTAACCGGTTAGAACGCGAACTGTTGGTGGTGCTAGTACCGCCGCCGTGTTGCTGTTGCCCCCGAAAGAAGAATCCCGCTGCGTATCTCGTGTGTCGCGACCGATGTCTATATCCGAGCGTGGAATAAAAAGAAGTATCTCCCTTTTGGGTCAAAATTGAGCTGATGTCGCGTGGGACTGCCTGACGTCGCCTTTCATTCTTGCCACTTGGAGAATGAAGCACCTCCTTCCATGGTATCTCATACACTCATAATGGAATCCTTCTGAACTAATAAGTGACGACGATCTAATCAATTGCAATTCCACTGTCGACGCAACAATTCTAATTGATTCCTTCACACAGACATTAACAGCAAGATTTTCGCTTTCACATAAAAGTGGAAAGAGACATGCCGAGTAAAAAGCAATCGACTTAGTAGCAGATAAAGTCGATCGATTTCCACAAAGCGTAGAAGCGTTCGTTCTTCGAAAAAGGGTACTGTCGTCGGAACACTCAGTAACGAGGTATTTGTCATTTCCTGTAATCAGAGCGTTCGCTTCCCAATCAACCGGTTTCAATGCACTCTTCATCCCCGCCTGAGGGTCCGGTCCTCCCTCGTAACTTTCCGAGCTAAAACAATAGCGATCGAGACAGGAGAGAGAGTAGCGCGAGTGCTGCTAAAGCCAAGGAAAGAGGAACTGGCAGAGAGGGAGACGGTTGAAGGGGACGCGAGAGGGTGGCGGTATTATTAAGCAAGTAAATTAATAGAGGCTCGCCGGGAATGGAGAGGACGGCCGGCAAGAGGGTGAATTCCACGATAAACAATGCCTACCAGCCGAGAGTTTCGCAGCCGTCACACAGACTCGCTCACTCTGCTTTCCCCCGGAGCTTCGTGCACACGTAGACTACCTGTTCCTGAGTCGTAGGTGGAGAGGACGAAGCTCGCGGGACAGAAGTATGAGGCACAGAGGAGACAAGGCACATAGCTATGTCTATCTAGTGTGTGTGTGTGTGTGTGTGTGTGAGAGAGAGAGAGAGAGAGAGAGAGAGAGAGAGAGAGAGAGAGAGAGAGAGAGAGAGAGAGAGAGAGAGAGAGAGAGAGAGAGAGAGAGAGAGAGAGAGAGAGAGAGAGAGAGAGATGGGTCTGGGAGAGGCGGTCGGAATCAAAGTCTAGCGGTGCGTGAGGGGCTGCGCGTACGCGCGAACTTGTTTGTGTGGAAGCTCACGAGGGTTGCTAAGCAAAGTAAGTAAAGCACCTGTGTGAGCCGGTGCTCTCGCTCCGGAGGGTGGAAGGAGCTTCGATGCTTGAGCCACTCGAGAGTCGCGGAGGCCTCATCGGCTTGAGGGTGGCGCACCACTGAGAGACAGACAGGCTAGCCAGAAGGCAAGAGTAACCGAGAGGACGAGCAAGCAGCAAGACCGAACGAGAACGTGCAAGTGTACGGGAAATGGATGGGAAGGGGGTGGGCGCGCGAGGCGGTGCGGGTGGTTGGGTAGCGAGGGGGTGGCAGGCGGGTGGGCTAGCAGGGTGGCGAAGGGTGGAGGAGGAAGAGAGGTGCAGGGAATAGGGGAGAACTGGCGATAGTAGGCGAGAGGGTGAGTAGATAGGAGAGTAGAGCAGAGAGAGGCCTGGTGAACATACAGGCGAGCCACCAACCCCGGGAGGAAGCCAATCAATAAACTCACTCACTCGCTCTCCTACGGAGAGAGACCTACTGCTCTCCCTACGCTCGCGATCTCCCTGTACATATACATTCAACCTGGAAGCCTCCATTATGTACGCCCACTCGGCTGCCTACAGCCATTTTGTAGCCGTCCGTCGTGCACCGGCTCACTCAAATCTCGGTATCATCATCCCCCTTTCGGGAACACCGAGGAACGAGAACCCGCTCGATCGCCGAATACCATGAACCCTCTCTCTCAATAGAAGATCAAACAAATCGACCTACCCTCAACCTCTTGTAACTTGATCTCGGACCTTCATTTCTATCCTTACAGAACCTAATTTTTTCTCAGGGAGTCTTAATTGAATATCACTAGGTAAACCCTGTTGGAAGTTACACCCTTATTTATTGTCTATGGTACGCCTGGAAGAAAAGGGTACTACGGGCACAAGTGTGACGGGATAACCAAGTGATAATCAACGCAGATTTCACGGCAAACTACTACAATGGGGAAGGTAATTACCAACCGGAGCGTATTTCATCGCGCGCGCGCGCGCCTAATACCTTGAATTTACGAGTGGTGTATGAGAGACGATATTCCTAATTGAAATCTAGGATTAGAGGGACACACGTGGTTGCATACTCCCTCGAGCACGAATTATTCCATCTGGTCTATTTGCTGCGGTTCCTTTCCCCTCGCGTATTTTTCTACCGCTCTATTTTATTTTAGCTCGGGCGAAAAGCAACGAGGGGTTGTGCCGGGCTCTCTCGCATTTACCGGCGTATAAATCGCCAAAGAATAAATCGTCGTGGCTCGAAGAGCCACTATCCAAAGGAGGAGCACTTTATTTTTGTAAACTCGTTCTCGAGGCAAGGCGCGCGCGTATGTTCCGTGGGCGGCTTCCGACTTGTTTAATTTTAATTCTCCGACCGATAAATAATCATTCTCGGCCGTGACAGACTATGATATATCGGCATAGGTATTGCACGCTCGTGTATTCGCCGCGCTGCGTTTACGAGAATAAATTCGACCCGTAAATTCCCGTTGTCACTTTTTCGCCGGTAACGTCATTATTAATCGAACAGCGCGTGCGCCCAAGAATCGTATAGGTACAGGTGATTTACATGAGAATGACGACGGTATCAGTTACACGACTGGATATTTATGGGATTGAGACGTGAAGTGTCGTCCTAAGTGACGACCACTTCGTCATCGATACTCTACACTCCACCCACGCAAGATGAAGCGTGAGGGTGCTCCAGCTGGCAGCATCCCCTTAACTCCTATCCATCCGGAACCAAAGTAATCCTCCACCCTCTTCGCGCGAGACTACATAAAGAATGAAGTGCCTAGAGACCATGAGAAATACTCGCTCGCCGTGAGAAATACTACAATAAAATGAAATACAGATTCCGAGAGTAAAAAAAGGCGCGATACTTTTCCTGCGCGTCCATCCTTTCAGCAACACAATCTAAGATTCTTAAGTAGCAAGTATAAACTAAATCTAAAACATTCCAAGATGTTCCTAGTGCGCTTCCCGGAGCTAATCAACGACGTGAATGCTTGACCACAAGCGGCCACATAGTATTAACCGGCATTTCATCCACAGCTGGTTAGCCGGAGGATCGTATGGAGCAGGTTTATAGTTTCGATATCAGAGATTCACGATAACGTTAAGTATTGCTAGTCGGGAGTATACGCAGCTAGGACGAGATCGTGATTCTCGCTTTAATGGCGGCACTGAGCAGTACATAGAGCCAGCAGGGGCAGACAGAGAGGCTGCACGAGAGTGGAAAGGGTGGAGAAGTTTGTATGTGAGAGTGAAGCGGGATAGGCGGGGGTGGTGGTTTAATCTAATGGAGCCGAGAGACCATGAAACCTGGTGATAAACTTACCCGTAGGCGGCCAGGGTTGGATCGTAGGGGTAGTAACCCGTGGCGGCAGGTTGAAGGGCGGCGGGACCCCATGCAGCACCCATATCCGCCGTCATTCCCATCCCCGTCGCGTCCTTCAGTCCATACGGATTTCCCTGCAACAAACAGAATCGCGTCATCGATTTCTCGCGCGTTTTACATACTCTCTCGCCGCCGCCGCCGCCGCCGCCACCGCCACCGCCGCCGCCGCCGCCGCCGCCGCCACCGCTGCTGCTGTCTCGACTCGCACGACTACTCTCCTCTGTCTCCCGTAAAACTCCTCCCAAGCCAAATTCACCGGTGCAATATCGAGTGCAACATCGCACATTTTCGGCGTACTTCCCCGAATGGTGACTCCGATGCGTGGTAAAAAGCATCCTTGCCGAGCAAATCATTTCATGCCTCAATCTCCAAGTAAGAATTGAACAAGAACGCCACCGCGGTAGATAAGATGTACTGCCAATAATAATGAATAGAATGGACTGGCCGTCCAATGGAAACCCGATCCGAGAAAGTAAGATTCTCGATTCACCAGCGAGTGCTTCTTGATTTAATAAACCCGTTACTACACACGGAGAAACGCGCAGAGAGGACTGGGAAAGAAAGAGGGTAAAGTGAGAAAGAGAGAGAGAGAGAGAGAGAGAGAGAGAGAGAGAGAGAGAGAGAGAGAGAGAGAGAGAGAGAGAGAGAGAGAGAGAACGCTCAACGCCGCCGAAAGGGAGAAAAACTCATTGGAGCGGGAATCCCGCAAAAAGTCGTTCAAGTATCCAACAGGTATCACGGAACCGTGAATTTCGCGTCCTTTCTCTCGCGGTACCACTAGATATCAACACCACTGAATTCGTGGCTTCGAGAGAAAGCCAAAAGGAAAAAAGGCAACGACTGACAGCCTCTCCAAGAGTTTAACGAGCCGGTGCAGGTGCGATGCACTGTGAGAGATGAGTGTGCTGCTCGCATTAAGTCAATGTTTCGTGGTGTCACTACAAGAAGCGTCCCAAAGAGACAGAGTGAAACTCCAGTCCGAGGAAGAAAAGGGTATACAGAGAACGAGATGGAGGAGGAGGAGGAGGAGGAGGAGTGTGGGAGAGTGGAGGGAAGAGGAGGAGTAGGGTTGAGACTTCGAAGGGAAGAGCGTGAAGGAGGCGGTGGCGGCGCGTTAGGTGGCTAATGGTAGCACAATGGGATATTATTAGAGGGGAGGCTTAGTGGGCCCTTGGCGCCAGGGAGTTTCGCGTTACATTTAGAGAGCACGCGCGCGCGCGCGCGCGCTCGCACGCCCGTCTCTCGCAGTCATCGTCGCCGTTCGACGCTGCTCATCGTCTTCCGTGCACTGATTCCTCTTTCCCCGAGGGCCATCCTGCCAAACTCTGTTTTCGATTCGTAAAGCGCGCGTCGGCCTTCCTGCACCCCTTTTTCTCTCTTTCACTCACTTCTTTTTCTTTTCTCAATTCTCCCTCTCTTTCTCTCCCCCCCCCCCTCTCTCTCTCTCTCTCTTAGTACGTGCGAGACGGAGAGCAGCATCCATACGTGGACGTTTCTGGTGTCTCCCTTGCTCGTTCGCTCGCTCGATCCTCTCCTATACCGAGGCTGTCCCCGAGAGAAGCGGCTTTAATGGTAAACTGCGGGTGGTCCTGCGTCGACGCCTCGGACTATTGTTACGACTTGGCTGCTCGGTCAGCAGCCGATTATACGAGCGGCCTGCATTAAGGTAGCAATATGTGCGAGCCCACTTCAAGCACCCTCTCTTGCTCTTTCTTCTCTTCCTTTACCTCTGTGATCGGAGGTACCGCGCATTACTTGAGGACAGCGCGAGCTATGGCAGCGTAAACGTAGCGGTAAAGGGTAAAAGGCCGAAGACAAAAGGTGGTCCCTTTCAGTACCTTGTACGGCTGGCGAATTGTAATACGTGTTCCTTGCTATTCATGCAGTAAGTACTTCCTGCCAAGTCGTTCTGCCAAAACTTATGTACCAAAGATATTGAAGGTGCGTGCCGCTCACAATATTTTTATTAAAAACTCTAATTCGTATAAGCGATATTTTTTCGAAGTACAACTATCATTTTTGCGACGATCGGACAACGCCTTGATAGTGAAAGAGAGTTGCGTTGACCTTTTACGATGAAATCAATATCGCATGGGAAGAAGAGGAAAGTGCCGAATGAGGGAGAGAACGCGTCACTGTAGACCTTTAAGTTCAAAGCTCGGACTGCAGCGGTGGCTTAATAATTTAATTAAGAGAGCGCCCGCTAAAGAGCAGAGAGTTTCGATGAAGCCATAGGGAGTAGAGAGAAAGAGAGCCCACGGGAAAGTCTCTAGCCGAATCCAAACGATCGAGTGCTTGGAGAAGGTCTAGTTATGCATTCGAGCGAGCCTCCCAAGAGAAGCAGAGGTGCCGCCACCACGCAGGGAGGCTCGCCCGCCAAAAAGGTGTACTCTGGAATTATGCGCCCTTTTAACGGACCACCGTGCACGCTTTTTAAAGACTCGCCCTTCTTATTGCTCCCTTCGGTGGCCCGGCAGCTTGCTGTCTCCCCTCGTACGGCCGATCCTCGCGCCAACCACTTCATTCAATGCTAATAGACCACTCTTATTATATTATAATGTCCATCCGAACGATGTCTGGAATCGTCAAGAGCACGTGCTTCTTGTTTAACTAAGCGGGCCTTGAAGAGAGCCGATGATCGAGAGAGAGAGAGAGATATATATATTGTATATACATACCTGCTCTCGGCTCGTCCCAGTGAGCAGAAAGTGGGCCAACAACATCTCGGGAAAATCTTACTTCAGATATGACTCATGAATATCGATAACTCTTACCGGCCGATCTCAGATAATCGTCACCCGTGACCACACGCTCTCCAAAGTCTCGCTTGCTCGCTCGTGTACTCAACTCGCTGCTCCGTGTACGTAACAACCTGGGTAAGTGTCCCGGCGAATACGTATGAACCGCGTTGTTTCCGGTGATAAGATTACATTATGTTCCACGTACGCCGGCACGCAACCCTTGCTTTCTCGGATAAGATTGCTCCAGATTTGAGGTACTTGGCCTAATAGTTGTCCGCGTCCTCTCGATAAGATTGCCGTGTCAGCGAATTTCGGACTTCTCCAGCCGTGACTTGCTACATGTATATGTCAGTCTCATCGAGTCATTGATCTCTAGCTATGCGGAGAAAGAACTTCATCCCGAAGCACGAGAAGCGCGCTAATACTCCGTGGCAAAGGTCGCCGGCTCGTCAAAATTCTCAAAATTCCCGCTTGCCGGACCTTTATGACATTCCACATTTCCATGGGAAATGTGGAGTGAGCGAGAGAGAACGGGATGAATGCTTCTAGCGCGGTAATTGTCGCGTGCACGAAATTGCAGGGCGCCGCTAAAATTCCAGGAAGGATTGACCCCGGGTCACCCTTCCACCCAGTGCAACCGGTCACTGCCTCCAATTTATGGCGATAAAGGTGCAAAAATATGATGTGTGACTGCCACCCTCTTACCTCACAACGAATACTATTTCCTTGAGTATGGAGCAGCTACTACTGCAAAACTAATGCTAACGGCAACTCCATCGCGATAAGAAAGCTCAGAAAAACAGTTCTCGAGGTAATCGGTGATCGTCATCGACACTCTAGTAGGAATCTAGATTACTTGGAGATGCATAGTAATTACAGTACTTAAAAACTGTAAGAATTTGTCGAGGGAACATTCACAGTTACGAAGCACATGCTCTCGAGTAATGGTGTCGGAGGCGGAGATTAGCAACCGGAGCCTGGTTGCAAAGGTGCGTACACATGTTCGGCCGAGCTGATTCTTGCGATGAGAGCACCAGGCCGTGTCATAGCGTACGCACGTTAGTCCCGACATTATCTGTCCTCTCCAGGAGCAGGCGTGTGCGTTCTGCTAATTATAAGAGCGTAACGCTGCCCGATTAAGAAAGTCGTTTTATCAAACCGGCCCGTACAATATCGAGACATATTTAGCGATACAGACACTCTCACTTAGGAGAAAACTCTCTTCCCCTTGGCTGTCCAACATATTCGAACTCAAGGATCCACTTATAAAACAGACTGCGTGGACTTTTGGCAAGTTGTGTTCCGCGATAAAGTTTCGGGGTCAGTGGGTTTGCGAATTCGTATAAGTGGAGGTTCGAGAGGGCCGATAATAAATGACTGTTTCATTATTCCCCGAGCACAATACCCCTGCGAGTTCCTAGGGCGCCCGAATTGTTTCTGATTCGATTGTTTCGAGTATACAAACTCGATTGTACCCGATTTACAAAGAACGTCTCGTATAGATCTCGCCTTTCAGATTGCATCGCTCTTAAAACCTGACAAACCGCATTACACTTGTAATGTTTGTTGACGTTCCCTCACCCCCGAGCACCCCTATCGATTCCACAAGGCGACTTCTCACAGAACATCAGTGAACCGGCTTGAAAAATCAATGCAACGTTTTTGCAAGTGAAACCGTAATATCTACTCGATGAACTGCTTCATGTCCAGCTTTAATTTGTATGTTTGACCGAGGTTGGAAATTAGATGGCTAGAGATTAGGGGCGGAACAAGCTGACAGAAACTGGAGGGATTTATGAATGGCAATTTTAAGGGCGACGAACATACGTGGCAATGCACTGAGGCCACTGACGCGAGATATTCTAACATCAATTAAGCAAGATTAGCTGGAAGGCGCTCGTTAAGCGACGAAGCGAACTGTGAAATAGTCGGGGGCCGGTTTTATGGGGTATTAAATCTACATTCCTTCTGTCCGCGTACGAAATGTCGTCCATACTGTGACAGTGTTACTCCAACACCACTGATAGCCTGTTCCCTGGAATTAATCCGTACGAATTGATTTAGTACCACGGGAACTGGCCGAGTGCCGCGGACAGAGTCGAGAAATAAATTGAGAACGCGCGCGGAATCCTTGCGATCGGGCAAGAAATCATCGAAAACTCGGATGGAATTATTAAGAACATAGGTGCGAAATCATTGGGGAGAAGGAGATCGTTGATTAAGCCTGGCCGAGTGTGAGAGCTTTAAAGTTAATACTCGGCTGAGTGGCGCACTCTCTTCGAAAGGCTTTCGCAGCAATCTCAGTTCGATAATGGTCGTGTAACGACGCCCATTTAATTCTACGACTAATCCATTGTGCACGGAAATACATATTTTCGCCTTTAGTCGCCGAGATAGGAAGGTAGGAGTGCGAACGGGGCTTACGACTCGTCGCTCTTAATTTACACGAACACGCTGTCCGAGATAAGAGGATACGTGTATGTACATGTATGTGTTCGCGAACGTGTCTGTTAGTTATCGGACCTCCTTTAACTGATTGCGCGCGGTAACATCAAAAAGCCCAATCAGCCATTGTGGACTTGTGTCGTGTTCGCGCGAAAACAAGTGGAGCTCGCCCAGGAACTAAATACATACTTGGTCACTCGACTATCATCTAATATCCTAACATAATGACAACTGCATTTAACTAAAAGTCTATTCACACGTATTTTCGATCGCACTGATTTTTCTTTTTAGGTCGGACTGCTTGTGACTCATAGGTAGGAGACGAATCAGAGTGAATCAGCTGCGGGCAAGGCTTACTTGCCGGCAGAGGACAGGTGTGTAATTTTGATCAATCAAGGTGGGCGTGCTCTTATCGAGGAGCACGAGCCACTGATTGGCCCTGCTGAATTCACCTGTTCATAGGAGATAAGTTAACGCGTCATACGCGAGCACAAATATGGCCTTCGATATCTGAATCGATCCTGTTCTCGTTAACGACAACTTCGTCTTCTAACTAGATTTCCTTTCGCTTACTTTGTGCGTTAATTGTAGCCTTAATCCGTTAGTTAATTGATCGAATCAGCTTAAGAATGATTCTTAATCACATTACATACTCGCTAATCAAATTTTCAACCCTTGTACCAATTCCCGAATAAGACAGTCCAAGGCCTAACCCAATAAATACTATATGTTCTTCGAACTAGTAAACTGCAATTATAATTAGTTAACTTTTCTCTATTAACAACCAGTTAAGGACGTATGACAGTAAGAAATAGCGTGCACAAATGTACGAACGAAGTAGTTACATACTCCTGGCGAGAGGGGGGGGGGGGGGGGGCGACAGACGGGCGAGCAGGAAAAATCATGAGCAGTAAATACTCTATTTAATTATCGACTATATGAGACCCGAACCAGCTGGAAGTAGCTCCGGAACATACGCAACTAGCGAATACTCCTCTCTCCTTTATGAGCTCGTTATCGTTCATAGTACTCTTTCTCTCCCTCTCTCTTTCTCTCTTTCTCTCTCCTGCGCCCGAGCGCGCGCGCGCGCGCGCGCTCTCGCGGCTCTTGCCCCGGAGTATCCACGCTCGAGTGCAGATATAAATTGGCCGAATCGCCGATACGATCGAACCCGTCCATTTCTGGACGTGTCGACGTCAACGCTATTTATCGGTGTATCGCCGATATTCGCGCGATTAAGCGACTCCGTCGACTTACGCGACACGAGCATGCGAGCAACACGAGATACGAGAAGGCTCGCTATAAGAAATCAACTTCCCGAAAAATGAATTTGAGAAAAAAGAAGCACGATCTAGGTACTTTCGAAAGTCCAAGATAGAAGTTGGAACGTTCGGAAGTGAAATCTCTGTGGAGGGTATATGGGTGTGCATTGTTAGCGGATTTCTCGGAGACAAAGCGGGAAGGATTCCTTCGTACGAGGAGAGCGTGTCTGACGAAATTGCCGGTTGCCCGGGTAGGAAGGGAACGATTCCACTGAAGTATGCTGGGGAATCCATCAGAGAGGACTCGTTAGCCGCGGAGATCGACGGTGTCTTCCGTGAAGGCGAAACTTAAACGGGATTATCGCCCGGCTGGTCCTCTCTTTCTCTGTCGCTCGGGCGACAGGAACGCGTGAGTAATTCGACGCAGCCGTTGCCATCGTGGCCAATGGGAAGGGATAGGTGGTTGAGAAGAGATCTAGCTAGACGAAGAGGACAAGGATGCCAAGTGGAGAGAAGTGCGGATTCAGGTTGGCCACGAGATCGAGGAGAGGACGCGGCCAGACACGGTAGCGGGATTCCAAGCTAATTCGTGGCAAGACCACGTGCTAATCCGTCTTGAGTAAAGGCTCGAGAGGAGTAATAATCGGCCGGTGCGGCTCGACCGACGGCACCGATCAATCTGCGCCGAACTCAAGCCACGCGCACTTCACACTAAACGTTACAAACCGTGTTGCAACGCCAATGGTACTATTCGTCAGTCGACTCTTCGTGTGACTCACTTTTCAAGACGCAAAAAGCATCCTAGACTAATAATAAATATCTGACTCTCCCTTCAATCCACCTAATTTCAATTCGTAATTGGCCACCCACTTGCAAATCCTAAGAAAACATTCCACTCACTAATGACACACCAACTGATTATAAAACTCCCGACTAAATTATCCATATCTATTACATTCGCTTTATATAATCGTTACTATACTAACACAGCATTCTACGCGATATTCGTGTCTAACTCTGAAAGAGCAAACTGCCAGTAAAGCGAAAGGGGATTACAATGATAGCTACGAGGTGTAACCTCGCAATCAAGTACACGGGATTGTGAAGTAACTTTCGCAAATCACTAATGGAATTTCAGCGTGCTCCGTAAGAAGCTTGAGTGTCGGACAACTCTGACACGGGTAAATAGAATGAACGATGCTGAATTGACAGGGACAAGGCAGATGCAATAGACATTTTGGGGTTGTGGGTAGTTGAATGTAATTCAAGAGCTATTAAAATTGAAGAAATAGAGTAAAGTAGAGTTGAGACTTACCAATGGAGAGTAGAATGCCGAGCTGTCCATGCCAATGCTGGGGTAGGGCCCTTGATCGGTGGTGGAGGGTGTGGGCGTAGGGTACGAGGAATAGGAGGTAGCGGTAGGTGCCAGTCTGGGATAAGCTCCAAGTGCGAGCCTTGCTGCGCTATCGTACTGACAGCTGCAAACCGTCTGACCCGTCACTGGGTCTGTCATCATAGGTCGACCATTCTCGCAACAGCCTGGGCCTGCGGCCCCGGCCACTGGGGTGCTGGCACCACCCGAGGCACCGGTCGGTCCCGCTCCCGTCGTCGTGGTCGCCGTCGACGAGGGCGATAGCGCACCGGGACTCAACGCACCACCCGACGACATCGCCGGCGACGTCGCCGTTGTTGGTTGGCCTCCGCTCACCAGGAGCTGAAGCAAACAAAAGAATTCCATTGTTAATACCGACTAGTCATTACATATTAAAAGAGACATTCGTATTTCGAACCTGTAATATTTTATATTATGTGTCATAAGTTGCTTGTATTGAAATAATGAAGAATAAAGTAATTATTGTATTATTCTTTTGTTTGATTAGTTAGTTAATAGTGGGAGTGTGTAACACTGGCAATTTGGCAGTGATCTCAAGTTTTGTCAGTGACCGCACGGTCGTGTACGTGCGGTTCGAATAATGCCGCTTCATTAGGTGCGACGAGACTGTGTACCAAACACTCTACTATATCCCCACTTCCCTCTGCCTGCTGTCGGCACTATAACAAATCGGATTACCGTTCACACAAGCGAGGGCTGACTTTCGTTGGCATTTTCTTTGCGAGCACATTGGCTTCCTAATAGATTAATAGATTAATGCTCGTATGGCCCCACATTGTCCGTCAACACGTGTAGAATCTATCAGATAGCGACATTGTTATATTCAGTGTGAGCCTCCGTCAAAATAACGACTTTAGCATTAAAATAGTTATATCACCAAGAGCGGTCGAACATACCGTTTAAATAATACATTTGTCGGCCTCACGAATGCTTTACAAACGGTTGCTGTTTGCCTTGTCGGTGCATTGATAACGCTGCCTTCCCTATCTTGGAATAACGAACCTGCCGCCGAGAAAGCGAGAAATACAACTCATTCTTACCGAAACTTCCCCAACAGATATTTCAGTTCAAAAGAGTATGTATTAGGATTAACGCGTAAAAGCATTCACTTCAAGGACATTCATCGTCAGCTCATAAAGTCTCGAGCATAAGCAAGAGAAGATAGTCCTATTGGTGAACAGGCGAAAGTATCTTCTCTATCTGGAGAAACACAGGTAACGCGAAGGTGAAGCTCAGCGACGGCGCTCGTGTCGAAATACCACACGATAGTCGTGTTATTAATCAAAACATTCGCGGGAGTGGCATGCAAATGCTGTGTAATCATGTACAGGATCACAGGTGAAAATCTTGACACGAGAAGGTTATGAACCCATCACTATCTGTGTCCTGAACTCTCAAAAATATGTCGAACTAAGAAGTAGAGCAGGCGAACAATGTTTCCATAGGAACAATGAAATATATGTAAAATGAATTATTAATACAGATCAAAATCCAAGTCGATTAATAAGCATGAAGATTGAATGTTGCCGGGCAGGCGTGATTCCCTGAGTTGCGGAGCTATTGTGCCGTTCCGGTGCGGCAAATTAGCCGGTTGTAAATGAGAAGGCAATGAATCCCTGTAATTAATACGGCGGGGCGCGCCAGTTATTTCAAGAGAATGAAGCGCTTCGAGTTGGAGCACGTACATCCGTGGCGCTGATAAAGCCTCCTCTTTCCACGGAGACGTCCCGCATACCAGGCTTTCCTCCTCCTGATTCGGGTGTGCGAGGGTGCTCCGAGGAAAACGTGCCGCACGCTCGTACCCCGACACCTTTCTATTCGTAGAGCGTGTCGAAATCACCGCGGCGTCGTTCACGTACGCCCACGTGAAACGTGATAAATAGCGTCGACGAAAACATTATTCCCGCGGGATTGCCTCGCTATTCTCCCACTTTGTTTTCCCTTCCAGCCGATTAGAAGATGTCGTCTCTGTTGCCGCCTTTTCCTATCATGCCGCTCAACAAGTATCAACTTCCTTGCGACGATGTGTTTGTTTACGCATTTTCCCGCGTCGACGGACAAGTTTCCACGTGGAGGTATTTCGAATGCCTGAGCGCTCTGATTAATCTTCGGTTCATGCAAATCGGGTTTGGTCAGGCAAGCATAACGGGTTACCGGAATTCTTGTGGAAGGATGTCGCTGCAAAATACCAAATCTCTCTATCTCTCTTTCTCTCCTTCGATAAGCAGTAGATGTCGAGTCCGCGAGAACGGCACTATCGAGAAACTGTCGCGCGATGCCGTCTCCGGTTGATTGAAGCGCTATCGCAGCAACCGATAATCCCAAGTGGGTGCCGGCCAGCCAAGCAGTCGCGGCTCTCCTTTTCTTTCCGGTATACTCTAGCCGAGACACGACTCTGCGAGACGGTCTGTCGCGAGCGGCGCTGTTGGAGAGAAGGAGAAGAGAAGGTGATGCAAAAATAGAAGAGAAATGCGAACGGCATCTGGAGGCCTGGAACCAAGGGAACGAGGTAAACCGAACTTTCGTGAACAAAGAGCCGAGGTGGCGGGTGGCGGCACACCTCGAGGCACACACCACACCAACAGGCCTGGTAGGAGAGAGCAGGAGCAGCCGAGGGTACATGCGTGCGTACACACGTGTGTGCCAGAGCAGCGTGTGTTCTCTCCACTCACGCAGGAAGTATCTTGTGTGCGTGCTTCTCCGAGTCCTCTTGCCCTCTTTCTCTTTGCCTTCTCTGCCGCCCCTATCGTTCTCCGGCCTTTTCTCTTTCTCGTTGGACTGCCTAGTCTCGCTGCGAGACTCGTTCGCTCTCTCGCAGAACGAGCGCGCCCTCATCGCTCACGAAACGTTCCGGGTACTTCTCCCCTCTTTCTCTCTCTCTTACTCTCTGAGTAGAGAACGAGCGCGTCTGGAGCCATTCACGCCCTGCTGGGTTTCCCATCGGAACCTTTTAAGACCCGACTACCACCACCACACTACCCCCGCGGCACCGTCACTGCGCCGCGAAAACCCTCGCTCTCCAACACCCCATCTCACCCAAATTCTACCTTCACCCACCCTTCTCACCAACCCTCTCTCTCTTAGACGACGATTCTACTCTATTCCTCTCTCAACCTCTGAGTTACTGTGCCAGAGTAACTTGGAACTCTATAGTAAGTAAAGATGTACGGCGCCATGTATGCTGCAGATTTCCAGGACCAGAAACTAGCTGCTCTGACAGTAGCGGTGTTATGTAACGCAAATGTATAAAGTGCCGTCGTCTTCGCGGGCAACAGCTGTGTACCCACCACATACTCCCATGGCAACTTGGAACGTTTATTTGACGCGTGCTCTTTCTCCACCCGTTCTCAACTGCTTCTAGCCGAATATACATATTCTTCGCGCTTTGTGGAAAAGGACTAGTAGAAGCTCTAATTACAGTTAGGAGTATGCTGAGTGAGCTCGCGCTCCCCGTCGGGATAAAGATTAGTGTGCTACGCTGAGATTGATGCCCCGACGACTTGTATACCCGAGATAAAGAGTGTTTTACGTCGAAAAGCTATCGGGCGCATCGGCTCACCTTATCGCGGCAGGAAGGTGCGTACCCGACGTCGAAACATGAAATCGCATTTTAGTCAGTTGTATTATCGCACATATTAATCGGGGCCGAGATGTATCTCGTGAGCAATCTCGGCTATCGGCTTCGACGATAAGCTGATTTTATCTCACCGCTTTCCTTACTCCATTACGATGTGCTACTCGTCAGACTTGTCAAGGAACCTCGCGAAAACACGTAAACCCATAATCGGTTGTGATCCAAGTAAATCGTGTCGTTTTGATTGAAAGGAATACTTTCGAATCTCTTGTTCTGGTTAGAAGCAGAGGGGCTGGTCCGAAAAGAGAGCGCAGACGCAGACATGACCGTCGGACGAACCAGATGAAAGTGGCAGCGGAGGAATCCAGCTCCTCTTAGAACAGGGCTCGGCCAGGTTCCTCGCGGGGGTTCTCTATAAATAGGATTACACGTGTCCAATTTAAAGAAAATCGCGGTACACGTTAATCGCTCGTTGTCAATACTCGAAAGCGCGTGTACAGTAACCGGAGACACCTGCTCCTGTGCGCAAAGGTGCGACTGTATTCTTGAGAGAGAGAGAGAGAGAGAAAAAGAACGCGTATGTAAGATAAATGGAGAGGGGGCGAAAGGTGTGCACGTATGTAATCCTTGAAAGCGCGCAATCGCGTGCTCACACATGTGCAAATTGCTGCCACATTGTACGCGTTAGGACAGCTCTGGAATACAGAACGTGTCTCTCCACTAGTCTACTTTGTCGTGGTGCCTCACATGAGTGGCTGTGGCTGCTCACCACACTAACTCGATGGCCAGCAGCAAGCGTTGGAAAGCAGAGCGAGAGAGGGTGCGAGATTCAGGCCGCTGCCGCTGCCGACGCCGCCGCCGCCGCCGCCGCTGCCGCGCGAACAGGTTGCAAAGGAAAGACAGGCCCGGACCAGCCGAGGTAGAAGGAGAGCCTCCACTCTACGAAAGAGAACAGGTGCAAGGACACAAGAGGCTCGCGCTCGCGCAATTCGCGCTAAAAAGATGGAGGACACCGAAGGTACTTGGAGACTCTGTCGTATCCCAGCCTCTCTTCCTCGCGCCTCCTCTCTTTCGTTGCTGAACGACAATCTGTTTCTCTCAGTTTCTCTCAACTCTCTCGCCTCGCTCACTCTTTTTCTCTGCCAAGAGAGTGGGAGCCCGTACAACACACCTACGGAGAGATTCCCGGCCCCTTTCCTGCCGGTTTCGTCTCCCTCTCGTGCGGGAGCCCTTGTATGACAACGGCGCGAACGTCGTCCAGTTCCACTCGGCGGTCACCTCCCTCATTCCCCAACAAATTAGTCGGCACGCCAACTTTTCTCGGGAGCAGCGTCCCCGACAACAGAGTCCAATAAAAATTTCATAGAATCAACCCCCACGCAAGAAAAGTCTCCTCAAGTTTATTTAATAAATTCGTGGCTACTACGAAGTCGCCCTCTCTTGGCTATAGTATGTTTGTCCCTCTGAACGTTTATTCTGAGAGTGTTTACCCGGGCCAATGCAACGGGTTACAAGGGGACGGCTATATTTTTGTGTAAAGTATTGGCGTTGCACATTCCAGTTGTCGTGACGTGTGCCGCCTGGCCCGAAATAAACGTGTCGCCGGCCTTATTTACGCTACTATCCTCCTATTTATAGGGATCGCGTATCCTCTAATTTGTATATCACGTTACGAGCGGGTGGCACTAACGGCGGAAGAGGCATGGCGAAAAACTGCGGCAATAAAGTAAGAGCGGGCGCACAGGGCTCGCGCATGTGTAATTGCGGAGATCGGCAAAGCTGCTTCCAATATATGCAGGATACTCGTCGTCAGTGCAGATGCCGCTGAAATATCGGGTAATAATGACGGTAACAATTTAGCGTTAATTACCCAAGCGACCTCTCTCATGGCTCGGTGGGTTAGGGGTGCGAGAGGAGGCAGTCCTCCGAATGGAATGGCACGCAGTGAAAGGAGGCAAAGAGCGAGAGAGTTCCGCGAGAGGGCGATGCGGCTCTTTAAAAAGGTCTGGCCCGGCACGGCGGCCTGTCCCTCGCGGATGCGTGTCGGGGGCGGTGAGATCTATTTGAGGCCTTAAAGACTCCGTTAAAGTGGCAGTAACTCGACGTTAAGAAGGCGCGAACGTTAACTCGAGAAACGAGCGGCACAGCTCCCGTGGTATTTTTATGCGACTCGCCGAAACGTTTGTTATACATAGGTGGAGGAGGCGCGCGGGCGTTTAAATTTTTACGAGCCGCCAGCCGCCGCCACGCACCTACCTCCTGGCCTGGGAAATCTTTTCAAGTGTTGGCCACTCGACGTTATTCAGCTCGACGCCTAATTTCACCAAGCATAAATAAAACGATTCAAAGTATACTTGTCACCTGACCCTACTTTCTCGCTGCGACTAATACCCGAGTGCTTTACGAGAATCCATCTGGAGAGTGTGACTAGTCGGCATTAATACTTGGAGCCAGATCAGAAATCGAGTATTAAATGAAGAAAGACGAGTCGCTAGCCGATTCAAGAATAAAGTTCGATCGGTTCTCAGGTATACACTACTCGTTTTCACGTTGCATTCCTTGAAGGGAGGAGCAACGAGGCTTGGCGTCCAATCTGCCGAGGAAAATAAGAGGAAACCGAAAAGCGCGTGGACGAAAACGAGGCCGTTCCTATGCCGATGAGACACGTGCACCTTTAAAGAGCAACCGGTTTCCGCGAGGTGCGTGTTGCGGAGGGAGCGCAGCAGCACGATGTGCCCGTGGCCGGGTCGAGGCAAGTACGTGCGAGAATCCTCCCGATAATTGCTGATCCCGTCAATCATCGTCCAAGGAACCAAGCACACGTTCTCTCAAACCGAATACTTCTACCGCGATACAGGATAATAACAAAGTATTTCACATCCGGATAACGACGGTATAATGGACGATAGTTAACGAAGTGCGCGTCAAAACGAGAGGCAAGAGTTTTCCGCTCGTATGGAACATGCAATACCCACGGCAGCATTGTGTACACACCGAAAGGCCAGTGCCTCGTCGGGCATTATTGTAAGCGATGCCCACTTCGCTTGCCGTACTATGTAATCAAGCGGCCGTACCGATTTCAGTGTGATTAGCAGTCAGGCGATATGATGCCGACGGATTTTTTTGTTCCAATGCTATCTACCAGGACGAGTCACGGGATCGCGTTGTACAGCGTTCTAATAACTCGCAATTAAACTCGCAACTATAATAGGATAGAACTAGACTCCCGAGAACAGGAGAGCCGATCTTTACGCATTTCTTCGTCCCGCGTCTGCCTTATTACCTGCCATATAAAGCAGCCGGTCCAACGTCAACACGCCTCTTTCACACTGGACAGGAGACCTTCCATGAACGATGAAAGAGGAAAACACAAGACCCAAAGGTGCTGATGGATTAATAAGTAACTAGTGACTGTTATTTATTAACAGAGGAATACTTAACCCTTTACCAAGGGAAAGATCAGCATGTATTGTTGATGGACTGGAAGGAAGGGCAGATAAAAAAAGTGTAAATATGGCTGTGAGAGATAACGCATTAAATGTGAGACAATGGCGCGGTAGGCAAGTGAAAAGTGGTGTGAGGTGCTCGGACGAGGAGAAGAGCGATGAGGGCATCGGTGAAGCGTTAGGCCACGATTCTGAAAACGGATATCACGGAGATACCGTGAGTCGCTTCCGTGTCCAGGGCCGTAATTATATGGCAAGGCGCACGATATACCGGTTGCACGATTCGCGTTATTGCCATTACGCTCTCTCGTGTACAAGCTCGCGAACAGATGCTCCCCGCTTGATACTCCGGCTCGACGTCCCCGCGAGAAGCGGAACGCCAGGGAGAAGCTCGTAAATCGGACGTGCGCGTACAATCGATGTCTCTCTCTCATTGAGCGAAAGACTGCTCGACTTCCCCGAGCCAAGGAACCTATGTAGTATGTATGTATGCACATACTTATACCTGAGAGACACGACAGCCAGCTGAGAGAAACTGGGTGCACGAGAAAGCGAGTTAGGGATATTGGTCCCTTCGATCAAGGCTCAGTCACACATATTAATGAATGCTGACCCATTCCATACCAGATGCCTTTTCAGAAGAAGATCGACGCTTCAAATGATAAAAAAGAAGAAGGTTGCAATGGACCTTGTAAATTCCATCAACCAAACACAGAGCTATCTTCCAAACTGAGTGACAACCTGCTCCAATTCTCACGACACCAACGTATACTTGTATTTAACACACAAACCGATCTTTCTCTTACTTTAATGTGCTTATTTTAATTCCGAATACGTACATGCACTTTAGCGCTTTACAGGGCGGTACAGGAATGTGAGATTAGCGGCTTGTTCCATTTGTCCAGGCCAATTATGAGAAATGCTAATCGGCCGCTTAAACACGAATTCCAGTACCACTCGTTGTCCGCGGGAATCCGCTCGCCGAGTTAGTATTGTATCCCAATGATTTTTCATCGATTCGCTCACCAATATAACCAAGCTCGCTGCGTTATCGTGAATCAGGGTTTACCAACCAGGCCGAGGATTCGCCCACCGAAATATCGATGCGAAGCTCTCTCTCGTCCAGGCGAATCGATGGGCGAAATTTGTCGCCAGCCAAGACGTAGTGCCGTTTCTCTCATTGGAAAGGAAGTAAGGGAGAACCGGCTATATGTTATGGTTATTACGAGGCGATCGGTTTGTAAGCGCGCGTTATTTGCAAGGCAAGATTGCTAACGAGCAAGGCGGGTAACTGTTGTAACGATAATTCTAAATAATTATTGTCGCCGACGGTTGAAAAAGTAATTGCTGCCATTACCGAGGACCGCCCGTAACAGGTAGGATACTGTTGCCGAAGCTACTGGTAAGAAAGACACCGGAACATGAGACCCTTGCACGAGCTGTACTTTAATGACACCTGACCGATCGATCGATCTATCGTTCGAGACACGAACCCTTTCCATCATCGACTATTATTCAGTTCTGCTGATCAATCATATCGCCTACACCATCGTGTAAATGTTTGGTAAAGGTTACATGTTTCAACATAGAGTTGAAGAAGGATGTAATATTCACTATATTATTAAAATACAAACACGCAGTGTAGCTGTGCTCATGTGGGAGTATATTTCGAAAATTTTTCATTAAAACACATCCCTGTCAGCGCAGTGGACAACGGAACGGTCTACCTTTGTTTCAAGCAAACGTACTTTTGCCGCGATGAAAAGCTTTGTGCTTGCTCTCTTTCTTTGTAATTCTGTATCTTGGAGCAGAGGGCCATTGTCTACTCCTTTATAGTACAGAAGACTATAGACTCACACACATAGTTGCCAAGAATTTTGCTCGGAACCTCGAAATGTTTCTGTCGGAACGAGCGCGGCATACACAGTGGAAGTCGTAACGCGTTGGCTATTAGAAAATCTTGAATAGGTCAGTGTTAATTAAATGTCAGTGCTTGGAAGGGCAATGCGCGCTTTCATTCACAGCCTCGGATACACAATACAGCAGACTACATATTCCTCTCTTCTTCCCGCTGAGTTTCCCGGCCGACTAATTAACAGCATAGTCAATGGCGAAGGTGAATTACTTTACATTGTAATTGATAAGGTCTAGCAATGGCAACCTAACACCGACACGACTATGAATCTGATAACCAGCTAGTTTTCTATTGAGGCGCCAGCTTTTTCATGCGAACAAAGATGAGAGCGACTCGCCAAGCGTTGGAGATCCGTGCACTCGCGCGATAATCAACCGCAATAATAAATACAAATGGTAATGAAGCCACGATGGCAATCAATCCGTTGGCGTGCTCGGTCTTATTGGAAAGTTGATGCGCAACCTTTCGCGTCTTCCCTCAATCAAGTATGAATCCAGGAATGAAAGACACGACGCCACGTTCCTAGAGAAAACGACTAGATAAATCCAATGATCTACTTTCATTCAGGCGGAAGCACGAATCCATACATACATATAGTTTATAGAATGTACGCAGTATATGATGATAAACGTACAGGAAAGTATTACCGTCGCACTGGAAAATGACACTGAAAAATCTTGTAGAATTCTTTGGAACGATAAATATATTAACTACCTAATCTCGAATTGCCCGGTCGCTCTTTACACTTCCGGTGTGCCGACGCGTTTTCTATTCCCCATTATAAATTCGCCTAAGTACCCCATAAACTCCAATTATCGTTAGCCGCGTTTCCGCGGGAGTGATGCGTGCCCGCGTAAAATATTTATTATCCCGTGGACTGGCAATTGGCGACGCGCTCGTAAAACGTCGCTTGCTAGATCCCGGAGAACGCACTTACCCGGCTGCTAGCCGAGTAGTCTTTAGACTTAGCAATCAGTCCGCTCGCTCTTCCATGAGGCACTTACCAACGATTCGAGTCCTTTTTCCTGCCGGAATCTTTATAATCAGCTACGGAAAAAGAGTACTTCTACTTAACCCGGAAGAAATCTATAAATGCACATTCTACAATGCGCGCTCAATATCATTCATTTGCCTAGCTTACATAAAATCTCAAAATACGCAAGGATTGTGTAACGTATATTATATTCTTGCCCATATCTTCGAAATAGTTTATGTCCTTCGGAAGAAGCATTTGGATCTTGGATTTGGGGGATGAATCAATCCACTCGGTCAAGCGATAAGATAATCAATGACAGTTTAATTAAATTAGATTGCGTTCGAGCACGTATCTTCTGTCGGAAAGCGACAAAAGCTTGTCTTTCTTTAATTGTTAGTGACTATTGAAACTAAATGATATGTTACATCGGGATATAAAGAAAAAGGCTGGTCACTGGAAATGCCAGAGAATAATGCACTTTGCGGCTTGGTCAGGGAGCGTGCACCTTTCTCAGCGGGCCATGCGGGTATAGAGCACCTACCCGTATTATTACCATCTAGTCTCGCAGGTTCCACCTGCGCGATCCTCCAGACCACGTACCCATACCTCTGTCTACATCTTTCCCTCTCTTTTCGCCCCTTTATCGACCATTATTCATTCGTCCTCGTATCCTTTTCTCCTCGCTATGCTGCGACTGCGCGCCTCTCCAACCACCCTCGAGAGCGCGCCTGTCCGTTTTTTCGCCACCCGTAAATCAGAATTTCCCTCGCCCCCTTTCGCTCCTCTTCCATTAACAGATTTTCATTCACGGATCATCTGTATTACTAGAGCTTCTTTGCGATTGCCACTAGTGAATCGTATTTACAATGGAATTACTCTAGACTTGGAACTTTATATTTTCCTTTTGCAAAAAGTCATTGCAAGTGGATATAACTATTATTTATAGGTAATCGACACTATTTGATTTTCTTGTATAACCACTAATATTAATTAAACTTCCGTCAGAAAATACAGGCCTTTGAGACACGGGGATGCCTATCGCTTGGGGAACCGAACGAAACCGGTAAAACACTAGCGCAATACTACAGCCGGCAGGAATTTTAATTATGGCATAATTAACTTAATAGAACTGACAGTATGGGGAGTAATAAATCTGGGTGTTATCTAGTGCATCGCTACTTTGGACGGAGCAGGCTGCAAAAAGCGAAAGATCAGGCATAAATCGTGGAGTGATTCAAGGAAAAAGCGAGCACCCTCTAAAGTGTGAATTCGGGATTTCGTGTGATTACTACGATCGTTTTTACGATCGCGCCGTAGTTACACCGGTTTATGTTTACAAAATTGGCTAGCATCGATCACAGCCCCTTTATGGGCTAGACGATCAATCGGCGCCGTGAGAGAAGAAAGTCGAGAGTTAAGTAACGAGCCGCCTAGTAAGTAAAGCGCAACTAGCAGCAATGCGGTACAGGGACTAGCTCTGCCGGAGATTTCTCGGAATAGTCGCATAAGTGTAGTGAGTGCGTCGCGGCGCAAACAAAGTCACATGTTCGCCACCCATTGCCACCCATTGCCACCCTTCCCACGGATCATTCCGAATTCGAGTCAACCGTAAAACTTGATCGACTAACTGCGACCTCATCGATAATTCCTATAAAGGTATTATGTACGCTTTCACGAAACACCCGTCGTCACTCGTTCTCGAGACTTCGAAAAGAAGGAATTAACGCACCTTGATTAGTTCAAGTATCGCAGGTTTAATTAATGAAAAGCGTTTCTCATTACGAAGGTGTCTGTTTAATTGAATACTAGCTGTTATATTGGGCTTTCGGCTATTTATCATAACGGGTTATGGACATAAATCAAATCACCGAAATGAGCCACGTGTGTGGTGACTTTCGGAGGCCAATTAGTCAGCCGTCGGGTGCGGGCGAGAGACAGTCTTTCTACTATAAAGTAACGTTAGCTTCCTTTAAATCCACAATCCGTATCTTATTCAGAACCTTACGATTGATTGCCTAATTTCCGTGAAGACTGTGCAAGCAAAAGTTAATCCGAAGCTTCGAAATTGTGCATAAAGCTGAATTGAAGGTAGCCAAGATTAGGTAGAGAGCGACGGTTCAACATTCGAAAATGCTTGTGTGGGGCAAAATTCGAGTCAAGTGACATTACACCTCAAATCCAATTGTGAAGAATCTAACTGTACTTTAATGGACTCTTAAACCAAATAGTTAACACAGCTTTAAAGATAGTGTTAAACGCGCAGACGCATATCGTCTTCGTGCCGTCAACATCGTGTAACAACAGACGCGTGACAAAACTACATGCGCAAATCAGATTTTCCATTTCCTTTCAGTATTGCGTTCCGCTTACACTGCTATTCAATGGAGATTAGGACTTAGCATGACAGAAGCACAGGTGTGAAGCGACTTACCTGGGAGGCCGACGGATACGAGTAACCAAATTGCGCGTACGCTGACATCTCGACGAAAACGCAAGTCCGGCGAGGATCAGTCCTCTCTCGGTTTTTCTCGATGTCTCTGGCGCGCGCGCAACAAAAAAAAACCAAAAGCGATAGCTCACAATCGCACCTGCACGCACTATACACTCTTTCTATCTTTCTCTATCTTTCTCTCTCTTTCTCTCTCTCTCTCTCTCTCTCTCTCTCTTTCTCTTTTTCTCGTTCTCTCCTTTTTGCCCTGGTAGCCACTAGGTCCGAAGGTTCGTCAACCGGATGTGAGGTTGAGGTGAGTCGTGATAACGCGAAACACCGTGAACGACGACTGCCATCAGGGTGTCTGCGAGTCCTGTCGTGAGTCTCGGTGTGGCAGCCTCATGCCTGACTGTCGGTGTGAGGCTGCTGCTAGCGGGAAGACGGCAGGTCCGCTGGCCGACGGACACTCACCAAGATTCTCGGGGCTCGACTCGAGTCCAGTCGGCTCGACGCACAGTTGCACGAGAGAAAATGAAGAGCAGGAGCGTCGAGTAGAACCAGTATAATACGTAGCACGAGTAGCACGAGGTATCAAAGGAAACGTAGGAGTAAATCGCGCGGGCCACTTCGAGTGGGTTGCGCGCTTCTGGCTGCCGGCACTTTTCTCGTTGCGAGTCCTCCGCACTGTGTGTCGTTCGGCTTCTTGTCCTCCCGGACGCGCGAGGGACGCGTCACCCACGAAAAAAGGACGAGAATAGAGCGCGATTTCGGCGCGACGGGACGGACATTCGGACAGACGGCGGAGCGTCACGAGCGATTAGCTATAGAGTTCGTTCGTTCGTTCGGTCCGTCCCCTGCTCTCACAGGGCACTCCAGTCTGCGACTGACTCGGCAGCACTCACACCACTTCATCGGCCTTCCACTTCGCTCCGTCCCGGTTCCCCCTCTGGCGAGGAAAATCGAAAGCACTGCCTGCCCCCACCGAGTGCCGGTAGGAGTGGCTTGGTGGGAGCGGACCAATGAAGCGGTCAGGTACGAGCTTGCGGGCGTCTCTCGCCCGATGTTACGACCATCAGGATTGGCTCAGGAAGCGGCGCGCGGGCGTCCTTTCGAATCGAACGTGCCCATGGGCCACATTCCGCCCTCGGCGCCCCCCACCCCACCCCACCCGCCCATCGTCCACCGGCGGCTTCCGGGGGCAGCGTGAAAACGATCCGGCACGGCCGTTTCCCCGCGGCGGCTGTTTCTACGCGGCCGTTTCGCCCCTACCAGAGCGCGTACAAACGGCCGCGGCGGAACAAGGAGAAACGAGTATGTTTACGCGGGTCTACTCTTGTCAACCCGACGGCGAGGGACTTAAATAAATCTGCCGGCCTGGCCTCTCCCTCGCGTTCTCGCCCTCCCGCGATATCTCTCGTGCTCTCGTTTCTACTCCCTCCCAACCCTCCATCGTCCAATCTCACTCGCTCCCATTCGCTCCCACACGCCCTCCCTCTCCCTCGCTCACACAGGGTGTTCTCTGTACGTTTGTAATGTCGCTCGCGTCGTACTCTTTCCCGCCGACGAGGAGGAACCACCTTCTTCCGGCTTATATCGCGCCATTGTCCGGCGCAGTGAAATTGCCGGAGTAGTACGGTGTGTCGTGCCGCCTGTTTCCACGCTTCGAGCACGGAACTTTGTTACGGCAGCCTGCCACGAACGATGAAACCTCTCGCGCGGACGCCCCGCGTCGCCGTCGACGCGGCGCGATCTTGTTATGCTTGGAGACAGAGAGACGGAAACCAAGAGACAGAGACAGAGAGATAGAGAGAGAGAGAGAGAGAGAGAGAGAGAGAGAGAGAGAGAGAGAGAGAGAGAGAGAGAGAGAGAGAGAGAGAGAGAGAGATAGCCCGAAGGAACATCAGAGGCATCAACCCCGGCAACGATATTGTTGGAGGATTCCGTGGAACCGCTCGATACCAAGTACGAAACTCGTGCAGTCTAATTAACTTGCACGCATCGAACTTTTCCTGGATGGAAAGAGTGGCGCACGCCGGCAAGCGCAGAACTGTGCAGGGATACGCGCGACCGAGCTACGAGATTGAAAATTTTACGAACGGTAGACTTGGAGAAAGGATTAGCTGTGGAGGATCCTTTGAGCTCTCTCGGTGCCATTTGGAATAATTTCACGGGTTATTAGGCCGTAGCAATAGCCTAAAACCATGGTCGGTCAAGGGGTATTTATCCGGCAAATTAGTGTCCAAGGGATTAGGGTTGTCCGATGTATCCGCTTCCCTCTAAATACGATAATGAAGTTACCCTCGGACACTTATTTTCTGAATCTGTCTCATTGGCCCTGTAATACCATTATAACGAGCCGACCCCCGAAACAATCTCCCCATCGGCCAACATTCTCCAGCTGACCCACACTCGCCGACAGTGTCCTTTCATGGAAATGTACGCCGGTCTCGTTTCATTGAGCAAACTTAAACGAGGAATCATGGATGTTTATACACAGGTATTGAGAGTGGCTACGACGAGCGGTCAAAGCGGATATTCAGGCGAGAGGAAACACTTCCTCGAGAGGAGACCGCATGATCCGGACGGTCAGGAGGAGAGAAAAAAATGTGGCTGGAAAAAGCAAGAACGGAGAAGCATAGACGCGCAGGAGAAAATAGTAGTTGCCACGCAACAAGATCCAGCGCCACTAATAGGATTAGCTGACAGCTCGACGAGGTCCTTGGAAGATAAGGATCCTTCCGGGGACTCTTCGTACCTGATCCCCGAAGCTCTCTGGAGCAACAGAGTGAATCTGAGCGAGAGGGCAAGCGTGCAAGGGCGCTCAATGAGGAGAGAAGCACGCTGGAAAAAGGGGCCACGGGCCCTTGGAATGATTTATAGCTCTGCGTAAACCTAGTGACCTGCCGATCACGCCCCTCGAGCGAGAGAGCAGTCGCCAGGATAATGTGAACGTTTGGGAAAACTCTGGCCCGGAGAGCGGCTTGCTCCCGTTGTCAGTCGTCTCGTGCCATGGCCCTTTTGAATAAGTCAGTGTACAGCCGTCAAAACCGCACAATAACCCGTTTAATCCCGTTCCTCCCACTTGTTCTTTTTCCTCGAGAAAGAAAACCTCGCTGAATTGAACGAGCGAAAGCCGCGCGCGCGCGTTTCCTGAAACTTTGTTTACCGTCCTACCACAAAAGAGAGAAAGAGAGACTTGTGTCTCTCGGTGTGTCTACTTCATACCACCAGCCAGGAAGACGAGGAGACACTGTTTGCACGGCAAATATTTTACTTTCCTGTCGGCGGGGAAAACTTCGCCTTGCCCGTACGGCAGCAATCACCGATGAAAATCGGGGGACACTTTTCTCCGCCGTTGGATATACTCTGTCAGACTGCTAACGATACGCGTTAATCGATTATATTTGCATAGTCGGCCGAAAGAGCGAACCGCAGAGCAAATAGGTAAGCGACAATTATACATATGGAAATTATAATTGCAGCTATAATTGGCTCACGTAATTCCACTGCTAATTCCATGGTGCGGGTTCAAATTCATTATCATTTCGGGCCAGTAATTAGGCGGGTCCGACGGACGCGCGCTCGCGCTCCTGTAAAGCGGATTAAAACCTGTGATTACGTACGTTAATACCTTAAAGGCTCCGGTGCATTACTTGCTGTAATAACGCAGGCGCAGATGTACAGAACCGGTGCGAATGATTTCCGCTGACTCTTTTTCCTTGATACCAGCTGGTGATATATCGCACGATTCGACGAAGTAAAGGGCACTGATTCAGTGCTCGTAATTCATGCACGAACAACCGACGAGATAATTTATTTATTGATATCCTGCGAGTTCCACGATAATCGATGGATTTGCCATGCTCAGGGCTATCGTAGTAGGTCGCATTACAACATTACTATTACAGTAACTCTCTGGAAAACTTTGTGCACGAAGGGGCAAAAGTTTTCCGTCAATAATCCATCGGCCCACCGGCACTGTGACACGAGCTCTTGCAAATTGACCATTATTTATTCATCTAACCAGGGAGAAAACGACATGAAAAAAATGCGACAATTTTTGCGCACGTGTGTGCCGCCAGGGTTGCATTCTAATATGTTACAGAGTGAAAACAAGACGATGTCAATCAAAATTTATTTCCTATTGCTGGAAATTCCATTTGGTGTAACATTTGAGTGGATTTCTTGCGAATTTTAAAAGAACTATAACCGCTTTTCAGCAGGAGAAGAATGTCCGCCTGCTGCTGGTAGGAACGCGAGACTAGCATTGTGCAACAGCTAAATCTCACCTCGCACAGTTAACGTCTGAAGATGGACAGTAAATCTCGACGAAAACTAGACAGACTATCTAGCGAGGAGCAGTTGCGGTGTCGTTCAGTGTTTACAGCCGTCAAGTTTTTCAGGTCTGATAAGAAAGGATGGGAAGTCTTGTGCATTTTTGTCTACGGCGAGCACACAGAAAGAGAGGAGCTGGAAGGATACCTTGGGAGTATCCTATCTGAGAGGGCAGTGTGTCCACTACTTGTTTGCGGGTCGAGTAAAAGTTAAACGGCCGTGTCGGCCGAGGCTCTCCTCGGCGATAAGGGTGCTTAATAAGGCAGCATCCACCTTCCTCACTACTCGTTCATCTCACCCATCCCTTCGGAAGACGGACAGAAAGAGAGAGAGAGAGAGAGAGAGAGAGAGAGAGAGAGAGGGGGAGGACGAGTTAGAGAGAGAGAGAGAGAGGGAGAGAGAGGACCGAAGCCGAGCTGGCCCATTCTTTCTTTGTTTCACCCTCGACCCAGTTAGGTAAGGCCGCGGCAAGTCCCTTATCTCTCCTTCCGCTGCCAGGTTCTTGTAATTCGTTACTCTCTCTCGGATTCGGCCGGACCTGGCCTAACGAGGGAAAAGATTTCGGTCGCCTAATTCGAGGTGAAACAGGAAAGCCGAGATAGGCATAAAGCTCTCTTGCGCCTTGCCAGGCCTCGCCGCTCACGTCTCTTAGAGGAAGAACCCATGTGGACCACGTCGCCACTGAGGGAATCTCGGAGATCTCTTGCTCTTACTTAATCCAGAATAGGAGACATTACGTGTATGAAGAGCGAGAAAACGTCGACCAAATCACCGCCATGAACATCTTTGTTCGGAGAATTGTAGGGACAAAGAAGAGCAAGCAGTTCTACCTCTGACTAGAAGAAGGTGGATGGGATAGTTTTTACGATTTTGAACGACGTAGAGCACGTAGGCGCCGGGTCACAAAGCCAGGCCTAATCTGGACGCCATAAAACGGTGCGATATTCACACCGTGAGGATAAAACAAAAGGTCGTTGCGAGGAGCTGTGGTGCGGACTTGTGCCCAGCGACAGAGAAAGACAAAGGGGGAAGAAGGGAGCTAATAAGGGAGGTCCAGACTGTCCTGGCGCCTTCGGTGCACCTTCGAGGGGCACTGCAGTTTTATTGGCCAGGACGTCCTTGTTCCTCTTCCTCTTCTTATTCTTCTTCGTCCTCTGCTGGTCCTGTGCCTCCGCGTGCCTCTCCGCTCCGGCGACTTCGTCTTCCTCTCCGGCCACTTGGTATGGCCGACCAGTATGTTGCCGTAAAAAAGCCGGTCTCTTCTCTTCGTCTTTCGATCTCTGCTTCCTATCGTCGTCGGCGCCGCTCTTGCTTTCGCCCTGGCCCCCTTATAGCCTCGTCTACTCTCATACCTCTCTGCTGGAACGACGAACGAACGAACGAACGAGCAACGAAATGTCAACCGTAAACCTCGCGAGGCAACACTAATTAACCCGACCGAAATAAACTGCGCCGCGAGCGCCTGCCACCCGACCTTCTCTCTCTCTTTCTTTCTCTCTCTCTCGAGCGTAGTCTCTTCTCTCGATTCTCACCCCTTCTTGCCGCGCCGTTGCTTCCAGCCAACTTTACCGTGAGCTTACAACCGAGGAGGAAGGGAGGGGGGGAAGGAAAGAGTGTGTGCTTCCCGGAAAAATGTCGCGGCTTCCTTGGAGATCGAATACCGACGAGCGTTCACCATCGATAGCGATAATACCAAATGACTTGAATGTTGGCCAAGCCCGATTGCATGTCGCATACGTACGAAAGAGTCTCTCAAGTAACACTGGATTAGAATTGTTTCACGTATCAGCCTTTCTATCGACTGTAGCGCACCATTACCGCGTTTGGGGAGAGCAATCTTTCACCAGGGAGCGGCGGATTCGCCAGATGATATCTTGATCGGCCGGCCAGGCATAAATCACCACTTTTTCTCCGCGCAGATTTCTGCCCAACTCCGAAGTCGCATGGCTTCCCCCGACTCCCTCGCACTGCACCACACGGGAACACTCGAAACCGCGGGGTTTCGCTTCTACCACCCGCTGGCCAGCCATTTCCATTTTAACCCCGCTGAATCGCGAGGGGCGTCGCGCTGCCCCCTATGCATACTTTATATCAAGACGCACACACTCAGACTAACAGAGTAAGAGAGAATCAGAGAGTCAGAGAGAATCACCCGCCAAGTTAGACGCCCACGGATATCGGTGAACTTTATTTATAAACAAAGAGCAGGGCGTCGATACATCCTGAGATTGCCGAGGACATCCCTCCTTGGGTGTGCTCTGCACCTCGAGGACGATTTCCAAGAAGGAACCGTAGCCTCGCCAACTGCCAAGATGACTCGGGCACTATTGCCACTTCCAAGGGCTCCGTTTCATTATCATACAACATTGGCTTCACCATTCAGGGACAAACGATTGACAAAGAAATTGTTGCCAATCTTTACTCCGATCATCAGAATCTTGTTATACTTAAACCATCCTCATTCCCATGAAATTCACGACCATCATAGTATTGTTACTGCTCGTCCATTTTCCTCCAAAAACCAGTTTCCGCCACAATTCGGCGCCGTGGCTGCATTCCGATTGTGCTCGGTGAATTTGTACACATGGGGTGCGAATGATACGCACATTCATCGGAGCATCTTTCTCTGGTGCTCGTCGGATTCTGGCCGTTCATTGTGTCGGACCAAGCTTCGAAACTGGTGATACACACACGTACATGCAATATCATGGCAAACAGTCGCGTGAACTGCTGGACAATTGTGCAGGTTGCCCGGCTGGCTGCTTCCTGCGCTAGAGTGCGCTAGGGGGATGAAAAGGAAAAGCCGGCAGAGGGAGGAAGATAGAAAGTGCGCAGCTAGAATAAGCGGACATAAAAGTACCGTGGAAGCACGTGTTCAGACGGTATCGCGCATCACCATTGTAACGCTATTACACGGTTCTTACAGTGCCGCTCGCGTAGTCGACGCTGATATCGGCAGTTGTAAAACTGATATCCTGAATATTTTATCGCACACTCCTCCCCTCCCTCTGCCCCCGTCCACTAACGCCGACCGATTTCCCAATCTCACGAAATGTCCATTTCGCTTTATCCACTCGGTGCAACCAATGCACAGTACATTAGGGATGTGACTTTATCTTTGTAAGTGTGATTGCAAATGTCAAGGCTGTCGGCAAATAATAAATGAGGCTTTATACCCTCCGAAGACGTCTGTGCGCGATAAAGAGACTAAGGTTTCTTTTACTTCCTGTGACTCGTTTTAATCGACGGGCCAACAAGAATATCAACGAAGTAAAGGACGATCCTGGAGAATTGTCAATGAAATATATTCGAACGAAGGTGAATTCAATCTTGGAAGAAGGTATGCGGGCACGCTTGTAGCGTACAGTGTGGCAATGACTGTAAGTGCACGCAATTGCACGGTGATCAAATAGACACACACGCGTAGCAGAAGGAAAGGGAGTTCGGGCGTAGTAGTGCGGACTGTTCGTCCTCTATCTGCAATCAGGTGCAGAGGCGCTTGAGTGCAAGGCTGGCACGAAGTGGTAGAGCGCGCCCCGATGTTACGTGCCCATAGAAAATGAATAGGTAATTATAACGCATCCATAATGCGAGGGGACAAGACCACGCTCGCCGAGACTCGGGACTGCTGCCCTTCTCGGAAGGAAGGGCAATCGCGCCAACGACTCGCAAGGTGTCTACGAACACGGGCTATATGCGATTCTCAAACCTACACTATATGTATATCGAGTTGTCCCTTTTAAAGAACTCTCTTTACCTTCGCCCACGAAAATCTAGTAGGATGCGTACATTCAAGGCTAATCCATATTAAACTTTAAACTTCAACGAAAATGGGATGTTCCCAAGCGTTCATCTACTCAACTACGGTTAAGACGAGCAGTGCTGTTTTTCTACGGATCTTTAATGTAGCGTATACTTTTTCCTTCGACGGAAATTTAACCGCGACGGCTACGACTTGTGGCATAGAGCGCAAATGGTTTCTAAGCTGGCCGATGCCATGCTTCTTTATCGCTTGGATAACTGCTGCTAATTATAGTTATTACAATTAAGCCAGCTGTTCGTGGCTGTAGGAGATTGCTTCTTATAGCAGTATAGTCGAGTCCGTTCTTTCTAGAAGGGTAAGAGTGTAGTGACCACGCCAGATAAACTGCTGAGATATTGACAACGAGTTCCACTGATTATCGGTTGTACCACTCTCATCAAGTGAAATCAATCGCTTCATTTCTCAAGAACTCGCCATTTCGAGCGCCATTTTGTGGTGGAATATATTCATAATTGCTACCAATAGTTTCGTAAACGATGTCAATTCCATAGTATTCTGTGGTTATAAAGTTCGATCAAAAGCATATCACAAATTAGCCATCATCTACTTTTTCAAATGACTTAGTAAAAAGTGGCCAACTGTTGGGGAGGCATTGAAGCGTATTACTTTACAGTTAGACTGCTCAAAACCCATTTCCTGTGATGATATCTTAAATCCTGTCTTTTACTGTTTCCTATCGCAACTGGATGAACTCAGTTTTAACCTACACCTTATTATTCCTTCATTATTCTTTGCATCGATGATATCTTAAGTTCATATTCCTCTGGAACTATACAATTAGGTGGATTACGTTTTGGGCCATACTTTATTGTTTCCTTGGTATTCGGCGGGGGCGAGGGTGCGATTTTCCGTAAAGTACTGTGTGCACGAAGCCGGCATGTTCGCGTGGTCGTCGCCGTATGGGAGAGAGCTGCCGTTCGAGGGCCGCGGTACTCTCTGGAGTCGCGAGCGGCGTGGATAATGATCGACGGAAGTGTTCGTGCTAAAATATGCAGATCCGGCTAAAATTACCGGAGGAGTAGCACCTAGCCTGCCTCGGCGTGGACGAAGGGGCGATACACCTCTAGAGCTGGATCGTACACGAGCCAGCGACCCACGTACCAACTGCCTATGTGGTTTCACCAACGATCATCCTTCGCTACAGCCAGCTCCTTAGTTACCACATATCAACGAATACACTCGATGAACATCCAAGGAAATCCAGGAACAATCCCAGCCTTCTCCGATGAGACTCTTGGAAGAAATCCCGAGGACTTCGTAGGAAGCTACCGGCTCGGAGAAGCTCGAGCGAGGGCTAAGAGTTATGCGATTCCCATTTGTGAAGAAGTCAGTGCGTGAGAGCGCTTCTTGGAAGCAATTGCGTGCGCGAGAGCCAGTGTTAAAGGGATAATTTCCCTTGGCCGAGCCATAGATCACACGTTCTCTAAGGAGTTTCCTCCGGATTCCTTTGGATTGGATGTGGAAATCGCATGATTTAGATGTATCCCCTTGCGCTCTACTGCCCGCTTGGTAGACGGTGATTCGAAGGTTGGAGAGAGCCCGTTGGAGGCGGCCGGGGATACAGGCTTGTCACAGGAACCAATTAACTTCTTTACAAGGAACGACCATTACCGGAGAATGCGTTAAAATGAGCGGCGAGTGCAAGGAAATCGCGCGTCTTCGTTACAAGTTCTTTGCGATTGCCCAACGCGAGTGACTGCGCTACGAAGCTTTCCCGAGCCGGAAGAGCATTTACCAAGAGGCAACCGATGAATCCCTGTAATCCTTCTAGCAGACCTGCACGATCGCGGTCGCCGACCGATCCAAACCTTTTTTCCCAGCTTCCCTGGATTACTTATCCAGCCGGGCGATATAATAATTCACCAAGCACCGCGCTGTGCCCGCCTATTAATAGAGGGCAACATTAATAATCAGCTGGCTAGCGATAATTCACGTTAAGTAGGAGTGCAACGATAGCGAGGGTTTACGCTCTCATTTCCGCGTAGGTACACATCCGCAAGTGGCGTTTAGCCGGCTGCTGCGATTACACCCTCGGCGCAGCGGTAGTGGCATTCCATCGTCGAGTAAATCATAACTATTGATTTCCAGAGACCACTTCGGTGGTTCGATAAGTCACGCAAGTGGCAATGCGTAGCGAGGGTATAGTGCCTAAAATAGGCTTGAGGCAGAGTTGAATTTGTATACAGCGAGGAGAGCGAAGAGTAGTATTTGCTGGCGAACCCTTCTCAATCGGGCTTTGCCAGCCGGCTCTCTCACGGTGCGCGCGAACTTGCGTTCTCCCAAAAGTGGCATTCCAGGCACATACATATTTCATTATGGCGCTAAATACAAAGGCGAGAATGCGCATATTCGCCGGGCTCATTGTAATGAGCCGCGGCGAGGCCGAGCGACGGCAGAAAAATATCGGCGAGCGAGGAAAGACAAGTTCGAACGAACCAAGGCTCAACACAACCGTGCATCGTCCTTCTCTTGCTGACCGCGCGCGGGACGTGTCTCGTTTACCTGATTTCCTCACTTATTTTCAGCAACACCGTTCGAAGGAACCGCTGGCGCCATACTGTCCGACTAACGCTCGACTAATGAAAGCCCCGAGGGAAGCGCGATTCTGATCGTAAATAATACTTGAATACCACGAACTAGTTCGCAATGATGCCAGAGAAGCAGAGGGAGGATGCCACTTGTTCACGAGTAAAAGCTCGGCTCGTTCTCGCATGTAACGACGGGGAATATCAGCGATACAGGCCGCCTACTATCTGCTCTGTTAACAAATATACGAGGCGGCCGGTTAACATGCGTCTATGAGAATTGATCCCTCCTTCCCGCATTATGTTCGATTCGACGAGTACACACGTTTGCTGTATGCTTGCATTATTAAAACAGGATTCATCGGCTTCTGGCGAGCAACGCATTTTTAGCTTTACTAATTTCGACTGACATGTTTGCTCTCGTTTACCAACTTTAAAAGACCCAGGCAATATCGTTCATTACTCGGATCTATTTTTGATTGAACTTTATCCTATCTCTCCGGGATCCATTAACTCCAACAAGATGTCAGGAATGTGAGTTACAGCTTATCATTGGGCTCAATTTTTCCAAGCAACGTGTATCTGGGAAAGCACGGGGCATATAAGTCTGCAACTTTTCCAAGCTAATGCGTTTCAAGTTATCTTAGTTCTGGCGTGATATTTTGTCGACCTCTAAAGAGATAGCGTGTGTTTATATACTTGAGCATTACTGTCGGCGTGCATGAACCCAGGTTAATTTATTACCTATAATAATTGCTCGATGCCGCCAGCGGCTCTCACCCCTGACCGATTCGATCTCGAGACCACAACAGCAAAAGAAATCACAAATTGTCGAGGCGTGTGTGTGAATGCCCGGTAAGGATTTGTCGGCATTATCCTTTCTCGGTCTGACGGAGCAGTGGTGCGACGAGGAGGGCTATCATGATGGATCGGGGCAGCAGCTTTTATCAATCGTTTAAGCGGGATCGTGCATCGATTGTCAAGTACAGCGTGCGCCCGAGGACCGAGTCACGGCGCGTTTCGCGTCCGGCCAGGATATTCTTTGTCAATGGGTGTACAGGCTCTGAAATGTTCCCAGACTCGATCGGCGACGATCATCGATCACCGGGCCGGCGCGCGTGATCGAAATCGCTATGACGCTCTTACGCCACTCCACTGGTATCCGATGTGCTCGAGAATCGCCATTCCTATCCGCGAACACCTTTGCGTTCCACCCTGTATACCTCTGAAAATATATATCCCCCTTCCAATCGATGCTATTACAAGCACAAAGCTTTCATCAAAAACTCTTGAAAATTCCTAGAGTGCTGTAAATCTAATTTATCACTATTCCAACTGTCGATCGTAAACCATGCTCACTCGCCAATGGCATAATTAATAACCATTAAAGGTAATAAGATAAAAGATATTTTATTGACGTTTGTCAGAAGAAATTGCTAAACTCTGTTGAGCCCGTGCTTTTGCATATGAATATCATAACAGGATGTAGACATTAAAGAAGGGAGATACATACATAGGCCTTTTAGTAAAACGAGGCGAGAGAACGCGTGCGAATAATAATTCCGAGGAGTCCTCGCGGGGATAGATCTACGAAGAGCACGAAGCACAGGCCCTTCCTGAAAGGGAGGTGAAGCGAGGAGTAGGACAGAGACAGGGAGAATAGCCTCGACGATGGGGCATAGGCAGGCCCGAGATATACGTTACAGGTGAGAGCGCGAGTATCGCGTGCTGCAAACGAGCCGGCAGCTGCCCGCTCCTGGCTACGCTGTCCTGGGTATTAATATGCGACTGACCGACTGGGAGCGATGCCTTTGCCTTAAGCAGCGAGCCCACTAGTTACGTCACGCGCCCTATCCACTGCCCTAAGTCCAGTCTTAGCACCCTTGCCAGATGAATTTCGACCACCTACCAGCTGAAGCTTCAATTCACTTGAACCAGCCAAGCCGGGTCAAAATGATGAAAGCGAGAGACACATTTGGAATCTAGAATGTTGGCTATCTCTCACGTGTATATAAGATGATTAACTGTTACGGAATAGAGCGGTTAGTTAAAGTCACGTTTGAGGATGGCTTCCAGGTAAGGATAGTTACAGTGTATCGAGAGCTTCATGCCACTGTAAACTACGCAGGTGCAGACCGGCATTGATAGAGGCAATGTATTTCGTAGTCCAAGTGGCAGCAGGACGCGCGAGAACAGCACTGTCGACTAGGAAATACGCGCACTTCGGGAATTGCCCGCTCTCCCGCGGGGACAACTACTATTGCCTGCCTCACACTAATCACCCTACAGATCATGCCTCGCTTGTTCCAGCGACTTCGAGCGACCCTCTTTACTCGGGCATAACTCAAATGCGCCACTGCACACAGCGCGATCGCGCTCTTTCATATGAAATATGTTGCGGCCTCGCGCGCTTATCTCGAGGAAGAAGTTCGCGATGAGGGAATATCTGCTGATTTATGCCAACTGACCAACGTATTTTGTCGTGGTGGGGCATTAGGCCCGCTCGAGTGAGCCCGGTGTTCGGTCCCATCATTACGGTTTCTGGAGAAAGGGTGCTTTCTCATTGAGAGCGGAGAAAGAGGGGGAGAAAGAAAGAGAGAAAGAGAGAACGAAGGGGATTCGACCGCCGACGGAGAACAGGACTCGATCGGACACTCACGACACCGTGATATCCTTTCATCCTGGCACAGCCATCCTGGCTCACGAACTTTGCCTCTCACTTTTAATGGAACTGACAGCCGATAATAGAATCTGACCTCCTATGTCGTCGGATTTCCAGCAGCCTCTTGTAGAACCCTATGCCTTGCGTCTATCACCTTTTCTTTACTTCTTGTCGGAGAAATCCAACGAGATCGCCGATAGAAATCCCGCGAGGAATGCTGGAACGATTTGTCATCGAATTACGAGTTTTTACCGCGATATCGATCGCATTCCACGCCGAGTGTTACGCTCCACCTGTCTCCTTATAAATCATGCTTGCATAAACGATTAGTGATAGCTAATAATGCAGTGGCACTAGGGGTCCGAGTACATTAATCAAAGCCGGTAGAGTTTCTCACAGTAGTTCTCGCATGCAAAACTACCAAGCACAATTAAGGAGTAAGAGGAATAAACAGGGAGTCGGAAGTGTCTGGGAAAGTGGCGATGCTCTATTCGAGGAGTATCGCCAGCCCATCAAATTGCCGGGAACATTAAATATGAAAGTAGCGTTAAGCAACCTCTTTAAGTAAAGTGGTATTCTTATCGCACGAAAAGGATCCGGCCAGGTGTGGTGGTGGTGCAGGTACTTACTTTCCGACTGCGGAAACGTTCGAGCGAAGGAAAGCGTTGGTGGCGAATTAAAAGGAAGCAGTGGTAGCTGGCTAGCCGAGTTCATTTCATCAAGTCGCTTGGCAGATTTCAGGCCGTCTTAGCAGTCCTGCGAGTGGCGAAAGAGGGTGAAAAGAGCGCTCTGGGACTTCTTTCGTTGCGGGGGTGGCGGTGGTTGAATGGCGAGCAATCTGTTTTCAGCGTGGGATCAAGCGGCGTTTCGTCCCTTCTTCCTTCGACCCCCTCGAGCCTCTCTATACTCTCTTTATCTAACTTTCATCCCCCTTTTTCGGTCGGTCCCCTTTTCGGTTTGCCGGGCTTCTGCCACCACCGGTATTCGCTTCGGTTACCACCCACTGACGCGCGCGCGCTCACTCGCTCGCTCGCTCGCTCGCTCTCGCTATCGCCAGGCGTAAAAAGCACATCCGAATTGAATCATTGCTGAATAAGCGGGAAAGTGGCTGCGCTCCCGAGGAGGAAGCGAATTCGAGGGTCGTTTTCCATCCGACTCATTGGTACACCTCCTTCGTCATGTCGAGTGCTCCCTACCGAGACCACCGTCCTCTCACTCTGACACCCTTGCCTGCCACTTTTTCTCGATACTCTTTCTTCTCACATCACTCTCTCCCTCTCTCGAGGCTTGAGCAGCGTCACGCTCCAAAAACCCTCTCAATCCGAGCACCCTTCGCCATCGTAAAGAGCACGCAGACTTTTTACCATGACTCTCTGGGTCAGCGTGACCGGTCCCCGTTTCAATTCGGTCATTCTAAATCGGGGTGCACAGACCCCTCTTATACACTCTGGTATATTGGCCAAGCCTGGTCTAGTTTCATAAATAAAATATTATACTGCTTACAAAGTCTGAGTCGAGGTTGCGGCCGGCTCTAGCGGTGCCTAATCCGCGAACGGGAGGCCTAGTGTGTCATGGTAATCGGATTTATGTGTATGCTCATTGTGGTCGAGGAGGGCGACGATAAGGCTGAGAATAAGTCTATCGCTATCTAATCCATCTCATCATTAGGTGAGCCTGTTCTTTGTCTTCGCTTAATCTGGTGGGGGTGTGTCGTTCCGGGGGGGGGGGGGGGGGGGGGGTTCGCGTAACAAACTTTCGTCCTGAGAGAGAAAGAAAGAGATGGAAAGGGAAGGGGGAGGTGAGGAAAATTAGCTGTAGCACGTATCCACGACCGGATGATAAGAAGGAAGAAGGGCAGCACTGAGAGGGTGAACTGGACCACAAACTGTTGCGTGTTAAAATGGTGAAGGGCCGCGTGCGGCGACTGCTGCTGCTGTTGCTGCCGCAACTAATAAAGCTCCGGCTCAGCCAGGGAGAGACTCGGTTTCTCGGACGGAATAAAGGAGGAGTCGCCGGCCCTATACATACACAGCCACTTACATCCCGGCGCGTTAACGCGCGTCGAGATAAACTCACCCCTCGCTTTCCTGCTTGGAGCGTGGCAGAATGAGCGAGGGTCGTTCAATTAGAGGCCCGAAAGAGAGTCCCCCCGACCCACGTTTGCGGAAGCCAACTTGCCGTTTACGGGGCATGGGTCGAAAGTTTCGAGTCCCCCAGTCCCGAAGGGTGCTGGAGCAGCAGCAGCAGCAGCAGCCCGCTCTGGGAACGCGAGAAGTCAAAATAAAGGAACGAAGTCGATGGATCCGGCAGAAGGAGAGAGAACGAGCGATAGCTATCCGGAAATGAGGAGTTCGGGAAACGAGTGCGTGATACTGCCAGCCGCAGTAACATCGAAAGGATTTTTAGAAGGTCGAACGAATATAGACTTCCACAAAGAGTACTTTTCACGGTTCTTAAACTCCCTGATACCGAGCCCGACGTTGTTCCGATCGTATTAATTCCATCATCGAAGATACTAGCGGAATAACGGGGCTACCGATAAACGAGAATTGGATAGCGGGATCCTTCGGTACGAAATCGTTCCATTCAATAGCAATCCATATTTCCCGATATCGCGTCGGCTCCCACAGCAGGAACTGACTCATCGGCCCCGCTGCCATTTGACAAATCGAGTGTAACGGCGACGCGATCTTTTTTAGCAACAAGTGGTCGAACGTTTCCTTTATCGTTGAAGCGAGGCTGCATCAAACATCCCAGGAGATTTTCGTTATTCCTCGATTACCTTCGATGACTCGGATGCATCTCTGTTTATTGTTCGCTTACACCGTTATTATTATTAGAAACCGCTCGAGCGTTCAACAGAGGGGAGTTAGGGCCATGCAACGTTGGCATGGTTCGTGATCACAACAGTGGGGTTTACCGAAGACGCCCATACACACATACGTGCAGTATGCGCAGTCCACGAGGTGCGGTGCACGTGTCCAGTCGATACACGGGATATGCACGTGTCACTTGTGTGTTCCTAACGGAGGAAGGCCGCATTTGGCGAGACGGAGAGCTAACCGATGAGAACGCTTGGTGTATGTCCAGGGTAGAGGGGTTCCGGCAAGTTTGCCGAGAAGGGAAGGACAAGGAGGGAGAAGGAAGAGGGAGAGCGCTTGCTCTGGAAGCAGGAAGGGGACGAAGGCGACAAGTGCATCGAGGACAAGTGCGTATCCTGGCAGAGTAAAGTGCCAAATCGTCCGGGGGGTTGCGAGTTCGCCCGTGTGAACCTTCCAGCCTCCTCGGAAATACGACGATAGAACGTCGAACTACCACCACCACCACCACCACCACCACCACCACCACTCGAAATCGAGAGAGACTGTCCGTCACACGAAAGGACATCTTTTTCTCTCGACGAAAGGCCACGAGAACTAACTCCCTCCTTCTCTCTCAGCCTCCCTCAACTCGCGTGGGACGCTAGATTGTGGGAAGATAGTGGTATCGGGCGTGCTACGAAAACTTAGCGTCAAGAGGAGCGATTCATCGTATCGCAGCATACATCACGTAGCGTGGCTCAGCGGAGAGCATCGATAACTCACGCTGCTTGTGATTTCACGAAAAGCACGTGATCCGGGGGTGTAATGTCTGATTTATCGAAGAGGTCTCGCGGTAACGAGCGTCATTCACGCCGCACATTTCATATGTGTGTAAGTACATGTTGATCCACGCTTTGAGAGTTCATACGGTTCTTTCGAGCCGGGTAACGAAATCTGTATGCCCGATAAATGTATGCACGGGTTGTTATTATCCCTGCTCGGCGAACGAGGCTCAGGTGGCAGAGGTGTACCGCACGACCGTTATGTCCCGCTCCTCTTTTCGATTTCTGCCTCTCTCTCTCTCTCTCTCTCTCTCTCTCTCTCTCTCTCGCTCTCTCTCTTTCTCTCTCGGACGTGTCGATGGAAATGCCGTAGCGGGCCCCGGAATTTTCAGGAGCGGATCTATGCGCGCTGCTCGACGTGTCGGGGTAAAGGTAGATGGTGGCGTTGCCGGTGGCGATAGCTCACCTCCTAATTAATAGGGCGCGATGCGGGTCCGTGGTGTGCTTGTACGGGCGCACGATGCCAAGGAATTAAAAACCGGTGCCGCAGCTGGCCCAACTGAGTAGTAGACAGCGATAGCGGGAGAAATACAGAGAGGACTAAAGGTGCGACGCGCGCCTGTGGAATACGTTGAATCGTCAAGATTCAAGCTGATAAGGCGAAGTGTGCTCCTTCTACGAAACTATTCGGGGAGAGTGCTGAGAGGACTGGAACATTGATATCGGACTGACCATGGATGCCTGGGACACCGGAAGTGAGAGCCGACTCTATAAAGGGAACCATTCTAAACGATCGGGACTCGGCACCAGCTAAAAGCACTACGACACAGGTGCACCGCCCTATAATTTATCGCCACCAAATGAATTTCACGTGGAATCTCCTCCGTTTGTCGGTCCACGGGGCACGAATCTCAAGACTGCTATCATGGGTACACTTACATGCCCGTTTCGTACGGGGCGCATCAAATAATCGTCGAGCGACTCGGAGTTGTCATTAAGCTGTGATCTACGAGCGCCCACTGTCCTTTAAGGCTCTCTTCAGCTGACATTCCAACAACGACAACGACATGGGTATTACACTGGATGTACTTGGCGTTTGTAATGAAGCTCTCGGCACGTTAGCCTCTGCCGGACAGGGGAATCGCTATTCCACGATCGTACACTCGGGTGGGTTGACGCTTTTTTCACGGCGATCTCGAGAGCAGTAGTCGGCGGAAAGTGGCAATTCGGAAGCAGGTCGTACACCGTCGTTATCCCGGTGCGAATCGGCCGAGTTCTCTCACGGAGTGAGTACGTGCTTGGGGCAGTGCAGCGTCGAGCTGCGGGACGCAATTCTAGAGACGGGCCCCTTCTTGGCGTGAAGAAGGGCCTTAAATGCGCGTACCGAGCACGAAGGAATTCCGCGTGCACGGGGGCCTCTCACCCTTTACTCTCCCCTTCTTTACTCATGTGCGTTCCACGATCCTAGGCCGTGCTTTCTTCGCGAGGGCAACGTGCGAATCAATAGGAAAAAGGGCTGAAAGGGGAACAAGAGAGCCGTACGATCGGTAGAAAGGGTTACCCGAGATCATCCTCAAGAGAGTAAGAAAGCACTACTCTAATGCAGAGGGAAAGAGGCGATAGTAAGATGTGGAATGGGAAGGTGAGGGAGGCGAAGTGGAAGACGCGCACGAGGAGAGAATACGAAAAGCGAGGGCCGATCGCTGTTGGAGAGAACGTGTGTTACCTATGCGCGAGTAATAAGCCCGATATTCCCACACGGGGCCAGGATGGCCCGCCGTGGGAAACTCATACGTGAGTGCCGTACCTCCTGGGCCTCAGTCCCGCGGGTAACCGGGACTACTTACGCCAGTTTTAGTTGTGAACTCTCTATTGGCGCAGGTGCGATCTCCGATCGCCGTTTCCACTCACTTTCGACTGGGTATAGCGGGCATTTTTCACGCGCAGCTGGGTGGCTATCGCATCTCGGCATGCCTTGGCCCGGTGAATTAACCAAAGATACCGCAACTTAATTGGAACCGTCATTTGCAGTCCTGGATATATTGCACGTTGCGCTCCGAATGCGTGACCTAATGATAATGTATCTTTCTTTTCACAGTGGGGCTTCATTTCAAATGATTTCTCGTGTACCAAATATTTCGGGGTTTACTCTTGCTGTGAGTATATTGAAAGGCATTTAGAGCATCCTTGATATATTGATGTTCCTACACTATGCTTTCATCCATTCATCTCCAACGATTCACTCGCATCTTACGGCGAAGGGGTAATTTAGTAATAATAACGCTAAGGGTTCCCGGCGTTACGAGTTATTATCGTCGCACATGTGAAATTAACGTCTGCTTGTTCGGTGTTCTGAGATTCACACGTGCCTGGCGGTATGGGGTGGATATACGCAAGGTGAGGAGGCTCAGAGAAAGAGAAGGAAGGACGAGTTCGGATATATCGGAGGTGAATCTGGGCCCGATCGGAGGGGCGCAGGTGCAGGTGCCCCTAGAAATTGGCGGTGCAAGAAGCATGGGGCCGAGCTGCACGCGCCTCTGACGCGCCGATGCCACCGATATCTTCTTCTTAAACTCGCCTATCCGCTCATTCATGCCCGCTCTAAATGCCTATAATTTCCGGTATGATTACAGGGCACCGTAACCAACGCCCTATGGACCCAACGCTGCCCTTTTCGAGTTCGGTCTCGTTACGTGGGACCTCAGAAATTGAAACGGCTTCCTCGTCCTCTGTTCCTCTTTCCTTCCATCCTTACCCCTTCCTTGGCCGTTAGCTCCATTCATACATGCTGGCCTCCATTCGTATTACGATATAATGACATCTTCTGCCAATTCTCTAATGATCGAGTCGATAATACCTACTATTCACAGTCGGTTTGGCTAAACAAACAGAAGAATCGGGAGCCGGGCAGGTGTTCAAGATTTCCGGCAAATTGGTTCGTGCCGAGAAGTTCACCCTCCACCCGACTTTAGACATTTGTTCAAGTAATCATTTGATGACGAGCTGGAGAATGACAAAAGCTCGCATTCATTCATTCGTTTATCTACACACAAACAATGCGGATGCTAGATAACCGACCTATTATTTTCAGACACTCGGTAACTATGGTCTCACGGAAAAAGTAATATACTCTGCTTCGAGCTCTTGTAAATTTCAACGGGTATCCTGTGATGGATCAATTGGGTTCTAGATATATTTAGATTCATACGAAACTATCCCTCTATACAATTGGCACTCCAATGGCATATTTGCTAAGGTATAATACCTTTCATTAAGCGAATGTTTCGGTTCGTTTATGGAGGCAATTATGCACAGCCCGGGAAAAGGGGGTAGTTATTGAGTGGACTAAATGGGAAGAAAATCCCACGGTAAGTGGTTCAGTCTATCCGCAAATATCCACCACATTCTCACAGACTTAATTAACGGATCCCAGCTAAACTGTCGATCCATAAGAATTCTTAAATGTCGCACGCGCAAACACCGAAGGAAAGTTAGCGGTTAATTAGCGGCGCACTCCTCCGACAAGCACATCTCTCAAACTCGACAATGGCATTTATCAAGCTTGAGTCGCTCATTAATCCCAAGAGCAATTAACACAGCGTTCATTATATCGGACATCAAAGTTCAGTGGGCATGCATGCAAGCCCTTTCTAAGGGCAGTAAATGCTAGAGAAATTGGTTGACGGTGGCTGTGCGGAGGAGTGGCGGAAGTCGAAAGAAAAAGAAGCGGAGCGCTCACCTCCTGTTGCTGAATTAGGAAGTCGGGTGCGGGCGGTGGCGGTGGTGGTTCCGTACCGGAAACCTCTTGGAGCAGACCCACGTGGTCCCAGCAGTCTTCCGACATGTCCATGATCCTTTCTCCTTCTCTGTCCTTCTTAGACTTCGTCCAACGAACCTCCTCCAAAACAACAAACTCCTATCTTCCTCTCTCTCCCCGTGAGTCAGCCGCTGCCCGAACCAGGCACAGCTCTCCTCTTGCGCGATTCTCCTCCTCTTGCGTGCTTCTCCGCGATATTCCTCGAGGTTCCAAAGGCGTCTTCCTCTTCAACTGGAGGCACGCAACCCGTCCAAGTGCACTCGATTCACACTGGGTCCGCGAGAGGGTTGGTATCCCGACAGGGCGCTCCCCGAGGCGGGCACTCTACTGCGAGGAGGGTTGGTGGTGGTAGAAAGGGTATCCGGGCGCGAGCGAGGAAAAGCGCGGGCAAAGCGAGTGTAGCGCGCGGGTTTCGCGCGATAGTCGCGTGCTGATACTCGGAGCGAGTCTCTCGTGTTCGTGCTCGGCGACGGCGACGACGGCGTCGGTCGGGGAGAACGACAACGACGACGGCGGCGGCGACGACGACGACGACGACGACAGCGGCAACGGCGGCGGCGGCCGTCGGTGGTGGTCAGTCGGCGTGGAATGAAGTTGGGCCGCGGGTTAGGTTGGGTTAGCCCGAGAGAGAGCCGGAGCCGGAGAGTTGCAAGCAGGCAGGCAGCCAGGCAGCCAGGCAAGCCTGGCAGGCAGAGCATCAAGCGCGCCCGAGAGGAGAGAGGGCCGAGTGGCGAGAGGGAGAGAGTGAGAGATGCGAGCGGAGCGCTCAACTGGCGGCGGCGGTGGCGTCGACGGTGGCGGCGGGCGAGCGGGTGAGCGAGCGAGCGAACGGCAGTGCGCTCGAGGGGTGGGAGCTCGCCGCGACGCGAGCACTCCACGGTGTATGCCGGAGGCAGAGACAGAGAGACGCAGAGAGCCAGGAGAATGAGAGAGAGAGAGAGAGAGAGAGAGAGAGAGAGAGAGAGAGAGAGAGAGAGAGAGAGAGAGAGAGAGAGAGAGAGAGAGAGAGAGAGAGAGAGAGAGAGAGAGAGAGAGAGAGAGAGAGAGAGAGAGAGAGAGAGAGAGAGAGAGAGAGAGAGAGAGAGAGAGAGAGAGAGAGAGAGAGAGAGAGAGAGACAGGCAAGCGGTGGGCAAGTGACGAGGATAGAAACTATCGCGGGATACTGGCGGGAGAATCAAGCACGAGGGAGAGTCACATGCGCGAGACGGAGAGGATCCAAGTGAGCGGAGCGTAGGGGGAACGCGATAGAACGGGGAGGTGAGAGCGAGATAGGAGTAAGGCGTAAGTCTGCCCTAGTCGCTCGCTTAACCGAGCAGGAGGTGGCGCCAATATAACCCGTACCCCACCTCCGCTCGACAAAGAGCTTGCGTATAATACCTGTATGCGCCTGTTCGTAGGCCATACCGCCTACCCGGCTACCGTATTGCGGGATTTGTGATCCGTGCCGCCGGTAATTATTGCGATTTCACTTATTCCGTCATACCCTGCACACCCATGCTGTCCCCTCCCCAAAAACCCTTCGCCCCACTCTCCTGCAGCACTCAGTACCCTTACCTTTCGTCTTGTTTCCACCAAGTCGCATGAGCATACGTATTTCTTTAGCTTTAACGTCGATATACAAAAAGTGCTTGTCAAACATATCGAGACAGCGTTGGGTCTGTTTTCCCTACTCTACTATCAGCAACGCCCCTTATTTTCTCAAGCCTGCTTATTACTGCTTACTGATTGCACTATCAATTACAACCCATTCAGATGCTTATTACTGCTTGTAACAACCGTAACAGACTAATAAGACTGATCAAAGCAAGGATGCGATTGCACCTGTGAGCATGTATGATACAAATATGTACAACAACGTATCTTAGCCAGAAATGAAGGAATGATCATCGTAAACATGGCTACTAAACTTGCACGGATTGGCCATTCCAATCCTGTCTTTACATTGGCAAGTGTCTTCGCTTTTCTACTCGTATAGACATTAATAATGTCCTTTCTTTGGCTCTACTGGGGATAAGTGTGTGTTGACAGAGTGGTGCGCTTATAGGCATACTTTGCGAAGCCAAGCTCGTACAATGACAGCGGCGGGGCATCTGGCTGACGCGTATTTAATAATGTACTTTGGGAAGAGTGCACTCCGATCGCGAATACTTGGTGCCGGTGCGAGGTGGAGTACACGCGTGATACATCGGTATATCGAGGCGCGTACAAACGATGAGTGGGGAGCGAGGACCAGGAGGGTTGGAATGCGATATGAATGCGCTAATGCATCGTTACTGACAGGGACACGACATTCGTTGATAGTACTTTCTGCCCACGAGCGGGCGTACACGCGTGTTCGATTTGCAGCCGGACGCCACGCCAGTTACCAGGGCCAGTTTTATTATATTTGATCCCCTCGCTTTAATTCGATCCAGCGACAGGACCTCTGGCTTAAACTGCCAATAGTCAGAACGTATAGACAGGGAAATGGTTGGGAAGGACATTTTTATAACTGAAGATGAAGTTCTGTCTAAAGGACGATTGGCAAATGCTCGTGGGTACTGTGAGACACCGATGCCATTAGCCGGATCGCCCAGGCACACTTTGTTCTCTTGATCGTGCCGTGGAGAGGAACGCGAGCGTAGTGGTGTACTCTCTCGAGAGTGTTGGCCGAGTCCTCGACTTTGTGTGCGCACGCGGAGCCGCCGCTTTGCGACGTGGACACGCGTGCTTCGGCCGGGTAACTAGCCACGATAATATGTAATGCCTGTGTCGCGCTCGAGTCTTCGATCGCGAATCTTTGAAGTCCGAAATGCCTTACCGCCGGCTGGCAGGGCCGGCCTTACACTCTCAATTGGTCTCGCTTCAAGAAAAATCCCTCAGAACTATGAGAAAGCCAAACACACGGCGGTGCAGGCATACCTACTATACGGAGACGTCGACAGAGCAGTCGTTGGCTTTTGTGGAAGTCCGCACATGAGGTAGGAGCACCTGTGGCCACTTTAAAGGGTGCCGTGGTAAACGGTAGTCTGGATAGATCGAACGATCAGATATAGGGACTTAACTCGCTTCTTCGGAACTCTCGCGCTGTTAACCCCTCGACTCATTAGAGAAATTGCTCGGCTCAAAAGTGAAACGCTTCAGGATCGGCCCCCGCCCCTCCCGACGCCCCTAATTCATGCATACGAAAGCACGAGTCCTAAGATCAATGTCATGGATACTCATTTATATCTGTCCACCTGACGAGTATCTTTTATTCATACTTCACAGATGAGCCACTTTTAAGTACGCGCCGCTGCCTTTGTCTGCGAGTAGTAATTATTCTACGAGTGCGAGATTTCCGCGATAATGACTGATTGCTGAGATAGTTGGTTACTCTTTCTTCCACGTCTCGCTATCTCTCATGAATCGGATTCTATTAATTGCATTCGCATAAACCTGTTTTCCCGTGGGTCGCTAGTGATATCCCACAAGACTAAGAGTCGAGCGACGCGTTTCATTTCGTCCAGTAATCGACGAGTTTTTTGCGAAACAGAGAAGCAAAAGTCACCGGTGTTTTTCCTTCGGACCTCCCACTGTCCTTCTAACGAGACCACCAAAGGTACGGCTACTAAAAAGCGTGCAAGAAACCCACCAAAGTACGCTCTTTATACGGCACGTTTTGTACCGCCGGCCGATTCGAGTGAGTACAGTCGCTCCAATTATGGGGGAATACACAAGTCTCCGGTGTTCAATGTGTGCTACCCCATTGCATCGCAAAAACGATAGAGTGTGCCAACTATACATCATCGAGTTGTACTTACTTGAAGCTGCCAATCCTCTTCTAGTTTCCTCAGCATTAGCCCCCGTGGAATGGCACGATCTAAATGTCATTTTTGCTTCAGATGGTGCGAGTCAGCTACAGCGTTTTCTCCACCGTGTTGCATCTCTTGAATTCCAGATTGTAAAAAGTCACTCACTCCATGTGTTACACTGGAGATCCCGCACTACACAGTGTACGCTTGCTAAAATTGTAGAGAGTCCTTGTAACTCCACCGTCTCACCCGGAGACATTCTTACACGCACCCCTGCGAGAGCATCATTAGTTGGAGGTCGTTAATACTGGCAAATCTCCGGATAAGCCAGTGGACGCGTGCTGGTTAAGGGTGCGCGTTAATTCCACGGAATATTTGGGCTGTTTCGGACGTTAACGCTTACAGCTTCGTTAGCGGCGGCGTTGAAGATTAATAAAAGCCGTTGCGTAAGGAATGGCCGAGGCAACGTATGCATAGCAGGATAGGTGTAAGAGAGAAGTAGATGTCGAGAAGGTGGAGAGGAACGTGTCTCTCTCAGAGCGGAATCTTGCCGGCGACATATCGCCGGGCGGTAGATCACACGGGCTCCTCTTTCTCCACCGGTGCCGTTTGCACTGTGCGTAGATATAAAGGAGCTGCGACGCGCGGAGGAGGTTGAAGCATCTTTTACGTATGCACGAGCATAAGCATAACGCAGAGAAACATGGGTAGATGATATCGAGGATGCACCTACGGGGCATCCACGGGGCGTCGACGCAATCCTTTGTCCCCGTGCGCGGCCCGACTCGCTTTCTCGTTCTTCTTGCCACAGCCGCTTCACCCCCGGGCGACCCCGGCTGCTGTACACTTTGTTCGCGGAAATACCTTCGCCAATCTCGTGCATCAATCCCAACTTACACTTCTAGCTCTCTTCTCTTTCTTTCCTCCTTTCTTCCTCTTACTCTCACGTTGCCTCGGGATCTCAGATCTTCTCTCTGCTACCGCGCTTTTGCGAGCTCCTCGCGTGTTTGCCCACCTCACCCGCTTCTTACAACTGCCGCCTTTATTCGCACCTGTGTCTTTCGGGCATGCCAACACTCAGCCCTCTCTCGAGATGGTACACGCGGCTGTTGCATGAGCGGCAACACTTGTAGAACACGACTGCTTGGCAATACATATTACATTGAAGATTGGTTTATCACTCTTTGCCTCAGACTCCCATATACATACGAGACAACTATTCTTGAGGTTAGAATGCTCACCCTTTTAAAGTTCGACCTACTCGTCTTATCGCAGATGTTAGCGAGCATGTAAGGTTTGCCATTAACATCATTAGACGTCAATTAGCGACAAATTGGGTTATGTTTGCACGGCGCGCGAAAGAGGTACTGAAGCGACGTGCAAGGAGTCGCGCAGACGGTTGGAGGCCGTGAGTGCAGAGTGCAGGGTAGCGGCTCGATCATTACTCGTCGTTTCATTAGAATATCGGCGATAAAGGGGTTTTAATTATAAAGGCACCGCGACGCTTCCTGTCGGTGAAACATGCATATAACGCGCACCTCCGAGCTGCGTGTTGCACGCACTGGCACCCTTCTTCTCTTGCCTGCCCTCTTCCATCTTCCCCTGCTCGCCTCCTACTGCTCTATATCTGCATAGTGGCGGTATGATTAGTAAGGTCGTTTTCTTAATTACGAGGCGTCGTTATGAAGAGCTGCTCTTGTTACACTCGCGTGATTGTATGGTTAATAGGGATTCACGGCGCACCACCCGGCACTATCACTATGGCATTAACCTGCTTATTAAGTTCAAAGAGTGTCGCGACGAAAAGGAGACATTGCTTTCTGCGATTCAAAGACCACTGTTGTCCCGACAATCTCTTTATAATGTATTGAAGACCGCGCACAACACGTATTCTCTTCAAACTGTAGTAAGTCGGTTGGATTTGAGCGAGCTTACACACACTGTAGTTGTGGTTCTCTGCTCGAACGGAGGATACCGCAGTAGTCTTCTTTACCGACCGGCGCAATCCGACGGGAGCCGCCGCTGCCAGGCGCAGCAGCAGTGTGCTCAACATGGCGACGCCCAGTGAACTGTCTCTCGAGGAGATTCGCAAATATTTGTTGGAAAACGGAGGCACCGCGCGAAATCACGACCTGGTGAAGCACTTCAAGAGGTTCCTTACGGAGCCCGAGACACGTGGTGAGTGTGAGTTCCGGGTGCAAGCGCGCCTGGACGACTGTCTCGTTCTCGCTCGAGGTGTGACCTCGACAGTGTAAACAGACGCAGATATTTTGCGGATTTTCTTCCATGGATTAAGCGATAGCTGGTCTTAGTGGTGTGTTTTCATTGAATTTCCAGTCGAGGCCAGAAATCGGTTCAAGGAGTACGTCAATACTCTGGCGACAATAAAAAATGAGGAGGTAGGTCATCGCTCGACATTTCTTCCGGCTTGACAGGAGCGACTTGTTGCACGCGTCGGCCTACTTCCTCCCGAGCGAGACCTGTACGATGTTTAATGCAGCTGGAACAGCTTCGGACATTGCTCTTCTTACAATTCGAGTTCTGTCGCTATTATTGTATCGATAAAAAACGAATTTAAGGTTATAGTAAAGTTTAACGTCACTTTATCGAAATATCGGTCTATTAGTCATGACAGTGAGTCAGTGAGACTCAATACTCGCTCGGGAGGCGCTCGCGCGTGACTTGATTAATCGTTATCACGATCTTTCGAGTATAGCGCGCGTTTAATGGTCATTCTTTTATCGGAAAAAAGCAAACATGTAAATATAAGTGCGTTACTCGGGAGTCTCATGATTCGAGTCGCTCCTGTGCAAGTGTCAAGGACGATGAGTACTCAAAGGCAGAAGTCGTGTAGGGCGAGAAGTACTTGGTGCTGAAGAAGAAGTACCGTCAAACTTCCTTGGAGTTCTCGTCGCCCGAGGAAGGCTCGTCGCCGTTCGCCACACCTGACATCGTCTCGCCTGTGTCTCCACTGCGAATGCCTCCGCCCTACCGTCCGCCACCACCGGTCGCCCTTAGCCCTTCGAGCTCGAGTAACCCGGTGAACAGTCGCGCGGAAGAATCGTGTTCGAATTTCGAGCGCGTAGAGGAGCCGGTCCTCAGTCCGCAGAAGAATGGTGTCGAGTCAGAATTCGCAACGTCCTCACCGCCCGTGCCACCGAGACGGAAGAGTCAGGACAAACTCAAAGTGGAGAACAAAGAGAACGTCGATAGGAACAGGGGTACTCCTGAGGCAGTCATCAAAGTGAGTTATTCTACCTTTCAGTGTATCCTTCTTTTTTATGTGACCCTAGTGGCATATGTGGGTGCTTGGTATGAATCCTATTAGTGGCCTGTACCACTATCATGCCTGATCCTACATTGTAAGAATGATTGGACCTGTGGTCAGTGCACGTGCCTGGGAGATGGATATTTTGTGCATTTTGTAAAGGTGTACGGTTCTGTCTGTAGAAACACAGGTGATAGGCACATTGTGTATTCCTCTAGCACAACTATATGTATGTGAATAATTTGACCATTCTTCAACACTACTTTCCCATCCTGGTGCATCAGTAATACCAGTCAAGAGTGACTAGATTGCATATTATGTCTGCTAGAATGTGTAGGACTACCACAACCTTCTACTTTGTTCTATCCATGCCTGGTAATATCTCTCCCATATAATTAGAGGTGCTCACATAGTGTAGTATCTTGCTTCTACCAGGTTTAAGCATGCCTGCATTTAAAAGCAGCAAGTCAACTCCTCCTCCCACAATATTGCATCTGTGAAGGGCTCATGCCATTTAGGCTCTGTTTTTTGTTTATTTCTGTTCCTCAAGGCTGTGTCGTTTTCCTCGTCTCTCTATGATATGAGATTGTGTGTGTATCATTGGAGTAGTGGGACTTAGTTATCGGCTTCGGTGTATGGTCTTTTGGGTAGAGGTAGTTGATCGCGATATTGAAACGTGCAGGAGGATGAGGCTGTTACGGGGAATCCGGGCTCGACCGAGCAGTTGAGTTTTCGTGAACGGATGCAGAGATTCAACCGGATGGCCAGTGAGACCGATCTCCAGGGCAGGCCTAATGGTACCACCACCCCCACTAAAAAGCGATCTGACAAGGTAATCCACCAAGCAGCACTACTTTGAATTCCCCTCTCATTTACATCCGCCTTTTTTAGAGCAATCAATCCGCGTAGATCATTGTTTTCTCACGTTCTATCGCGCGGCTTACACATGCGATTTAACTATTTTGTTATACCCACATGAAATTATAGTGTTGCGTCTAGGCTCATTGACTAACAAATTGTGTTAGCATCCATTCCGCCACTCGGTCACCACATTCCGAGACGAGGTGCGCCTCGCTCCCCTCTCCCTCCTTTCCCCTAATCGTGAATGCTAATCGTTCGAATAATGGAGGCCTCTTGCGAAATCACGACTGATACTACGGGCGAAAGTTAGCCGGGATTTTTCTGAGGAGCCGTAAAAGGAGAGGATATAATTGTGGGAGCAGATGCGATTTATAGGGTACGCAAAGGTCATCACTCCTAGTGCGGTTTGCCTAATTATGTAGTTTTATAGTTACATCGATCTGAACTCTAACGGAAGTATCTAGGAAAATTGGTATCATGCAAGCCATGAAATTTCTTTCGGACTGTAGAAGTGTGATTATAGCTTTTTTTTCTAATGGGGAAGCATGTTATTGAGTAATGTGCTTGTGTTCTTTGAGGAAAGAGGATGTGGTGGTTATAAGCTTAACTACCCATCCTGCATATCCAATCGACTACTGAGAATCCTTTTCCCGTTTCCTTTACACGCGCGCCTCTCAGTTGGTTCTCTCTCTTCTTTCCATTTATTCCCATCTCATCTTTCTCCTTCGCAACCGATCGTTTCGCCTTCCTCCTATTCTCTGGTTTCATCTGTCGTCGTTCGGCCGCCGTTCATTGCAGCACCGTGCAATATTCATACCGCATTTGAATATCCTTGGCGGGCCGGTATCTCGCACGCCGATCAGGATGTTGCCTCTCAATGTTGCCGTAAATCATAATTAGCCGGGGCTGAAAATTAAAAGTCGAGGAGGCGCACACGTTTACCCGTTCCAACCTACCTTCGAACGGGTAGTACCCTTCCGCTAAGATACACTGCCGCTCCTTTCCTCGATCCTCCATCATAATTTCGATATGTTTATCGTGTGGCGGCGCGCGATTAAAGGAACCGACCGTATGGAACTTCGCTTGGCAATCGGAAGGAAGTCCTTTTATGGTTCGCCCCAGGACTTCTCCACAGTGTTTCAGTCAGATCACCGGATCTCATAATTTCGCGTGATAAGGAGGCAAAGGGAGATCTCAAAAGTTTACGGAGGAGACTTTTAGAAAGTAATCATAAAATTTCGAAAAAGGTGTTTGGTCTAAACGAAGGGAATATTCTCACCTCCGGACATCCTGTAATGTCATGGGAGAACCGGTGGGTAGGTCTACCAGTTAGTCACAGTTTTCTTTACAGTAATTATCATGCACCATGGCCACAGTATTCCGCCCTTTGCATTCCTAATGATACACTCCCACCCATCGTCTAACTTGTTGTGTCGCGTGCCGCGCCGTTTGCCACGGCGATAATGTAGATTTGAAAATCTGTTGAGCAACAAGAAACAAGTTCTTTATTGAAGTATGCCTAGGCTGTGATCCTGAAAGATGTTGTACTTCACGATAGATGAAAACTAACTATTCATCACAGAATAGTTATTGAATGCAACTCAGTCGACACGAGAGCTTCCCTTCCGTGTCAATAATTGGACAGATCAGGAAGGTGCTCGTCTCGGTATTCCTTTCTCAGAATACTATTAGCAGTTAATGGTAAGTGATTTCAAGATTCTAGGATTCCAAGCACGCACTTGTAGGAACTGTATTCCCGAGAATGTAGATTTCAGAAGGACAGACGGGAATATAAAGGGATCATTAAATCTTGATAGTTTGGTCTCTTTGGAGCGAATATCGGTATCGGTGACTGAAGTAATAAAGTAACTCACGTCCAAAACCCACGAAAGCTTAATACGGAAATTCGTAGTCTACCCGTTCAACAACTGTGAATTGAATCTATGTGGAAATCTTATACACCCATTGGGTGGTCTACTGTTAGTGATCATTGTGTTCACTTTCGTGAAAGTTTTCTTAATTCACCTGTATTGAACCATCAGTGGAATTGTTTGACTACGAGTTGTCTTCTCCTGGCAAACAGGGATGATTTCTCATTGTCCATGCAATATGTGGCAGGAAGTGTTGGCCGCTCCCTGTTCCGAGCAAAACTGGCGAAAGGGCTTGAGAGTGCGTAACGAGAATTGCGGTCTCTTTCCTTTCGCCGGCCGGAGGCCGCGTTCTAATTAGGATCACGGCTGTTCGCCGCTAGGTGCGCGAGCGAACGAGCCTTGTCGGCATTTCGTCCCTCGGAAAGCGAGAGAAAAGCTAGGATCGGTTGGCAGCCATCGTCGGACAGAGAGGAGACAGAGAGAGGATCATCGTGAAGGCGGCTAACACGGGCATGCCAAACTTGGAAATTCTCCGCGTATAGTTCCGCATACATTAGGGACCCAGGGTGAAACTTGCCGGGGTAGTTTGCCTCCTGGCGAAAGGAGCGAGCTCTCAGCCTCGAAGCGAAGTGCTCGCTCGCTCGCACCTCGTGGACCAGAAAGCAAGCGGGGGTGGAGTGCGAGGGTGTAAACCGCACAAAGTAATCTTACAGAATGTATATGCAAAGAGCTTCCTTGGCAAGGGGATGCCGGAGGTACGGGGCACAGCTTGCATGATCTCATCCGCGACAACACCGACAAGACACCCCCCTGAGGCAAACTTACTTTCCACCCCTTACCCCCAAAGATCCCACCGGCACTCCTTGCTTCCAGTTTCGATAATTTCTTCGTTAGCCACTCTTTACTCAATGAAGAACGAACTCTTCTTCTCATCGTATGTCCTTTGAAACAAGTAGTTCATTCAGAACTCTTCCAACAGTACCCACAAGAAATACATACTATATCGCGTGCCCCATTCACAGTTGCTTGAAACTCGCTCTTTATCAAATGATACTTGGAATCTCACATATTTCCCGGTAGCATCGAGTAATGTCAAGATATCGCGGAATCCTGTTAGGAGTAAGGTCGTTTACACCTTGTTTCTTTAATTAGACGAAGATATTTAGACACCAGTACCACTCGATAAGAATGGCACCAGTGGGGTTCCCTTTACAGTTTACGATTCTCTCGTATCTAGCCAGATATCGCTAGTCTTCGTCAAAGACACATTGTGTTTTCATCGAGTCATTTAAGAGCCTGCTTATCTCAACCTAGCATATCGGAGGGGTAATTGGTCGGCTACTCAATTAATCGCTAAAAAAAACTGCCTTCTGAACACATCGGCAGCCAACGATAGCAGCGGAACTCCTTCTGCCTGAAGCTATTCCCCATCCCGCGCGCGCGCACACGCTCGTACACTCGGAGTCTTGGTCGATTTGTTTCGTGGGCGCTGATAGCAGGACGTACTCACAAATCATTCGGTGATAATTGAATATCCTATCGGGAAAACGTAATAACCGGTCCTGATAATTGCGGGGGTTAACCCGATACCGTTCCCCCCGGGGTTAATTTATTACCGGGTGCGATAACAAGGATACTATGATCGCGATGGAGAGTATGAGAGAGATAGAGCGAGAACCAGGAAGACCGATGATATGCGAATCTAATTTTCTTGGCGCCGCAGGATGAATGTGCATTTGTGACACTCGTATTTTTAACAGACTCGTGTAAAACGAAACTTTTATAGAATTCTTAATGTTCTTGAAAATAGTTATTTTCTGGCTGAATGCTACCAAATGAAAACGGTCCTCTCAGCTCTGAGTTGACCAGCATGCGTGTCATTCAGCGAAGGCCCTGGCACTCTTCTTGTCTGCGGGAGTCCCATCCCCCGTAGCGACAGTCGTGAGTCGGGGACTACACCAAAAACTGACTGATTGTGACTGTCACGATACGGGGACGAGGCTCCACCCTTCCGGGTCACGTCAATCTTGGTGGTCCGGTCATGGGAGCGTAATTTTTTCTATCGCCCAGCTGCCACGTCGATTGACAGTCTTTCGTCAGTGATCGCCCGATCGGCATACAAGCGTCATTAGCCTACTAACATGTGTCCCATTAAATAACAACTTGTCAGAGTAGAGTGATTTTACTGGCATTTCGTTCAAGGATTTCTCATTGCCAACTTCTGAGTTATGTTATATTCAGTATTTCTTGTTTGCCATTCTTGGTATTACATGTTGGTCGAGTATTTGAATTTACCGTTCGATAATTCACTCTGAAGCGTGATTATAAAGACTGATGAGAAATATATTAGTCATTTCACATGAGCGCTAGCTCCTTCGGAGGAAGGGCTTGTCGGTAGATCGGAGGAGGCGTAGCACTTACACGACATTAGCCGCAGATAAAGGCAGATACTGTCTCTAATCGTGAGACGCGCGGCAGGAGCATCGGGTATCTTTTTACTGATCAACCGGATGAGAGGTCCAGGAATGACCGATCGCCCGATGGCATTCCTTTCTGCCTGCCAGCCGAGACACGGATGAGGACGCGTAATTTGTTATCGGTACTGTAAAGCTCATTCTTGCCGCTCACGCAAAGATCGATGCATCCGATCAGCGAATCTGACGATGCCAGTGTCTTCTCTTCTCCCGTTTCAAATACCCATTCCGTTGAACGGTATTTGGGATTCAGTTCAGTGGGATATTCATTCCAGGCTTACTATCTCGAAAAGTAGTAAGTGGAACTTAAGCTCCATTGAATGGGAGATGGTGGAAGGTATCGTCTTTCGGGAAAGTAGAAGCATTAATCTCGACTTAATAACGTCTCTTTCAGCATCCGTGTACGGAAACCGATCCGGTAGTCACGCGCACGCCTCCCGAATCTCCCTGACGGCCCCTGTGCTCGGGAAAGAGGCGAGGGAGAAGAGAGACGAGTAGGATCGGTGCATTCCAGGGAGAGCTGTCCGTGTGTCTACGGCGATACAAGTACGATATCGTCCGATGCGAATCTGGTAGGCCCGCGAGGATAATCTTCGGTTAAACGGTCGTGCGTCGGTGGGCTAAGTCCGTACTTTATGCAGCGCGCTGCAGCCCGGTAAGCCCGGCGAGCACCTTATCAGGGATCTGAGTCGCACAGTGAGCGGCTATTTGTATTCATAAGTCCGCGGGAGGCCGGCGCTCGCTCTCTCGCTGCCCAGTCCTTGGCTCCATCCTGGCCGCATCCAAAGCCTTCCACGGGGCACTGTGTTCCCCAGGGATACGCTCTCTCTTCTCCCGCCAGTGTACACCTCTCACGTGGCCTCGAAAGGATCGGCCGGGCCGGCGCTTGTGCTTCGCCCTCGAGAAAATGGAAGGACAGTGGAAGGAACCCCGGAGAAGGCCCGCGTCATTCAAGGCGCCCTTCCATCGTAAGGCGCACTGTGATCTTCGGGCCCAACGTACCCCCGTACACAATCAAATGATGCGCCCCGTGTATATACCGCGCGAGCTCCGTAGAATGTGACCAGTCATCGAGTTATTTAATTTTTCGTGGCACCCCCGTCGCGCGTGTTTGCTCAGACCTGCTGTGAGCACAAATTACCTCGCGACCGAATCACCTCCAGCGAAATATTCGGAGGGCTCTCCCCCGCCGCCGCCGCCGCCGCCTCCAGCTCCTCCTGCTGATGGAACGCCTCTTATTCCACTGCTCCACCCTGACTGACCATTGTCAATGCCGAACTGTCAATCAGCCTTCTCGCCACACTTCCAAATTCACCGTTGAAATAGCCCGAGTTCTCTTCAACAGATCGTTCTTACTTTGTCTTTGGAAGTATAACGTCTGAAGAAGAGGATTAAAATTTGAGCATCAGTGCGAGAACGTCTCTCCTTAATCAGGCTTGGTTAGTGGAGTTGGAGCCGGTGGATGGCCCGAGGCGCAGTAATGGCAAGGGTGTCGCAGTACACCTGACCCCCTTACTCGAGTCCCGAGGACACGAGACCAAAACGGACATGGCCTCGCGTCGGGGGACGCGGTCTAGGCATAGCGCATATATACGGTCAGCCCACCTCGCTATCTATATGCTAATCCATTGAGATGGTACCCGCAGATTACACCACGGAATTAGCCCAGAGTCCGGGGTATCAGGGCCGCACAGGCGGCTCGGCTTCGGCCTATACGTACCTTTATCCCACCTTATACACCTAACCCGTCTCGGCGAACCTTCGCTCTCGCCCTGCACTTACAAGCCCACGTGTACACAGCACCACACGACTTACTACGTGCGCGTGTACACACAGAGCTACTTGTACGGGGGGAGGGCACTCTCCTCATCCTCATCCTCATCCTCATCGTCGCCCTCGTCCTCGTCCTCGTCCTCGTCCTCGTCCTCGTCCTCGCTCTGTACACTGATGATCGCCCTCCTCCCGCCTCTCTGATGTGCATGTGTGTACCTGATGGAGGCCAGCAGCCTGGCTTTGCATTTGGTGTAGGTCCACGGTGACTCGGCACTTCCAGTTCGTTAGCTCGTGTTAATAACGTTAAAGAGGATGCGATAAACTCGTTAAGAGACCAAGCTCTGCGAGAAACGCTCGCTCTCTTCCGCTCGACCTTCGCCTGCATCGCACCACAAGCTCACCCGATTCTTCCCCTCTCCAACAACCCTTTGTGGCGCTGATACCTTCCTTTCTGAATGAAGATCCTCACTGCCCCGACGTACTCTCCTCATTTATCTTGTCGATACTTGGGACGAGTTGCGTAATCTTTGTCACACTAGGCCACCACTCGTGGTGATTACTTAATTGACAACTCGTGTTTCCGTATACCTCGATATCCAGTATTATTGTGCCGGCGAGATATCCGATTTTGCTATTGAATATCGTGGCGAGGTATTGCTCGCCTTGCGCAACACCGTTTTGTCAAGCAATTGATTATGACGTGTTAGAATCGTTCATATAACTTTCCGAGGATGGACACTTTATAGTATCACGAAGGAAACTGACTCGGTGAGTTTTAACAGGCTCGCAGAGCTCGGCTTTCACAAAACGAGTAAAACCAGTTTGAGTTGGGTTTCCCCATGTCGTGTAGTATCAGGGTGTGAGGGAAATTTCTTCGCGCGGCTGTTCATCAGGGTGTAATCGCAGCGATAATCGCGGTTGAAAGCCCTCGAAACAGTGATATCAGAGAGCGGCAGGTCTAGCGATGGCAGGGAGCGACGACAGTCCTACAGGCTGGCAGAGTGCGTTGGAAGCGCGGCGAGGCAAATTTATTAGTCGACGGGAATATGATCGCGCACGACGCGTATTGCGGGACCGAGGTACACCGAGGAACACGATAGGTACCTACGAATATAATCCTGTCAACGGTGAGAGAGCGAGAGAGCAGAGAGTGCGGCGGAGGATGGTGAAGCGTGCAGTGTCGATGCTCTCCATGTTCCCCATCCGGAGCAAATTCGACGTGGCGCGCTTCGCGAAAATACGAGCTGCGGGTTATGAATTACACCGTATATCATACCACCCAGCCGCGCTAATAATCGTCTCTATCGTTAATTTCTCCGGTACTCCGTGTAATCGCTCCGCACCGCGCCGCACTTGTCCTCGCCGAACTACCTCCGATCGATCCTGCCTCCCATTAATCTCACCAAAAACTTTACTCGTCTTCCAAGTTCCCATTTAATACCATTTCACCATTCGTAGTACATAGAATACTTTTCGTAGAAGAGTTTGCGTAGAATCGTTTGAAATCTAGTAGGATTCAGTGAGATGTTGGCGGGATGATCCGGTAGGATTCGGTTCTACTTCTGGATCGTTTGGGTGGTCGATCGGCAATTGGGTGGAGTCGAGAGATCCTGCAGATCGACGGTGTCAGCGCGTTGGGGAAGGGGTTGTGCAACGTAATACGGGCGTCGCGCGTGTCCCTGTCCTAACATCGCTCGGCACTTCCCCGTGATTTTATCCGGGCTCCTGTAGACTAAAGCTTGGATTATGATCGCCGACGATAGTGGCCGATGGAAATGGCGTTTAGGCGGTAGGTGGGTAGCCAGCACTAGGTAGGCATTATGGTGGCGTCGTTGGGAGGCGTCGCCGAACCCGAACGCTGAATCACCCAGCGAGAGTTTTCCTGTCAGTGGCAGTATACCCGGAGGCTGTGTGCTCGCTAGTCGACGAAGCCTCGTGGAATTGCCTCGTACGGCCTCGAAATGAATGCGCGAACGCCCATTAGGGGAATAAATCAGGCCAACGTTATCCGCAGGATCGCATAATCGATCTCGCGACGGCCACCGCGCGCTTCACTAATCCGAGCCTAATCGTTTGCCCGTCGCCAGGCTAGCGTCCGGAAAAGTTCTAACCGCTCTCGTTAGAGCACCGACCATTTCCTGCTCTCTCAACTTTGGCCATCCCCTATGACCAACTTATGATTTAGAGCCAACTACTCACTGTACCTCGTATCTCTTAACTTCGAGATTCTTCGTTGACCTCTCTTTTCACCTCTTGAAAAAACTTGAAGTTTCCAAATCGATTTACTTTCAAATTTCGTAATTCAGAGTGTGTCCAGTCTATCAAACCAGGTTCGATCTAATTGAATAATATCCCGCGCTACTCAAACCCGATCTCGATTGCATTCCAGAAAAAGTGAGGGACATCGAGCACACGTGAAGCTCACCGGGATATAAGAGCACAATTTACGCTGGCGATTACGCTAAGTGAGAGCACTTAATCCGGACGTTCTCGCAGATGGCAGATAATGCCCAGGCATAATCCGGCCAGCGCGGCTAACTGTCGGCAATCTTTTAAGTGGCTTTCCACAAGCAGCAATATAAATCGGGAGTACAGAACCGATCGAAGCATTACACGGGTAATATTCTCGTCTAATTCCTAAGATCCATCGAGTGGAGCTGGGGTGGTGGTTGGGTTGGTTGAGCTGGCTCTGGCTGGCGCCGGTAGGGATGAGTTCTCAGTCGAAAATGTTTGGTTAGCATTGGGCTTATTGGCCTGCGGATGTTGCTGCTCTGTTAGGCATATATGGATGGCCCCCAGGTTATAATAAAGCTAATTCTGCGGTGCTCTCGAGGCAGCTCGTGCCGCAACATGTTTTGCCTCTCGAGCTGCCTTGCCTCGCTTCTCTCTCGCCTAAGCTACTTTCGCCGTTCCGCCGATATATATATTCTCCCTCTCTCTTTCATACCCTGAACCCAGCCCGCTCCGCTGCCACTTTCTTCTTCCCCGCTGTGTGCTCGCCTTTTCCGCAGTACCCATCCTACCGAGTATATTTATGCGCCCCATTGGAGGGTAGCGCGCGTCCGTTTATTAAAACGTTTCCAACTCAATCCGTCCCACCCTTTAACCGAGTTCGCTTTCCGTCATGTGTTCTTTCCATTCACACAACAGAGAGAAACGTGCGCGAAGAAACGCTCCCGTCCCTTGTAAATGTAACACGTGCACGTGTACTGTTTTTTCGAGTGGACGCGCTTCGCTGACCGGCGAAGTGTCCACGGATAATGAGTACTTGAGATAATGAGCGATGATGACGCTGCAGAGATCTAGCAGCGCTGGGTACACTCAAGGTACTTGATATTTGCGGATGATTGTCTAAGACGTGCCTTCCATTCGCATCAGTTAACATGAAATAGTGGGAATTTTATTAGTGAGTCGACATCATAACCCTTCCAAGTTTGGGATACTTGAGAAATACTTTTTTGGATCTAGTAATTTGTGTCGCTGTAGATTATACTGTTGTAATAGGGCCGCGTACACGCAGCTGTACCAGGAACTAAGGGGGAGGCATGTCAACCGACTAAATTCATGGACGGACCTGTACAGGCCTGACAGATTGCGATCGATTAAACGAGCTGGCCAAGCAAAGAGAGGGTGGGGAAGGAGAAATCCTCCGAGGAGGCTGTTAATTAATTCCCGGTGATCTCAATTAAAATATTAATTAGTGGGAAACAATGACCTGCTGACGGGATCAGGCGTCAATGAGGACGGATGTATTCCCCCTTCTCGCCTTATTTTCTCCCATCCTTATCCTCGCCTTCCTCTTCTCCCGATCTGGCTCGCTGCCCACGGCGATCTCGAGGAGGCATCGCCCCGAAGCTATTACGATTACTCGCGTCCTATAAGCTTATCTGATAACCACGCCATTATAGTCCGAGCTCGCAAGTGTCTCAGGTCTGGCTGGGCCGTTTGTCCGATGATTCGCAGGGACGACGTACTAGTCTCCAGAATTTGCATATCTCCCGAGCGAAGCACCGAGGTACAAGTGGAAGAATCCTATCTGGGATCTGATCGAGCCTATCTCGAAATCAAGCACAAAGATAGAATAATGCTGAAACCACGTATCCGCTGGGAAGAAGCAACATTGTTACAGGTTGATGGCTAGGTTTAAGGGGCGTTGAATTAGCCGACGAACGAGAGACTGGCTGGTCGTTGAGCTGGCAGCGGCGGCGCTCATCGCCCTCCCGAATCACGATTTCACTTAAGAACACGCGAGGTGGTGTCGATCGATAGAGATATATCAAGCCTTGGCTAATGATGACTCGGCCGAATTCGAGCGAGCATCGGTGCCCCTGGCCCCCGCCGATCCAGTCAGTCCAGCAAGTAATTTACGAGGAGTCACGATTGATTTGGATATGAGTGTCGATGTGAGCACCTCGGGAGAACGATGTAGCCGTGACGAGTGAAAATACAAACAGTTTAACAGGGATGAGTAGTCGTTTAGCGTTGCTGGGATCAAACGTTCCTCACCTTCTATCTCTCTTTCTCTGTGAGTCCAGTCAACCGTCTAACCCTTGCACCACGTGCACCTTACTATTCTGGAAGCATGCCATTACCGGTCCCGAGACATTCTTGCCATGGCAAAACTCCCTTACTCCTATAAATACTCCTATAAATCGATGGTCCGGAGTGTCCGAGGGGTCTTGATAGGGATTTTCCGATTGATCGAGTGGAACCGGTATGCCCGCGAAGGATCGCAAATGGGTAGCCCCTCCCAAGAGAAACTTGGATGTCCTGGATATGCCCTATTCGCGGCTTACATAAAGAGAGATGAATGGTCGCGCGACTTGCCAAATAGAGGAGGGAGTGAGCCCGATCTAGTGGCTGTCCGGGTGGTTGAGCGAAACGGCGATGGTCCGAGAGTGAAGAAGGGGTTGCGTAAGTCCGTCGTTACCTCCCGGTGTGTTGCGTCAGAGAATCAATTATTGGATCCGTATATCAATCTGATGGCCGAGGCACGTTCGTGCTACGTGGCCTCCCGCTGCTTTTACGCATTTTCCTGGGGCCTGCCTCCCCGCCGGGCGAGTGGCTGGCCCCGCAGATCGAGTGTGCACTCAGAGAGAGAGAGAGAGAGAGAGAGAGAGAGAGAGAGAGAGAGAGAGAGAGAGAAAGCGAGAAAGAGGATTTCAGCGTGGTCCAACGTGGTCCAACGTGGTCCAGCGGGTCCTGGTACGAACCATATAGAGAGGGAGAGAGTGCGACCGGTTCTCGCTCGGCCGTCCAGACCCCCCGATCAACGCAGCGCGTGACGTAGCGCGCAATGTTGATTTTTCGAGCGACTGACTGACTGACTTTCTTCTTTTCTCCGCAGGGTGCCGACGAGGATGACAGCGCTTCCGTTGCCTCGGTGAGTTCATCATCCTTTGCGAATGCGTCGATTACGCGCATACCGAACGCCTAGCGTGATCGTGGCCGCGAGTGCAAATCCGTGGGGAAGATCAGCCGCGAGTACCGATCGAGAATCAAGATCTTAATTAACATTTGCCCTTTTAATCGACCACGCCGATCTTCGCTCGCGGTCACGCGGCATTACGCGCCCTCGCCGACCAACCCCCTATTAATTGAGGCAATTATTACCTTCGTAAGCAACTCGACGGGAAGTCGCGAGAGTGGCTGGTTCGAGCGGCCCAAGGGGACTACCAAGCTCTGGCGAAACTCGCAGCGGAGGAACCCAGGCTTACAAGACTCAAGGTGAGTCCCAGAAATATTATTACTTCTATGATTTTATCCCGCATCTCCCTACTAGCCAACTATAGCGCTGTGTATTGTGCGACGTATGAATCAAACAGCTTGAATTTGAGGCTAGCTAATTTCAGTCCGAGGGTAGAATAGGCAATTGGGCAGATTTGGTAAACGCGCGAGTGGGGATAGTAAAAATTGCGGATTCGGGCGTGCCCGGTCGCATTTATCGGTGGCTTGGAGGGCCGCTCGTGCAATGGATCTCATTGAGTTACGGGCACGGCGCCTCCGGTGATAATGACAAAGGTGGCCGGGGCCCGGAGGCTCGGAAATATAATTACGGTGTGGCTTACCGTAGGCCCCCGGGATCAGGCCGTTATTACACGCACGGCGGAACTTAACACCTGCGGCGTTGTAAATTCGCCGTTTTCGCGCGCCACCATTGACAGGTCCATAAATCTAAGGGCCCCCGTGGCAATCAGCCGGCCAGTGTATACCAAACCGCCGATATGTGGACCGGATCACGACTGTCCGGCCCGCGCGCCCGTGAGTTAAGGGCTCTGGCTACCTCGCACAATTCCTACCGATTGTTAAGTACACCGCAGCGGCCCACCTGCGTAATTCAGCGTACTTAATGGTCCCAGCGAGTACAGCCTGGCATAGTTTGAGCGCTACGCTCAGTACGTCGCCATCACCGCCGGCAACTACTTGATTTTTATGCCACGCACTTTTACCCCACACAAATTGTGCCTTGCAAACAAACTGTGCGTGACTGATACAACGCTTCATCCAATCGGTCTTTCAACCCGTTCATTTAATCCTCGGCCTGAGGCCTCAGGCTTCGCATAACTTGTCTCGAGTTAAGGTAGTCGTATCGAAAAGACAGCTTTCAATAGATTTTGAAACCAGTGGCAGAAATGCCGAAATTCTACCGAAAACAGAAGGAAAGGCCATCCTGAATAATTAATTTTGTCTAATTCCGACGGTTTCTTCCATGTTTTTCATAATTCCCGACATTCTCCGGTGCTGAAATTTCGTGGAGAATGTTTTCTTGCATCAAGGAAGATGTGATATAAATTCCAGAGCCCTAGCTCAAAATTCATTTTTTCGCAAATTTTTGCATATGTACCCCTTCAAAAATTTTCGATTTTTCGAAGGTTCTCGGACTTTGGCGAACGCTTGATAAAACAATTGTTTATGTATCAAAACGAAAAGAAAACATGAAATCAGTGACAGAAATGCCAGAATTGTATCAAAAACACATAGAAAACTGATCTTGAATAATCAACTTGGATTGATTTAGACGGGTTTTTCCCATGTTTTCTAGTCTTCCCGACATTTTCCGGGGCTGAAATTTGGTAGAGAATGTTTTCTTGCATCAAGGAAGAAGTGATATAAATTCCAGAGCCCTAGCTCAAAATTAATTTTTTCGCAAATTTTTGTGGGTATACCCCTTGACGAATTTTTGGGCCAAAAAATGAACTTTGACCTGGGGTTCTGGAATTTATATCACTGTTTCCTAGCTAAATACTGAATCACTGCCTGAAATACCAGACCCTGAAACGGTCGGGAAGGGTGGTTCAAAAATTTTCGATTTTTCCCGAGCTGAAAATTCATTTTTTTGTAAATTTCTGGCAAAAGTTTAAACCACCAGCAGGATATGTACAGTACTGATACAACTACCTTTAGGCCTGTCAGTTTATATCGATATCGAGTGAGAGAATTGTGATTCTTGCTGGCAGTCAGCTCGAATTGAGGAAAGTAGGTGGATCTTGGTAGAATGTAGGATGGCAGCTAGTGGAAGGAAAGGGGGTTGAAGTGGTCGTTGGGTAGTGGGGGGGGGGGGTGTGGAGCTCGGTGGTGGGTCCGGGTGATCTGTAGGAAAGGGGTGGAGGAAGCTCGACCGCACAGGGGCTGCCTGCTGAATTCATTCCGCTGGACAAGGCTGCCCCACACCCGCCTCCAGGCTACGTCGGCCTCATCCCTTGGGATAAATTGGCCGAACCCGCGTGTTTGCGGATAACATCGCCGCGATATACGTTCGCCCATTGCCATCGTACCAATGTAACCATTCGCGGCCTCTTTTTTGCATCGGCCGCTCTCGTGAAAATTGGCTCTGCCAGTTCTCTCTACGTTCTCCTTGCTTTCTCGGTTCTTTCTCTCCCGGCGGCCCGATGGAACGCCGTCCATGCACCACGCACTACCACGCTACATTAACTAATTTTCCTCTGGCTGCGGACTATACACACCCCTCATGCATACACTTGTCCTGATGGGCGGGCTAGGCGGGCAAAAATGGCGATCAAAGAAATTTGGGCGACAGCTTCGACGGGGGCGGCTTGTTTTCGGTGTCGGTTTTATGCTCGGCAGTCACTGACAAGAGGATATATAATAATCCATCGATGAATATGCAACGGGGTGCCAGGTCTCGGAAATGTGAGGGTGATAGGATGCGGGAGTGGCGTCGAGTCAGGGTGGGCAGGGGTTCGAGGGGTGCTAGCGTCCCGGTAGGAAAGAGGAACGTTAGTGGCATGCCAATTACTCCCCCAGTAATTAAATCAACAGCGAAGCTAATCAACGCTGCCGTCTCACGGCCCACCGGCCCATTCCCTTCCCCTCTTGGGCGATTTTCCTCCTCGTAAATAAATCCGCCGATTACCCGATTAGCCGCACAATTTATTGGGCGATCACTTCGCTTGGTCTGCCCGAGTGGTCAAAGGAATGAGGTACGCGTGACTGATTCTGATATTCGGCTCAATGTTGCTCTACTTTCGCCACTCCCAGAAGAAAGGGCAGCTGTCCACGGACCATTGATCGATGTAATTAAATCCCAAGCGACGTCTCGTTCTGGCGCGAGCATTCTTCTTCACGTGTCGGCGATCAATTAGCCATTTCTGCCACGTTACTCGCCGTTATTCATTATTGTTTACGGGAGCGAGCGGGCTGGACTAACTGTGTGTCAGGAGTCCGTGCGCGTAGAGTGCCTTTTCTCGAGAGCGAATGCTTTACGAGCCCGTATTAGAGGTTGCTTGACTGCTGCTCACAGACACGTGACCTACGTGATCGGTGCCTGAACGTCCCAGACGGCCATTGTATTCCAGTCGGTCAGGTGTGCGCGTCCTCTGCGCCCTGGGTTACCGCGTGGCCATTATACTTTATTAACGGACGCGCCTGGCATCGCGATAGACCTACTCTGCCACTCGCTGTTCCATTGATTCCCTTTTGATCGCCCTCGGAAATGCTCCCACCTTTCCCTCGTTAATTCACCTTTCCGTCAAACCATACGGTATTCAGCCTCCGATCCCATTTTTCGCCAGGTGTTATGTATTCCGTGAATAACGCTTACCGATGCGATGCTAATTACGCTGTGAAATGAGTTGTAAAATGCTGCCTGTTACCAGTGCAATCGGAGGAACAAAAGGATAGTGAGTGAAGGGGGCGAAGGAGGGGTTTCATGTTAGCGATCTTTCGACTTGGTAAATTGGCCTGTGAGATAGCCGGCCGCTCGCGAGCGGCCTCTACATTTATCTCGCGATATCGCTTCGTTTAATAACGCCAAGCAATCAGGAGGAGTTCCCTCCTACCAGAGAGATGGAGACAGAGTCCCACCAGGGAAGAGAGTGAGAGGATATAGGGGAGGGGAATCACCTTCGTGCGTATCAGCCGATAAATAATAACCATTTGTATCGGATTCTAATTACTCGCTCTAAGCAAACAAATAAACGCGGTGCGCGCGGCGGCGAGAGGTAGGTTCGCTTAATGCCGTGCTGGAAGCACGTTGATTTAAGGAGTGCGGGACCGCCCACCTCGAGAAGATGCATCTCCCGGACGATGCTCCTCCACCTGTTATGAGTGTTTCAACGCCACTGTGCACTTGTGCACTCTCTTTCTCTACTGGTATGGACCTTCCTTCGTATTTCCCTTCCAAGTATGCTTGATTGTTAGTTTCTCGATTTACTTACGGAAGTGACCAACTCTTCCCCTAGTTTCTTTTGACGGGTAAGAGTTACGAGTGTCCCCAAAGAACTTTCTGAAGGAGTGGTATGTCAAAGGAAATAACGTGGGAAGGAATAGATTGAAGCGGTGTATACGTATACGGCAGGAGCGACGATCCTTTCTTGCGATGACGGCGATGATCGATAAGCGGGGATTCGCGCGAGAGGAGAAACGCATTTTCGCTTAAAAGGCCAGTGTCGGAAAAGGCCGACGGTAGTTCGTTACCGGTGGGCTATTAGCGGGCGTAACGCACGTCCTGCCAGCCTAGTCAGAGGACTAAGTAAACCCTGACTAACAAGGAGGCGGATCCACCGGCCACGAATGATCTACCGATCCCAACTTGCCATTATTTCGATCTTCCCTTCTCTCACAGTATTGCTGGACCACAACCCACTCTCTCTCGCTTCTTCAGCGCTGAGAGAACCACGTTCTCTCACAGATGCGCTCGCACGAGAAGTCCTACCAATGGATCCGCGCATGCTGTCAGCACCTCCTACCTACGCCCCCGAATATTAACAGTCTGATTTATGCGCGTAATTATCTCTAGTTATTTTCTCTCGGGAGGACTCCACGGAAGGTCCGGTACAAGATCGTAGCTTGTCCTCATAGCTGCCGGTGCCGCTGATGCACAACAAATTAGCTGTACTCCTTCTTCCGCTAGCATCCAGTTCCACAAGGATTTCTCCTCGTTTGTCCTGTCTCTGTTGGTGCCATGCCGAGCTTTTCCTTCGGTATTTATAAGTCCTCGTTTAATTTTGTAATACCGTTCTTATTATTGGATGTACTCTTTCGAGGAATAGCTAGACAGAGAGAGAAGGGAAGCCAGTGCCAGCACACGGTGCGCTACAACGATGGTAGTTACCCCTTCATCCGGCCACCGGGTCCAGAGATCATTTATCCTCCTCTCGAGGGGACTCGCCAAACGACCTGTCGCGCCTTTGTGCATTCTACGCTTTGATGTGTCCAATATACCCGTGAAATATGCCGAGCCTTGCCTCGCTAATGGCGATTGTTAAATTTGTCTTCCACGTCAAAAATCATTCTGAATTCATTCCCTCGTTCTCCTTCTCTCCTTCTTCGTCCGTCGGTACAATCTTTCGAGCATTAGGAGAATAAATCGGTTTGGTATTTGTGTCGCGCGTGAACCTGCCCCGTTTGCAGGAGTCCGAGATGATCGTCCAGATTGGGGACATCGGCATGCCAGCTGATCGGCAATGGGAAAGCGGGCAGATGGAAAGTGTGCGAGGTAACAAGGTCTTGAGATACCAAGGCGTTTTCTAAAGCTGGAAAATCGGCTGGTTGGAAGGAGCAGCGTAGTTCCGCTGTTAAAAGATTTCATGGAGGATGAAGGAGAGGTTCGGTCGAGAGGTGTCACGGATTGAGAGGCGCCAGCAAGGCGTCATCTCAGCGTGGCATCGTCTTGCGAGCGCGCGACGACGCTTCCTTCGCCCCTCGCCAGGCCTCTCCTTCCTTGCTTCCTTTCTCTCTCGTTTCTTTTTCGCCCGCTTCCTACTTTTTCTTTAGGCCTCCCATGAAATCTCAGATTTCGCTGCTGCCGAATCCGGCCTGGCCGCGTGAGTGTCTCACGCTCGAATTAGTCGGTACTCGTGCAATGTGCTCCTGGCGTAGAGGGAAGGACGGGGCGACAGTGATTCGCGACATAGCCTATGAAATTCGAGAGCCGAATAACTCGTTGTGCTAGGCCTCTCGTTCCCGATGGAAGTTCGACGTGCTCGGCGGACCCGCTCTCCAAGCCAGCGACCCGTGAACGCTTACAGAAAGGCGGTACCTCTCTTTGAACTCCCCCCCACTACCAAGCAATTGCTATTGTATTTCGCCGAGTGGCTTCGCTGCAATGGCGAGTCTAAGCTACGCTCGACAACATTCTCCCCTTCCCTCTCCCGAACGATCTCATAGTTTCACTCTCTTTCACTCCTCCATTACACGCTCAACGAAAGCGCTTTCGTAAGAAGGCGAGAATCAATTGCCAGTGTTCAAAGTGTCTGTAGTAGTGACTAATGACAGTATTTTCGATCGGCAACACGTATTATTTGGTGGAGCCACTAGTTTAGCCAGTCTGTCATCTTCCCCCATCGGTACGAAGAATCTAATATCGTGCCAGATCCAAAGAAGCGGCCCCAATATTATGGGCAATTTGCATGACTCTTCTGTAATCAGAGCGGACAGAAGCCTTCACCCATTTTTCTTCGGCTTGCCTTACTATGAGGATAATTTCCAATATGCGACGTGTCTTGGTAGATACCACTCAGCAGCCGGTAATGAATAATGATGCACGGTGGGTACAAGTGCTACGTGAGTTACATTGTAAAGGACACTTATTACCGGAGAGAGACGGCGATCTTTTCACTCTTAGTCCTGTAATTCCCGGCCGTGGTACTCTGGGAAATTATTAACTTGATAATGCGGGCAGGCTAAACATTGCCGAGAAAGCGTTCGTGATGTCGACGAGATCGTAAGTCGATCTCAAGACATGCAAACCGAGGACTTCTCCGACCAGACGAGAAGGGAAACGAGGCTGTAAAGGGCGTTGCACGTCGAACGCACGCGTTTCACGTATATCGTGCACTTAAAAGTCGAGTCGGCTCACTCGGCTTGTTCGCACTGTGCACCGCTAATTAGCTTCAAGACCGATGACTATCTGCCCGGCCACATGTCCCTAAAGCGGCGAGCTCAAACATCCGGTACGCCCTTTCCGCTCGGAACTCGACGTACCCGCTTTTCTTGCGGGCCTCCACAGCAGCCCACTTAAACCTCGCTCGCTCTATTACCGGGGCTATAACACTCCAGGTATTATAATGTCAAACAAACTGACCACAAATAAGGGTAACGTAGACGACATCGTGGCAACAGCTGGTTGTGTTAAAATTCCAAAAATACGCGCGGCACCCCTATCCACCGATAATCAGACCTGTATGCCCAATCACCTTATCAGCTGGCAGAATGTTATATTTTTTGTGCGCAGAATATTGCATGTCCTCGGATAATTGACTGTTAAATACCATATCTTATTAAAACAGTCCAATCGAATCGACTTGAATATACTGACACTGTGTTTTCACAGTGTAAGCCAAGAAAGCGGTTAAATCGATGATTAAATAACTTTGGTCCATATTCCATTGATGTCTTCTTTAGTAGAGTTGGTGTTTTTGAGTGCAATAGCAATATAGGAGGTAAGAACGTGCATGGGAGCTTCGCGCAATTAGTAAGCGGTGGCTCATTATGGAGATGCGACGCGTAACGAAATACTTAATAGAGGTGGCTCTCGGTGTGCTCTCGGCGTGTCCCCGTTCACCGAATGAATTCGTAAAGAGCGTATGTACGTGGTGCATCGCCCGGCGGCATCGTTCGACCCGCATGTAACGAGAGAGTTTGCGCTACAAGTCGGAGAGCCCTGGGCGCCTGGTGCGAACGTGACACACAGATAGCTCGGTGAACTAGGCGTTCGTTCGTCGCACACGCATTTGCGCCCGAATGGAATAAATGTCCGCGTGTGTCACGGATATAAGGAGAGAGTCGCCCTAAGCGCCGGACGGATCGCGTGTCGATCCGCACGCCGAGATACCTATTTGTTCACCTCGGCGTTTTGCACGCGTGGAAACAGAGCCATTGTTTGTTGCCTTCCATCGTACATCGTCGCGGCAGCGATCGCAGGGATATGCCTGGTTCTCCTCTTTCGAAATCGACGACCTCTCCTTCCCGTGACACCGCTCTCGGCCATGAATTCTGCCCTTCTGACTCTGCCTTTTTGCAAGAGATGAATTCTTCACCGTGCGTCGCTTCAATTATCCCATCTCTTTGAAATCTCTCTAATTAGTCACCCGACTGAATTGGAGATTTATTTTAATATACACCGCTCTGAATCCAATGGGTCGAAGGATGCTGGTAATAAAAGATCGAATTATCCATAAATCAAGTTACCGTTTCTTGGAAAATTAAGAAGAGTTGTGTCTTCATAAAAAGCAGACGATAATTTACTGAGCATGGTTTTTTTAGAGACAGCGTTTTTCTACTCCCGTTTACTAGTAAATCCTAATCTCGGATGGTTTAGTATAGCATCTCATGTAATTCAAGACTCTCCTAATTTTCCTGGAGCAAAAACTCTTGCCCCACATCCAAGCCGTTGGTGTGTGGCAAGTGATGCCGAAGCGGATGGGTATTTCTGAAAGGATGAAGCACGCGTATCCTGTCATGCGGCCTTAGATAAAGATCCGGGCTTCTTTTTAACGCGCCTAGGAGGGCTCGTTAACGGCCGCGCCCACGGTCCGTCGCTTTAACCATTATATTTGTGGAGGGAGAGGATGTGGCATCGAAACATCTACAAAATGATTTCATTATTTCGCGATCGGCGTCTCAGTTGCGGCCAGCCAAGTTTGCATAGAATAGCCAGGTCGTTCTAGAAACGACGGGAGAACTTCTCAGGCGAGCCAGAGTTCTCTTTCTTTTCCCTATATTTCCAAGTGGGAGCTAGAGAGTGAGAAAGAGTTTAGAGTATAGAAGAAGTGGAAGTATCCCGGGAACAAACAAGCAACCGACTAACAATATCAAACTTTTTCTCTACTGTAACGAGGCAAAATGCCGACTTAATAAGAATCCCTGAGATCTCGAATTATGCTTGTTGTTGTCTGGTATAATGGACTGATCCTAAGTCGCAAAAACTCGGCAACGTCACGAAGTACTGAATCCCTCAAAGGTGTGCGTCACGCTCATCAAATAGGGACAGTCTCGTCGACGAGATAATCAGTCTGCTGTAATTAAAGCTGGTAATTAAGACAGGGTGGCACTTCCAACTGTTAATCAGAAATCATACTTAAGATTCTTTCATTTCTGTCACACCGCCTTGAATTTACAAACAGAACTACGGCAACAAATATGTGGGTGTTAGAGTTCGAAAAGTCTGGCTAACATGTACAATTATAATTGTCAGTCAAATATCACTGATTCCTAATTGCGCTGACATATACGCTAGCTGTGGAACGTCCGGAGGGATAATCTTCTTCCTCGTGATGCTCTTGGTGTCCCAGCGTCCGTCTACGCTTCTCTGAGAGGAACACAGAAAAACGGCAGGCTGGGTCGCCCTGGCGAAGATTAGCCGATCGCTATCGGCTCGGTTGTCTTACGTTAACGAGCCGCTACACTTGGGACTATAACCTCGTACCCGGGCCGCCTTTTCTCCGCTCTCCTAGAGCCCACTTCCGTTTCTTTAGGGGAGCCGAATGAGGGTCGATTGCGCCCAGGTAGATGAGGACCGAGATCTCTTCCTCTCCATGCGCTTCCACTGGATCGGTTAGCGCCAGTTCTCTTCCTCCGCAACTTCTTGATATAGAAACCTATTCCTCAATTTGTCAAGCCTGATAAATTGCCAGGGCCGAACGTAAGTCATGGAGTATCCAGTTTTGCTCGAGTCTTCCTGCAATCTCATGTTAATTAGTCTTTTATACATTAGGTTTTATTGAAAAATAAGATTACTTGTGCCACTGATATACGTTGTCCACAGCGAACCTACGTAATTATGGTGTCGCTTTTATTAATTTTCTTATTAATTTATTAAGAGAAGATTCTCCGATATTCTGAAGTTGCCAGTACAGCTTTAATACAGAAAGAATCAAGTATTGGTCTTTCAACCAAACACTAGTAAGATCTCAAGGGTGCACAGATTTAGGGGTTGAAAGTCGTATCGGTTCGAACTGAAGTCAGTTGAGCCTGAAAATTTACTGCTAATATTTTTTCACTGGCTTAGGCATTAGGCTTAAAACAGTCGGAGTATATGGCGCAGTGGTGACTTCGGAAAATTTATTAGCACTTGCCTGTCCTCTCTCGTGTTACGTTGCGCCAGCTTGAGTTGCACTGAGGGTGCAGGGTGCTCTGGCGCCACTCGGGGCCGCAGGGCCCGTCGTTAAACGATCGTTAAGACGAGATCGTATCTCGCTCTGGGCCCTTCGCTTCCTCGTGGCCCCCGTGAGGTACACTCTCGATTTCACGAAATTTTCTCGGCGATTCTCGCGAACTACCGGTTCTCCTCTCTCTTTCCCTCTCTTTCTCTTCTTCTCCCTTGCCGGTCACCCGAGCTAATGCCCGTGTTTGCAAGGGCTTACACTCGAAAGCAATAGCCTGTGGGGCCCGGGCATCTTGCAGATGCAAGTAACGGATATAGATAGGCATCTTCTTCTCTGTCTGCCCTTAAAAATATCGGGCATCGAGTACTACGCTCTCTCGAGCATAACTGATCTGCCTTGGCGAAGATAGGACTCGTAAATCATGAAGCTAGACCGACAAGACCAACTCTAGACACTCGCGTCGATTTATAATCTATATTTCTTTATGAATAAAGTTGATTGGAATGGAGAAACCACTGGTAGGAACTCTGTGAAAATTTCGACAGCGCTGAAGACACTTGTTGAAATGTCTCTCTTGAGATAAATATACATGCCAATTAATTAATGGAGTCAAGGGACACCGGGCAGAGTCCAATGTTCGTGGTCACGAGGGAGAAAGAGAGCTCCATGAACCATCTCTCTTACGATTCACAGCGTCGTTGTTTGGAACGCATAACGAATTGTTCGTTTAATTTTGCAGAACATTTTCGGTAGCCGCGGTGGAACTCCCTTGTAGCTGGGGAAATATTGCGCTCCTGCTAAATCGGCTTGGTGGGGGTGTGCGCGCCCAGTGTAAAAAGAGTGTGCAGTAGTATCTCTCGAGAGGGAAATATTGGGAAACCCTCTGCAAATAGAGAACGAGCTCCATCGAGTCGGTGTAAAAGAGTGATCGAATCCTTTTTCCCCAAAGATATTATCCGGTTTAGCAAGCTTTACGGTCCTCGTTGTTTACTGCCGCTTGGTGGGAAGGCGTTTATTACTCGAGTGCCATGAAAAAGAGAAGGACCAATTTCCAAAGTGAAACTAATTCGACCGAGCACATTATTACTCTCTCTATTTTTCCAAATGACTTTCTTGAATTGCAGTCTACTGAATTCTCTCGTGAATATACCCGCTGGGGATCGAATTAGCGAAGGGAAATCGCGTTAAGCGTTCCAATATCGGGATCGATCGATTTCCAGTGAATTTCGGGTGGCTGAGAACCGGCACGGTCAGTGTGCGCCCGCCGATATTTTCCGTCGGAAATATTTTAACGAGAGCAGTGTCGTGCCCGGGGATTATATCTGTTCGTTGGAGCGTCCCTGTATTGGATTTCGGTGGAGTTACGAAAAATATCAATTAAACATAAAAGCGCGGGCCCGTGTCATCCGATAATGGCGAGTGAGATCGGACGGCCCGGGGCGCCGAATAATTGGGATGAAGCTGCCGTGGAAGGGCGCGCGGGAGGGCGGTGAGCCCGCCGGAGAAAATAATAGTGCAAATAACACAAAGCAAATTGCTGGTACAACTTATCCCCTATGTACATATATACACATATATATGTATACATATATACACACACACACACACACACACACATACCTGGACGCGCGTATGGATGCGTGTGCGCACAGTGCGCGGATAATTGGAGTGCGTGTTTAACGAATGGCCCTACGTGTTTCGGAGTTATACCCGACAATGGCTCTATTCTCCCGCATTATCCTCCTCATTACCATTCCGCCCTTACTTTTTACTGGCAATCGTAATTACCTAGTGACAGACTATATTGTAGAGTATTGTCAACCATCTAGTAGCGCGCACGCCCGAGAGAGAGAGAGAGAGAGAGAGAGAGAGAGAGAGAGAGAGAGAGAGAGAGAGAGAGAGAGAGAGAGAGAGAGATTTCGTAGCTAGACCAGCTTCCACAGACCACTTGTCAAACAGATAAACCAGTCGATTTGATGGAGGGTCGAAATTAATAACTTCTCTACCACGTTCAGGATCTCGCGTGCAATTTGTTGTTGGCTGGCGTTCCGGCAATTTCGCCAACTCATTTCTCGCTCGGTGCGTCCCATTCGCCGCGGTTTCATTCGGCGGGATTTGCGCTCGAGTGGCCGTGGCTTTGCGTTTCAGTGCGGATAGGAGTATGATCTTTAAGAGGCTCTGTCCGGCTCTCTTCCTCTTCGGAGAACCTTCTTAAAGTGGGAGTGAGAAGTAGACTGCCCTCGAAAGCTCCTCAATCATTCGGGTGCGGAGCAACCCCCTCGTTCATTTGTTTGTCCGCTGATTCGTTCAGCCTCCGGGCTTCGTCGATTCAAAGACGGTGGCAGAGAGCGAGGAAGAGAAAGAGAGGAAGAGAGAGAGAGAGAGAGAGAGAGAGAGAGAGAGAGAGAGAGAGAGAGAGAGAGAGAGAGAGAGAGAGAGAGAGATAAAGTGTAGTGGATCCGTAGGGTTGCAGTAAAGCAGAGGAGAGCCTCCGAGCCGAACAGAAACGGTTCACCAGCCCGCGATTCCAGCAGGTTCATTAGCGCTCCTGTCCTTTGATTAATGGCCGCCCGAGGATACCACTCGCCACCGGTTTTCTTACAGATCATTTCACCGTCGCCTATCTAGATGGTCGTTAAGATGATCCTCCTACGAGCAGAAGAGGCTACCACCGTACTCAAAGACAGTCCTCGCGAATGAATCGGACACCGGCGTCGACGACTTCCTATCAATGGCTGCCACTTCTCCTTTCCGAACTGGCTTCGTCATGACACTCACCGACAATATTGTCCCGATTGAAAAAAGTATTCTGTGAAATCGTGCGCTGCTTCTCGACTACAGAAACACACGGCAAGTTCCCCGGCGGAGGAGACGTCCGGCAGCGATTTCATGTCGAAAGACATTCGGGGGGGAATCAAAGTTTCCCGGAGTTTACGGAAATTTTGTTTTCCGGCGCTTTCTCTCTCTCTCTCTCTCTCTCTCGCTGTCTCTCGTATTCCATCATTTCCGTCTGTTCTTGTAGGAGTAGTTATCGATTATTCGTCGCCGCCTCCCGAATTATTCATGAGGTCTCTTGGGCTTTGAAGGATACCGCGTGTTCCTCTTCTCGGAGACGAGAGCCTGGAAGTTCGATATGAAAGGTGGTCGTCGCTTCTTTCGTGACACGCTTCCACTCCTAACATCGTAGATGTGCGCACACTACTGGCCGTGAATTGACGTAGTGCCAGCTCGAATGAACGAGGTTAATTCATTCATCCACTGAGACAATGGCGGATCGGTTACAAGGTGACTTGGCCGTTTATTAATGATGCCCAGGAAATCGTCCTGCAGTTCTAATGGCTCCTCTGAATTCCAAAGGCCGAGGCCACCCTCGGATACTCACGTGGCGCTATCTATTAGATAAAAATCACCGGCCCTTTCTGCCACCGATATGCCTTTCCACCCACTGTATCCATCATAAGGGCATTCCGATTCTTTAGTCACGTAGAACCCCCAAGATCCTTACAATCCTATAGCAAGGTCCCGTCGCAATTATCAGATGCGATAACAAGCTACGAAAAGTGTTGGCGAGTGAGGCAGATTCTGTACGAAAGGTAGAGAGGGCCGTGTTCGTGCTGGCGAGCATGCTTTATTGCCCGGAAAAAGAAGGGCGGACATCGGGGAGTCGGGCGCGATTTTTGAGCCAGCCGGCCCTGCTGGCGACTGGCTTCACCGTGTGGACAGAGCCGCATGGTGACGTTCACGACTTATGTCGCGACCCGGAAAGGGATGTAAGAGGAGGGTAAAGAGGTATAAGGAGGAAAGAATGGCGCCCACGCATTATGCTAACACTAACGCTGCCGACACGGGCTGGGTGGTCCTATTCCACTCCACCTACTCACCCTTCAGCCCTTTTCCTGGCCCACACCTTTGTCGCCGAGGCAAGCATACGAATACACACTGCTAATTTTATCGATACCGAGCGTCGAACGATCGTAATCCCTGATAATGGGCTCACCTTAAGTATCATCCGAGTCTTCGTTCACTCACTGGTTGCTGGGTACGTCTGGTTATAGAGTTAGTATATCTACTTCGAGATGTATTAATATCAAGTTATACCTTAGTCCCTTTATTCCCTTATCGCTACTGTTGTTGTACTTTCGAGAAATATCTCCGTCACCGATTCCAAGTACTGGGTTTTTGTGGGATCGGAGTGACATTAATCCAATGAAGGAAAAGGATATGCGATGGGAGAATACGGAAAGGGTTGATACATGAGTCTGTGGATTGGAAGGCCCACCGGCGCCAGTGAGATCGCTAGGTGGAGAAGGAAACGAGAGAGGCGGAGGTGTGAATGAGGCCGGCTTGTAACGACGCCTCCACCCGCGGCGTTCCCCTTCTGTCAACACCTTCCGACGAACCTTCCTTGCCACCCTACGGCTAGCCACCTATCGCAGCCCCTTTTCAACCTTCTCCTCTCGCTTCGACGCGAGGCCGTCTTCACCAGAGAACCACGGAGCCTCGTCTCCACGCTCTACGCTCCTGAATCCATTCCGACGATAAACATCTTGGCCGCTCCTCGCATAATTCGTCGTCGAGAGCGGCCCATTCACGCGAACCACGACGTGTCCTCAATGAGCCGGAGAAGCCGCGTGAATGGTGATGGCTGCGTCCCAGGAACTCAAGTCTGAACCAAACTCTATCCAGTGTTGTCAGATCCTTTTTCTCCTTCTCAACCTTTACGAAAAGAATTCCCTGTGTCTTTGATTTTTAACAACTAGTTTCGCAAAATTGTATTTTTCTCCAATTTTTAAGGAATATTGACATCTTTACTAATGTATTGGATGTGCTAGTAGACATTCAACTAGTATCAACTTCACCGGTTGTCGTGCTGCAAAAAACGAATGCCCATGCATTAATTCAGTTAGCTCTATTAGCTCGGTGAATGGGGCTTTCAAAGTACCATAAAGCCAAGAGTGCCTATCGAGCGGAGGAGAGTCTCTTACAGTTTGGTATCTCCATAATTGAGATGTAGCCATTATCCATCTCTAGCTGAGCAAGTGCACTTTACGTCTACGATTGACGTCGGAGTGCGATGATAATTCCAACGGGTTATAGCTATACAAGCTCCATGGGTTGCGATTAATCGGAGTCCCTAAGTGGATGGAGTCTGTGTACACCAGATGCGGGCGCGCGCGCGCTCGCGCATCGGCCGCCTTGTTCTGATTGAGAATCGTTGTAGGCCCTTAAACAGAGCGCAAACACGGCCTTGTACCAACGTACTATTCCATCTCGTTCTCTCCGGCGCGGCAGCCTAGTAGGTTCTTCCAAAAATTTCGTTCCGCCCGAAATATATCCGGGAGAGGTTGCCAGCCGAGAATCGGCATGGCGTGACTCGGATGTCGCGCAGAGGCACTAAGTGGAAATTGTTGTCAAAAACAGCGGGCCCGCTCTCCCGGCGCATACCGGCCCGATCCTGCCAAGTCCGTGACCGCCGGGTCATATATTTTTTCAGGGCCCGAACCAACCAACAACATAGACGTGGGCGTGAAGGAGAAGCGGCTCTCATATGCACAGACATTACCTGTGACTATCCATATCAATCTCCGCTCGAGACCTGCCTACTTTCTAACACACACAGTCGCGCACGCCCGCACAGAAATCGAGCCTGAAATCTGGACATCCCTCTCGCGCCTTGCTTTCAAGCTCTGACCGAGTTCGAGTTGGCAAAAGCAGTGTAAGGCGTTCCGCGTTCATAAAAGTGTCAGGCTTTTTTGGGAAACACCGCTACTACCCTAAACCTAAATACCAAAGAGTCTGTGAGGGAGAGAGAGAGAGACAGAGAGAGAAAGGCAGAACCCGGCTAGAACACTTGCCTCTCAGCCCAGCAGGCAATAAAGTCGTATTGTTTTTGCGGCGCTTAACGCCTGGCAATATAACTTTAACAACTTCTGGAGGTAGGAGAGCGCCGCGGCAGATAGAGAAAGAGAGCGGGGGCGAACGAGAGGAAGTCTCCCTGGTGACTTTGTGCCCAATGCGGCGCCAGAAGAGGAACCGTCCATAGGTTCCGCGCGCCATGGTCCTCTTGCTCGCACTCTCTCTATCTTTCTTTCTCTCTCCCTCTCTGCGGAGGTTGTAGATCCTCGTAGTCTTCGGGGCCCATAGGTCCCAGGGAACGGACGCGCTCTCGAATATATATACCTCCTCGTATACGCACTGGCCGCGACCCAACCCACCCGTTAGACCCTCGTAAAATTTTTTCTCCATCCTTTTGCCGCGTTCGATCCTGCGAAGAGAGCTCGGCCAGTCCTCGCAAGCTACAGCTTCGACGTCCGAGGATTTAATTTGGCCAAGCTACGCCACACTCCTCCTCCCCGACTTCCTCTCGATTTTATTCCTCTCTGCTTTCTTCCTTCTGTCCAGTACACCCCCTGCACCTCCTCGATGTCGATCTCTATCCGATGGTTTATGATATCCGCTGGTTTCACTCTCGGCGGTACCAGGCTTTTACTTGCGAGGACACTCGGTATTAATTCGATGTAATTAATTAAGTTCTCGGCCAGACCGCCGGGGGCCGCCTCCAATTATCGATTGTCACAGCTGATCGTTTTTAATAGCAGCAGGTGGTGCCGCGAGAACTGGCGAAGCCTGTTGACGTGCCGAATTCCTTCGGGGTGAAGCCGATTGGCCCGGGGCCGGCCGCTCTTGGAGCCGGCGGCGGCTGCTGCTGCTGCTGCTGCTGCTGCTGCTGCTTCTTCTCGATTATCACGCGCTTTTAAATGGTAGCGCTTGTACGTATGGACTGTTCGTGGAAGAGGGGCCTTTATGCCGCAGGAATGCAGCCTTATCGGCCGCCAAGCTTGCATTATCTACGGTGTACGCGTGCTGTTAATTAAAAAACGAGCCGGCATCCCTCGCAGTTATCGTGTCACTTAGCCCGTTTATCTCGTCAAAGATTGTCTCACGGGTGTAAACATTATTGACGCGATAATCAGAGGTCCCTCCATGCGTTTTCTCCTTTAGTTCTCTCACTCCCTCTCTGTCGCTCCTTGCCTCGGTTTCTCCGTGTTTTTCTACAAACTGCTCGACCGCCGTAAGTGCCGGTGACAGCATTGAACACGCGTACGAGATAGACTGCAGCCTCTCCACTCACTCCTTTTGACTACTACAAGTTCTCAGCGGGCGGCAAGAGCGTGTTCGGTCTTTACAAGTTTCCTTGAAAGTGTCATTGAAAACGGACGACTTCTTATAGGATAATTCCTGGTGGAACCTTTATTCTTATTTTTCGAGACGTTGTCCCACTGAGCTTGAAGATTTGGAAGGAAGTGTCTGGTGGAAAGAAGTCAGAGCAAGGAAGAACTGTTCTCGAACGGTGAAACGGATAGAGCATCTCCCTTCCTTACTTTCTCGTTCATCGTGTATATGCTAATGCGAGACGAATGTCTCCTTCAGCGCACACCCTGCTGAAAGCCCTCTCGCCTCGGAGAGACGTTGCTCGTGCCGCACGGTACCTCGTGTCGACGACTCCAGGCTCGTTCCTCTAAACTCCCCGCAGCAGGGTGGCTGCAGTTGCAACGAATCCCGGATGGTTCCGACGCGATCGATTGCCCATCGACGCCGCGATAGATTCGCCGGAATTATCGCGATACCGAACCACTGACATGGCCATCCTCGAGAAAAAGGAGTTGACTACACGGCCCGGTAAAAGGTCCTGCCGCGTGTAGTCTTAGAGTTTATTGGGCTCGAGGATCGAGTGAAATTATAAGAGACCACACTTCGACTAGCCCAGCCATCCCTATTAGATAGTGACTGATTCTTCGAGTAAGATAAAGAAAATACTGTCTCAGGAATGATTTCTTTCTTCGATTAAATAGATGTTTCGGTCGCATAGAATACAATTGAAATTTACCTGTGACTGAATCGTATACGGTTAACGAGACGAAAGATACAGGAGGGTACTCGAGGGTACAAGAGGCGACGGGAGATAAACGTCTGAGGCCTTCCCCGGGGATCAACAAACGCGCTCGCAAGTAGAGTAGACGCAAAGTGCGGTGATTCCTCCGACGGCGAGAATTCGTACAACACGTGTATCCCGGTGGTTTATGGTGATTAGTAGTTTACGGGAGACATTTCCGTTGCCTGGAATCGTCCCGGGGCTTCCTGCAAGCCGTTCTTACATTAGTTACCGGATTCCTCCTTCGGGCAACGCCTCTCTTCCTCGAAATGTCGCCCGCAGCGAAGTACCGCCAGTCTTCCTCGTAATTTACACCTAGAAATGGTACGTCTTGGTCTCAATTTGAGAACGGCGTCCTCCACTTAACATATTCTTGTCGACTCTTCCGAGTTCAACTATTTTTTGCCAGACCCTCATTTCGCTCATTTTCAAGATGTTTCCTTGGGTTTGCTCGATGGAGGACACACGAATCGGCCGGCAATGCGGGTGGCATTAGATTATCATTTGGTGGTCCAGACGTAAATCAGCGTTGCCTCGTAAAGTGTAAATGGTTATCAAGCCGCGGCTGGGTCAGGCTGTGTCTCCTAAATTTGGTCGTAGATTTCGGGCGGGTAGCACGAGAACTAAATAGTCCCTGGAGCCTGGAATGGCATAGGCGGGCACCACCTAATTATCAAGAGGACGTACGGCGTAGTGTCGGATGACGGCTGTATCCGGAGCAGACTCTCGAGACTGCTTAGTGCTTACTAGCCGAGACTTGGATGCGGATTCCGGTGGGTTAGCGCCGAACTATCGTTCTCGGTGTACAACAGCCTTCGACTTTGGCTATATAAAAGGTCACGTTGTAGTGCAACATGATACCACACAAATATTGAAATGTTCCTTCGACTTCCTTCTCGATAAAATTCTTCTCGGAACCAAACCATTCCTCGTTGCTCTTCTCTACTATGTTACAAAGCCCATTGCTTTCAGAGGATCCAGCAATTGAAAAAGCTGTCCATTTTCGCGACCACTTATCCCCCGGAACCAAGGTTCCTAGAACTCAGTATGGGACACTTGTGCCGTTGCCAGCAATTCCAGGAGTCCTTGTCCGATTTCTATCGAGCAATATCCTCTCTCGTTATCCGTGCGCTCTGTTCTTTTTCAAGTCTAAGGGGCTAAGGGACAAGTGGAATCGTGTCGCGACATATGCCAAACGCATGTTTCCGCGAGCCTAGTGCAGCATTCCTCCGATTGTTTACGACCCAGCAGGGAATCTTCGGGGAGCAGTAGAACGACCTAAGAGGGAGAAGGTGGATAGACAAAAGAGGTCAAATGACAGGCAGGAGTCTCTGTCAAACCGAACACTGACCACACATCGGCTCGTAGCCACCAGACGTATGGATGGTTGCATTGGCTGGTGGGCAGCTTGCATTCGGTGTTACGTTTCGAGCTTCGTAACACCGTCGCACCGATACGTGAGAACATGAGTCTCGACTAAGGAGCAGGACTAGTCGCAGATGCCTAGTCGTATCCCGTGGTCCTGCCATTTGTCTAGGCTGTAGGAGCCCAGGAAGGACCGACGGGGGCCGGATCGACGAGTTCCCGTGATTGATCGGCAGCAACGCCTCGACGACTAGCTGGCGTCGCTCTCTCCTTCGTGTACCCGGCGTCTCTCTTGCCACAGGATATTCGGTGCTTCCGCGCGGGTGCCGACATTCCCCTGCATCAACCCCGCCAGCCAGCCAGCTACTCGGAGCATAGATAATTCTCAATCGATTAATTACCATCAACGCGATCTTTATCACCCGGAACGATGCAGATACGGGGTGCAAACAGGCTGACGACTTATTTAGTTAATTTTTCGCAAGTCACGCCGCACCATCTGATATGTATGCCCAATAAATAAACGGTTAATTTAAACGTTCCTTTACGTAACGTAGGATGACATGCGGTGACTGTTTTTAATTAAAGGGAGAGCATGGAACCCGCACATCCGATTTGCATCTGCTGGATACCCGCGTTCTGTTCTATCATGGTAGCTTCTTTTTCTCTCTCTCTTGTCTCCCTGCTTCGCGAGTGTACGGTCAATTAGAGCTCGAACGACGAGTGATTCGTCGAGAAATATTTTCGGTCTACAAGGGTGGAAGGTCGGGTCCCTGACGAGAGACGAGTAGAGCGAAGGGGGACTATCGGGGAAGGGAAAAAGAAACGAGAACGGTAGGGGAAGTGGCTCGGTGTCTCCTTACGAATCCGAGAACGAGGAGAGGATGCTAGAGGAGCTGGCATCTCACTGGTAGGGTGCTTATAAATCGCTTCCAGGTTTTTGGCGCCCACTCCTCGGGGACGCCTGTCACGCGTTATCCTAACGACGTTTAACTAATCACGCCCGGAGAAAATATATATCCGCGATGGGAAGCTGGCGCCTAGGAAGGCCCCACTCGATCACCGACCCCGACGACTCTCGGTCGGCGGCCTGGCTGCCAGCTTAATTTGTATCAAAACATGTCAGAAGCTCCGACCCAACTACCACACCAACCAGCTATTCGTTAAGTACATCCACCAAACAGAGCGAAATTCTTCGCTCTATTCCGCTTATCCAAAATGTGGTTGGCATCTGCGTGAATCGGTGGTGCATCGTCACTGGAAGATCACCACCCGCTGGAAATCCCTTGCGCCACTTCAACAGTAAAATTGCACGGGTCGAATCAATTAGCAAAGTGGCCTCCCCTCGGAACGGCACCATTTCCCAAAGCGGCTTGGAAAATCATCGGGGCTGATACCATCGCGATAGTTCATATCTCCCTTTTTCGAGTCATGAAATTGGGAGGGCTTAATGGAATAGCATGGAGTTCGATGTCCCCGATGCATACACCGCGCAATTAAGATATACCCGATGCAACTGCACCTACAACCCCTCTTCCTGCAGGCTTCGCCCTTCTCGTAGGTTGCACTCGCGCAGTGATAACCAACAGCTGCAATGCTGCCGAATAACCCTCTCTTCCCATTAGGACAATGTGATTGCGCGATACCCGTCGTTCGCCGCATGTGATGTTCGCCCGTTTGACTTTACCTTCAATTAATTGCTTCCCACACACACACACACACACATACACGTGTACATAGATACGCACAAAATTTCTATAGAAAAATTCTATCTAGTTTAAACGAAATGTGTATGACTTTGATGCGAAAATCTCTGGTGAATATCTCTTAAGAATAAAGTGTCGCTGTTTCGCGGGGAGATGAAGAGGGTTTGCGGTGCAATTTGTCGGTTGTCCCGTTCTCGATCGGATAATTCTAAGGCAGGGGCCCCGGGGGTAATGAGGCTCCCGTGGAATACGGGTAATACGTTGGCCGTACAAGTCGATCGTTAGGCGGGCGATATCAATCGAGGACATCGGCTCCGAGCCGAACGGCGGCGCGACGGTGCCTTCTGTCGCCAATTACAACATTCCAGCTTTCCTCGGCAGAGGACGAGCGAGCGTCTCTTCGTGCGGGCACGCGATACTCTCCTGCCAAATTGGAGCCGGATTACAATCGTTTCCATCGACGCCTCGAGCCAGTCTCCGAGGAAGGCGACTCGCGTATTAGTGGTGCGCACGAGGAAGAGGATTCCATTGCTACCGGCCTTTGGCGTGCCATCATTGCATAGCAATTTAGTCATCGTCTCAATTACATGCAACTACTATCGAAGACACGAATCCTTACCGCGAGCACGAAGCTTCCCTCTATTCCTTAGCCACTGCCAATTTCCTACTTTTCTCGCGCTTACCACTTTTCCTCTTATTCAATATGGCTTGCTTGTGAATTTGACATGCCAAGATTCGGCGTCATAATCGTGAACCAGCAACGAATCCGGGAAGCTGTCGACACTGTCTATGTTCGGATCTCAAAGCCGAAGATCCCTCTCGCGTTTGGCTAGGTTCTCTAGTCGTTTACAAGTCAAGTACATAAATCGAAATCCCCACAAAGGTACCAGTACGTACGCCAGTCGACGGAGAGTTACATGGCGGGAGTGTCATTTGTTCCGAAGGAGCATTTTTCTCAGCTGAAGAGGCAGCAAGTGCCCGATGTATCTTGCTCGCCAGTAATACTGCATCTTCGCACCTGAGCCCGTGCAATTCTACTGGCGTCTGCAAGGTGCAGAAATACATCCGGCACTCCTGTCTCCCTAGCCGATGGATTTTGTCCGATTTTTCCCACGATGTCGTCTCACTCGACGTAACCCTTCCAAGCGACACCCACCATTCTCTTTCCGAAAGTCTTGATATTCCGACTTGTTTAAGTGGTCCAGCTCTCTCGCACGATCCTCCCTCTCTCGTTGCCCGTGTCACAAGGTGATCGTTATCACAATGTTGTTTCGACTTGCCAGTGAATTTCGTGGCATCCGGGGCCATGAAGAAGATGTTTGCATATCGATCAGTTCTCCCTCTCTGGTCGCTCGTCGATTGGTCTCGCGATCGTAATCTGACCGGCGGGAGATATCTCTTGGGTTCGATCGACTGTTCTCGAGATCGAAATAACGAAAGGGGAACTAACTAGAGCGAGAAGGAGAGTGTGCGAGGGAGAGAGAAAGGAGGGTCCGTTAGTGGCGAAGAACGATATCGGGCACTGGTAAGGCATCGAATCGAGATTATAAGGCCCGATCCTAGGCGATTTACAAGGCGGCCGGCCCTATTATGTTCAGTGTCGCGGCGGCGCGTGTACCGTTAAAGTTGCATTAAACTCTACGTCGGCATCCCGGTGCTCTGGACCTTCCGCGTCCTGGATGCCGCCTAGCCACAGGGTATGTATATCGCGAGTGCCCGGTACCTACCTGTCTCTCTACAGTCCTGCTCCGTAAATCAGGAACACGAGCCATAGCGGAAAAAGTCACTCGCGCTCGCGCGCGCGCGCGCGCGCTCCCCGGTACACCTTTACCTACGACGATGGCGATCCTGACTTATGTCCGCGACTAGCCGATCCCGCGCATGCCGCACCGATATATTTACGATTCGGTGGAAGCGCAGTAAAATACAGGGAGGGTGCTTCCCGCAAGTCTTCTTTCCGCAGCAAGGACTTCTCTTCCTTCCTCTGTCTCCGTAGTAGATCCACGCACTCCTCCTTGGCTCTTTCCTATTCCTGTTCCAACGAGGAAGGTGGTCCACGCAATCCACTACGCGTGGCAACCCACTAAAGTTAGTCTTAGCTACCACAGAAATGATATATTCGACAGCTATGAATATTACATAATTAGGGATTATACTATATATGGCAAGTGGTGGCCGAAGGTTAATAGTATTATTGAAATCGTGGTCGAAAGGGTTTCAAAGGTGTGAGAAATACGGTCGTTTGGGAGACAGGTTAAACGAAGCGTATCGCATTCGAGGGATGCGCTGCCCCCTCTCTTTCCTCTCTTGGTTTCTCTCTCGGTCTGTTGGAGGAGGCCGTTCGGACGACCGGCCACGCGGCGGGCATAAATATTCGACGGGTTGCCTAAGAAGTAGCTGCGGAGCTGCCGCGAGGCCAATTTAGAGGCAGCTCGGTTAATGAGCCACCGCGGATGCCACACGCATCTTTTTGCGCCCCCGGGCCCCTGCCTCTGTGTGGCCAGGCCACTGCTTAACAAACGAATGGGCACCTGGTTCTCCCTTGCTTACCCCTCTCTCTCTCTCTCTCCCTCTCTCCCTCTCTCGCTCTCTCTTTCTCTTCCGCTCTCTCGCACGCTCCTTCTCTGCCTCATTGGCGTGTACCATTGCACTTGGTCAATGAGAATGTCGACGAGGAATGTTTTCCACGACGATATTTACGAAACGCGACGACCACGCTAATTAATTTATTGCCGTGCTTCCTGGCGATTCTTGGCACGCTCGCATCGGGTCCTTGCGCCCCCCCCCCCAAGCACCAAAGGGAGAGAGCGGAGCTGAGTTTTCGCGCGATTTCTCACCGAGGACTACAAGCGCGCGCGCGCGCGCAGAGAAGCAGTATCACGGAGTCGAGGAGACTGATCGTACATGTTCCCGGAATCCCATATGTCCGCGGACAACGCACGCCGCTCGAAATGACAAAACTTTTTTAATATTCCACCCGAGACCAGCAGAGACTCCGGCGAATGGGGAGTGAGATTGTATTGGCCAGTCGTCGGGACACTGGTTATTAAAACGTATAAGCGAGAGGTGATAAAGAAAGGCACACTTTGGAGTTAGCGCCTTTGGATTTAAGGGACGCCCAATTAATTTCGTGACACATCTCACACATTCGTTCACCGCGTGCGCACCGTCGCACCCCTGTCGTGAAGATCCGCCTTCATTATCTATCTTTCTTTCTCTTGTTGTTTAACGTCGGATTCCGAAGCGGTGAGGTTATTGTTCGGGAATTATATTTGATATTTAGATATCCATTCGCTTTCGTTTGCTTTGTATTAATTCAGAGATCAGACTTGCGCTTAGAGATGATTACAGTTAGTCTTCTCGACTGTTTCTTACCTAGTTCAAGCTTCTCAATGCGTGCATACACATCGCGACATTGTGGCGCAGATTTCACGGTAAGACCGTAAATAGATCGTTGCAGCAGCGCAGATGATCCTGGCGTGGAGCGTCTGTGCCGGGGTAGCGACAGCAGCATCGTCACTCAACGCTCGGGGCATTATTTGTAGCCAGAAGAGGAGCCCTAATAATAACGCCTGGCAGTGGAAAATGAGCAAAGCCGAGGAGGGACACCGGCAGCTCGTCCATTTCGAGTAGTTCGCACCGCGGCGAGAAGTTTCGACGAGGCTAAATCGACACAGAGCGGGTCGCGAGGTTTCTTTATGAGTTGGGTTGGTAGGTACGGAGACACGCGGCCATTGATAATTAATGTTTGGGTCTTAAGCCGACCCGTTTATCTTTGGCTGGCCCTGATGTTGCTCTGGCAGGTGCAACCCCTTCTAAGTAGCAACGGCCTCCCTGACGCATGACAAACTGCTGATCGAGAAAGGGTGGACTCTCTCTCTATCTCCTCTAGTTCCTCGCCCTTTTCCTTTAATGATCTTGCTCCGCAGATTCTTCCCTCTCTTCGGAGAACTATATGTATCTACGCACCGAATGACTCTGTCCTTTAGTCTCCGAGCGAGTTTCTCAGATGCCAAAGAAGCCTGTAGGATCTGGGGCATCCTGTGCGCTGGAATCCACCCACGCTCCGGGGACACGTTCCAGTGGTAGAGTTGAGGAGGTTTATGCGGTACGAGGGAGTGAGATAGTAGCGCGGTGACAGCGGCAACGAGGCGTGCATCGGTTAGTCTCGGCACATCAGGGTCCCTTGGATTCTCTCCTCTCATTCGAATCGGGCGTACGTACAACGCTACAAGACACGCGTGTTCTTCTTCACTCTGCATCTGGTGGCGCGCTCGACTGGGCTCGCGGGACCAGCTCGTATTTGCTCGATAATTCCCAACCGGGCATGTATGTATGTGTTGCGGTGGCCCTCGCAGTCACGACGACCGAGCAATGAAAGAGGATGAAAGGAAAGAGCGATCTTATCGTGAATTCACGGCGAGCGAAGGAGAAAGAGGGAAAGGCGCCGCTGGAGAGATCTCGAAATAGTTTAATTGCGAGAGACATATCGACGAGCTCTTGTCGCTTAATTATATCGTTACCATGGATCGCGCTGGAATGTCTACTGGCGGCGAAAGCGAAAGGTTATCGATGCTAATTCCTGGATCTGTATAATTGCATACCTTTCTCCACCACAATTCTACCTGACTCGTCGTCTCCTGTTTGTCAGTCCTTCACTCTGGTCTAGGAAATCGAACCTAGAATTTTTAAGGATATAATCCGTAAATCCTTGCTCGGCTAAGACATAGGAATATGTCGAAGCCGTGCAAGCAGATAGAAATCCTTGGAAGGCCATGCATACAGTGTACATGAGTACACCGAAGGGTTGGCGATGCTAGTTTCTCTCTCTCCCTTCCTCCCTTTCTGAAGGATCTCAAGGGGACCGGCACAACATCAAGGCCTCTCGAGAGTGGCCACGAGGTCTCTTCACGGACGTACGATATGACGATGGCCCTCGGACTCTCGCGCGGACCGGACGCTGAGAGTATCGGACGTCCCGTCGAGAGCCACTCGAGGATGTGTTTGAGAACGTAGGGGCTCGGTTTTCTCTGGCGAGCTTAAAACAAACAGCTCTCACCCGTGCCATCGCATCGGTGGCATAATAACCACCTGCGCCCACCTTCTCCTTCTACACTCGCTTGCTTTCCTATCGGCTTCTTTCAATTTCGAGCCATTCGCCTTTTTTCTACTACTTCAATGTTCATCTTCAACTGTCAAGAACAAGCCTGAAAGTACCCAACGATTAGTCCACCGTATTCCAATACCTTCGTCTTCAGTGATTTGGCAGTGTGTTGTTGCACCTGCAAGTCGAAGATCAACGCGCGTTGTCCCATCGAATTTCATTTCAACCGCGTCCTCTTTGAAATCCTCTCTGACTCGGAGAATTTCTCGCAGGGCTGAATGAGCCGAGAGTGCATCTCGGCTATCCACACTACTCCCCCGCGATATCGCGATGCGGAATTTATGGCGGTAATTCAGCTAGTTGAATTTATTCTGTACACGAAGCTCTGCCTTTGGTTGGTACTTTGCGGAGCACACACCGAGCCTGCCCGCTTGTGCCTGCCTTCCACCTCTTCCAATTATCCGCTCGTAGGCTCATATTCTCCGGTGTGCACTCCGTCTTCCTTTACGAATGCGCGCGCTAGCGGACGCCCGTTGTATGTTCTCCATTATATTCCGCGGCATTTATCTTTGTACCTCTTCCACCCTTCCCTCCACCCTTTTTTTCTATGCAATCAACGTTTTATCGGTCTCGTATCTCTTTCGCCCTGGCACCGTCACTCTTTTTCTTCCTCGCGGCTTTCTTCCTCTCCTTGGAACCTCGGCTGCTGGCAGTTCTGCTGGGCTAGGTGCTCCATTCAGGTTTCTTGCCAGGGCCCTTCACAGACGAGGACTCTTTCTCTCTTCCTTTCTCTCCCTCTCTATCGCGCGCGCGCGCGGGCGAGCGCGCGAGCCAGGAGCGTGTAGGAAAAAGAGAGTTGAAGGTGAGTCGCGAGACAGCAACGTTAGGAGAGCGTGGAGAGCCACTCGTTTATCTTGCTTGACGAGGAAAGGAGGAATTAACGAGGAATTAATAGCGGATCCTAATGATAAATGATTCGTCCCGGCAGCCACCCCTGCCGCCTGTCTTAATTTGTCTAATTATTTCGCTTAATTCCCTTCTCGCACTGCGACAAGATTTCGGGCGTCGCTTAACGAAATCGGGCTAATTAATGGCCCCATTAACTTACCAGCGCCGACAGTCCCGGCACACATTTCCGCGAGGAAGTGGCGCAGTATTTCCGCTCCCATAATTTTCACGGAATGCTCCTGGTATTTTTCGTATATTAATCTTATTTATGGCAGGGGATGGAAGTTTAGGGTTGCTTTGACAGCTTCGAAAGCTACCTAAGCCCGCGTGGATCATTTTTGAGGGGGCGGTGTGCTAAAGATACGCACTAATAACGAAGCTTAGTGACAGTTAACAGCTTCCTTGGTCTTAACGCCTTTCGAGCCATAAAGTACGCACGCCCCCCTCACCGTGCTTGTATCATCCTTATATCAACTTTCTTACCGCTGGCAGAAGTGTGCGTCGCCTTCTAATGCCGCTCATCGTAAAACTTCAAGGGAACGGGTTTTTACCGACACACATCGTACGCGTCGTGTCTGGCCGGTCCGTCATCGGCGCGCTAAAAACGCGCTGCTTCACGTGTCACACTTTAGCATGAATTATTACGATGCTATCATTGTAGCCGGCCGATGAGAACGAAATGCTGCTGGCTCCGACGAGACGGTGAGTACATGTAATTACCAGGAATCAGCCTGGAGCGATGCTTTTTGCCGCAGGGTTTGCGTGACAGGATAGTATCATTAGGCAAGGTGGACCACACCGCGCAAATGTTTAGTGTCAGGCTTGAAACACTTGGCTCGGACGATCTCCAAAGTTTGTACGATGCGACCGGTTTCGGTGCTTCAGAATTATAGTAATGAAATATCCATTTTGTCCACCCCGATACTTACAAGACTCTTTGCCAAACATTAACGCGAATGGAGTGTGATCGCAGAGCGGAGAAACTTTCTTGCGAAATAAGTGGCGGCCTCCGGACAAGAACGATTAGGAAATGGTAAGTTGCAATTAAAGGATGATGGTCCATCTAAAGTTCTGCATAATTCAGAGGGGCTTCGGCCATAGCCGCGAGCACGCTATCGATAAATTGCGTCTTGGAAAATTGAAAGAATGCCGATTTAAGAATGGCAATGAGGGTGGTCTTTGAAAGGGAGATGCTCGGGTGCTTTAACAATAATCGCCTCTTGGCTTGACGAGATAAGACAGTGAGAAGAGGGATGGCGTCGGCGTCGGTTCTTGGACGCGTGCGAGGCGCTTGTTTACCCAGCGGCTTTCCTCAGCTGGCGCGTTCCATCAGTCACACACGCAAATAACTCACTTCCCCTCTGGGCGGTAAGCGGCCCTGGTAATTTATGTTCGCCGAACTCCCGTCACTTTCGTTCCTGCCGCTTCTTGCACCTACGTTACCCTGTGTCTGTTATACCACCACCAAGTCCACCCCTCTCTCACTCCACCCCCTCGCTCAGCTGTCCGCGGATAACTTGTATCTATGTATCCAAGCGACTTTGAACGCAAATCCCTCAGACCACCAGAACCTAAGCTACAGCGTCTGGATTAACTGGCGGAGCTTTTATTTCTAAACTTCCAACGATCCGTCTTTTCCTCAGCGGTCTCTCCCTTTGCATTTCTTCTTTACGAGAGTTGAATCGACACGCATCGCCCCAATATTGTTTTGCCAGGCGAGCTTAGGCGGGAAGAAAGTTAAAGTGCCATAAAGCTCTTCATAAAAAGGTAGTTGAAGAGAGGGGTTCGGGCCGGCTTTGGGATAAGGTGGCGAGTTAGCGGCAGTGAGCCGGTTAATTCTGGAGCCGTTCATCTGGCTCGGGCATCGGTAGGGTACTCGCTCGGTGGTGATGGTGGTGGTAGTGGTGTGCCTGCGGAGGACCGTATAGAAGCGAGAGCGGTTCCCCAGCCGCCGCGCCGCGCCGCGCCGCCTCCCTGGTTACACCGCACTCGGTATATTTATTGGTGACGTTATTTTGGTATTTGGTTACCGTCGACGTCGGCCACGAGGCCGCGGCCCATTCGATCCGCTGAGTAATCGTCGCCATTAAGCAGCCAGTCCTCTCGCGTCCATACAAGCGCGAAAGAGAGATGGCAAGAGAGCGAGTGAGAGGGAAGGAGAGCTTTTTCGAAAGACGAGAGGCGCGAGCGGACGACAGCGCGCGAGGAGGGGGTGTTGCCGGCAAGAGAAATAGGGGCTAGGAACGGGAAGCACGAGGAGAAGGTGTTCGCCGCTAAGAGGAAAAGTCAGCCGGAGGAGGAAGAGTCAGGTCGCTTCTTAGCAGTGATGGAGCGAGCGGGATTCACGCTATGACCGGTACACCGCCAATTCGCTCGGTGATGAACTACCCCGATCCAAAGCTCTCGTTCTTCCCGACTCGAGAGCCACCCGGACAACGAAGTCGTCCACGACACCAGACGTCACCACGGAGACGTCTACAAACTCTCTTCCCTTAATGGTCCTGGCAGCTTCCAATTAGTGATTTTCCGTTTGCTCTCCTTCCATTAGACTGCCGTCGCTGAGAAATACTTCCAGACAGAACGAAAATAAAGGCATAGAATCAGAGGATACAGGGAGAATTTTGCGGCAATCGTAACATGCAAGTGTTCCCTTTATCTTGGGGAACTTAGTACTTTATTGAAGAGAGGATCGAGAGTAGTAGACACTACAAACAAGACTGGTATCTTCTTGCAATTTGACTGTCCTCTCACAGGCTTATCGATGCCAAGTGAGGAGATCTCGTCGCAGGAACGGTGAGAGGCTGAGCTCTGCGCTCTCTGGTATACCGTGTCTTCTTCAATTTACTCTCTGGAGTAGCGTGGATTTCAAGCTATGGGTGCCGATTAGATCGGTGCCTGCTCTCTCGCGCGCGTTGGTGTCGCAGCACTGGTGGTACTTAGTCGCCAAGTCGTTTCCAGAGCACTCGTCCAATCTGTCGAAAGGAAAGAGAAAGAGAACATCGGACCGATTATATCGGATGAAGGTGGTGATGGTGGTGGTGGTGGCGGTGGTGTGGATCTGGAACAACGCATGGTGCAGGCCGCGAGTCGACAATTTCTCTTTCCCGAGTGCTCGGTGGAATTCGCTCGTAGGCGGAAACCAGAGGTAGTGTAATCCGAGGGAGGGAATTCGTGCGGGGCTTCTCTCGGCCGTCGGCGTCGTGATGGTGGTGGTGCAGGGAGGGCAGGACAGGGCAGGGCGTATTGCCGCGGTACGGCGAAAAAAGCGGCTGGCTGCGTTCGAGTGAACGTGGGCCCCCATTATGTAGACGCGAGGGAGCGACCTTTTTTGCGGAGAGAATGCCGTGGACCGTCGAGGGTGGCCGCCGCCGTCACGTTGACGAGAGCAGCGCAGCTGGAAAACCGAGGGACTACTTCACCAGTGGAGAAAGATAGCCAGAGACAGAGAAAGTGGGAAAGAGTGAGAGGCAGCGAAGAACAGAGCCAGCACGTCGACTCACTCATGAGAAAAGAGAGGAAGAGAGCTGCTGGCTGGCAGGCTGACTGGGCAGACACGAAGCTGACGACTCTCGGGCAAAAGCCATGGAATCAGAGCGAGAAACTTTGGCCCGACGACATTCGCGTGCTTTCGGCTATCTCTATATATTTCCCTTCCAGCCTACACGTGTCTCCGCGTGTCTCCTCGCTGTTCCGGGCTCAACATTCTTGCGTTGCTGCTCTGCTCTACCCTGCCCTGCCCTGCCCTGCCCTGCCCTGCCCTCTTTCCCCCATCTACGCTCGATTTCTCTCTGTCTTTCTCTCTCTCCGCTTTTCACTCCCTTTTTCCTCGTCTTCCCCCCTAACCCTTATCCACCCCACCACCCTTTTTGCTTTCTTCCGTGTACCGTCAACGACGCGGCTCCACCAAGCCGAACTGTAATCCTCTCATCGCCTCTCCACCCATCTTTCTCCCGTGTATCTTCAGAATCCCGAATATGTGGCCTCGCTCGCACCGCGTGTTCGCGCTGTGTACCTCTTTGCCTCGAATTCGTACTGAAATACGAGCCCCTTTTCGATGAAGATACCTCGCGTGTCTGACTTCACTACATCCCGAACGCCAAAATTTCCCTCTTCACACGTAGAAGTTGGATGCATAGAATAGAAAAGGGAGAGAGAGAACACGTACTTTTGAGTGAGCAGTTCTGGAAAATGAATAGATGGCTGGCATAAAAAAAAGTTGGAGGGTCTATTTCACTGAAGTGTCATAGAGAGCTGTGACAGGATGCTGCGTCTAGAACATCCCGAGTATTGCCGGACCGATCGGTTGACGGGCACATTTGTCCGCGACAATCAGAGCCACTTAGGGATCGGATAAACCAGCGTACGGCAGTACTGCTGGCTCCGTCATTCCGCTGGCAATTAGAAATCTCTGGGAAGTACAGCCGGGGTCGTACGTCAGGCCAAAGTGGAAAGACCGATTAGCGCGACTCCCTGTCAAAACATCCACTCACACCCGTAACGTCGAGCCCTCTCTCTCTCTCTCTCGCTCGCTCACCCGTCTTCTTCCTCTCTCACTCTGCTTCGTGCACTTTCCGGCTGGAACGAACACGCAAAAGAGTGCGTGGATGCACCCGCCGGCAGAGAATCAGCCACCCATGTGCACTCTCGGCAGTCCATCACTCGGTGCTGGACACTTGCACAGCCACAGAGAAAGAGAGTGAGAGACAGTTGGAGAGGGAGCGAACGAGAAAGGGATGCTGCACCACTCCAGCAACGTAGCTGCGGGCCGGCGCATAATATATCGGTTTAAAAGTACCATTTATTTAAATGGCGTTTATAACGTCCCGCCGCGGGACAAAAAACAGCGACCGCAGAGCCAAAAATAATAACGGGGTTACCAGGCGTTATTCTACGCCTAGACTACACGAGAGCGAGAGAGCTGGAGTGAAGGTTGATGAGAGAAGGGGAAATGTCCTGTGCGAGCGGCACGCGGATACACTTGAATCAATCATCGCGGGAAATGAGAGAGCGGCTTCACGTCTCGCGCCTTGTGAATTACGAGAGAACAAATATTGTCCCAAACCACCTATCATCCGCTCGTAACAAGAAAAACCACGCGATTGTATGACACTTTTCTTTCCTTTCTTCCAGTTGTGCGTTTTTTTATCGTAGTCGAGATTTATCAAGGAAATTGATTTATGACAACTACATATAGCGAATTATTTATATATTACGTAAGTATGTGGTTGAAAATGCCTTCGTACTAATTAAATCACGTTTATTATTAGGAATACATCTTTTTCTTGCGAGAGAATGCATTCTTATCATTCGCAGCAATACATATAGCAGAATAGTAGACCATAAGAATTCTTATGTAGGTACGATCAAGGGGACCGACGGGCATCGTTTGCGCTTCTTGACACTTCTTTTTACGTCGTCTCGGACGGAATGACGGGAATGCGTTGCCTGACGGATATATAGGTGTTTCCCCTGAATATAATCAACGTCAGCTTCGTCCTTCGTACATCATCGCCGCATACAATTATGTCAGCGATGACGGCCGCCCTCCCGAAGGGGAGAAAGATATGGAGTGTGTCGCCCGATGGCTGCTGTGCGAGACGCACAGCATTAAAGTGTCAGCGAGAGGAGTTCATTTAAATCTTGCGAGGTGTGCGCATCTCTGCTTCGAACCACATATGTGGCTCTTGCATGTGTGCACTAACCACGACAGTTTTAACACACGCGTCACGCACGCACCCTGTTTATCGAGGATCCCTTCGTTTCACGTGTGTATTTACGTATACGTATTCATCTCGAACTGCTCCGCATTCTTCCTCGACTTTACTTATCATCACATATCCATTTTCTTGATCTTGAAGACTACGTAAATATCGATTCATATTCTAAATACACTCACGACAACTTTTCTCGTACACTCAGATTGCGTTACGTTACTTCAGTGTAAGTTGAACGCCACCGACAGTGTGAACGTTCCCATTTAACCGAATGCAATCACTTTTTCCCCGAGCGTGAGTATACCTATACTGTAAACCAGACTTAAATGGCGTGGTTCATCAACGGGGTAGGAAGGTGTTCGCGTGTCCTCCGATCATCAAGTCGTCGCCGGTAGACTGCAATAAGATATGAACCGTCGGAATTCACTACGGTCCGATAACAGTGACTTCTTGACTGTAATGGAAGCAACCGGAAGAAGGTGCCGCCAATCCACAAAGGTCGGTTAGTTCTCTACTGGATTTTTTCTCCAATTTCCAAATCACGACTTTCCTGCGTTGAGAGATGAGCGTCTGTCGCAAGGGTAGTGATTCCCTTGATCTTACTAGAAAGGGCCGGTTGCAAGGGCTTGGAAAGGCGGGTCACGTTTTGCCGGCGGCATCAGACGGAGCGTGGCAGCGCAGACGAGGACATTGTCCAAGTCCGGAACAAGAGGGTGGAAGAGGTGTACGTCAAAGTGGGAGAGCCAGACGCAGGAGAATCCCTGTGCAGGGCCTACCCGCGGGTCGCACCCAGCAAAAAAGACGGTGGACGCGGAGAGCGCTGTCGATATTTCTCCCTTTATCTCCTCGCTCTTTTGCTCCCCCTTGTTCTTTGCTGGAAGAAGCGGAGTAAGAGAGAGAAGGACAAAGGAAGGAAGGGAAACGTGCGAGCCAGGCGAAAACGGTAGCAGAGTAAGAGCGCGTGCGCGCACGCGAGAGCGCTCGCTCGGGTTAACAATGCCACAAATACTGGTACCGCCCGTGGAATGCCCGCGAGCGCACACGGCGCATAATTAATACCGGGGTCGGAGCACCATAGAGGCTCCGGGGCGAGTGGTCGCACGGACAGAAAGAGGATACACACAGTGAAGAGAGGGCGAGTACGAGAGAGAGAGAGAGAGTCGGTAAGGTCGGCAAAGGGTGAAAGAGAGAGAGGGAAAGGAGCGCGCAGGCGGACATACTCTTGCTCCCGCCTGCGCTCGGAGGAAGGTGGAACGATGGAAAGAAAGAAGGGAACCCCGTTGGTGTACCGGTGGGACCGGGCTCGGGATGTCCGCGGGGAGGAGATTTATGTGGCTCCTGATTGAATCGTTCTCACTCGATCGCGCCGCTTGCTTTTTGCCCTCCCGGGATTCTCTCTCCGTGCGCGCGCTCCACGGCCTCCTCCTGCGCTTCTTATTCCCCTGAACCCTGCTCCCTATATCCTGTAGCCTTTCCGGACCTCGGCCGAGTCCTCTGCCTGCGCCCGGAATGTCTCTAGTATGGGCTTCCTGCGATCGCTTCAACTTTCATCGCTTCAAGTTTGAGACTCTTCCAGTTGGACTTCCTAACGCTCTCACGAGTCACCTTATCGCGGATATAATCCATTCTGAGATCCAGTGTTTGAAAGCTCTATTTTATTCTCTCAGCCTCTCCCAAATACAATTGTCACGCGGCTATTATCCAAGCGAATACACCGCGTCCGAACCCCAGGATGTTCGAGAGCTCAAAAAGATATCCGGGATTCTCACGGTGGGATTCGTGTCCCTCTATGTGTGCTCGTTCGTCATGGACGCGCTCGCCCACTCGTGAGCGCATGCCTCTCTAGACAAAAGGTAGAAAATTAACGTAGGAAGGTAGCACTTTGTCAAGATTCATATCCCCCGCCGGCGGTACTTCTGCTTTTTGTTGCCGATCGCGACTGAGATTCAGCCGCGTGGCTCTGTGCTCGGACTAATTAAGTCTGAAACGTGAACTTTCGATAAGGCGCGTCCTGGGTGAAAGGGAGGAGAGGAAGAGAGAGAAGGTTGGCTTCCTATGTCGGGTGGTTGAATATCGACACACAGACACAGGTAGACCGTAATGTTCTCTTCCCTGTCGTGCTGCGCGGCCGTCTTCGTAGGCGGTAAATTTCTGAAACGGAGCCTCTCTCCTCCATTGTAATGCCACGCTCTCGCTCCGGGCGCTTTCCGTTAGCTAGCTAGGCGGCGAACGGAAGCAAAACAAAAGACGCCGAAATGCGTTCATTATTTCGAGCTAATTGGCGGTGCCTTTACCCTCGAGCCTCGAGAGGAACCCAGCCAGAGTCGGGCGAGTCGTGCTTCTGCAGGACCAGAAGCAGCCTCCTACTTGCAGGAGCCCCGATCTCTCTTACCCTCACTTGCCCCAGGCTTTCTCCCCTACTACTGCCTCTCTAACCCCTGAATTAAGTATCACCAATTCGAGCGAGGAAATTTGCAGGCAACCTCTAATTTTATACGTCTATTCTTAGCGATTGACCCTGCCACTATGGCACCACCCCAATCTTTCACCGTCCAATTGAAATTAAACTAACCCTGATACTCTCGATAAAAACTATTAAATTTTCATCATAATAAGACAGAGAAACCTTGACTGTAATTGCATTTGATGTTGCAAGTGATAGTCTTAGTCATGGTTATGCTTCATGTTGAGTGATGGAAGAACCTTGGTAATCCTGGCTTCCATTCATCAGGAAAATGGTACGACCCGGAAGGGGACGACGAAATCTCAGATCTCGAGGACGTCCTTCAAAAAAATGTGAGTGGCTGCGTGTTGGAGGATGCTCATTCAGGGTGGGTGCCCGGTATGGCAAGGCGCATCGGGGTCGAGGGACAGGTTGCGCGGTATGCGTACAGGACTTACGATAAGTATCACGACACATGTCGGTGTAAGTGGCGCGATCAATAAGCCAGCGGTTAGGTTCGTCTTGTGGCACTGTTGGAAGTCAAGGAGCTGCCATTCAGGAAAAGGGGGGGTGGGGGTGGGAGGGGGTGGCGGGCAGGCGAGGGTGGGGTACCGCGCCGCTGGCTCTTCGCCGGCGAAACAGCGGGTAGGTGCATCATATTCGTGTCCACGTAGCCAGCATACACGGTAGCCATTCCTTTCGATGCACGCACGCATCTACACACATAGCCACAGACAGGGCACACATACAACTCCGATGAAGTCGAGGCGAGGCTCGCAGCAGCTCGCAGTAGAACCTATACATAATATCGCCGGTGGTATTACGTTGCGCGTGGGGCGCAACGTCGCGTCGTTGGTTCCACCGGACAACGCCACGTGATGGTAATGGCCGCGATAATTATTTAGATAGCGGAGGATATATGCTTCCTAGCGCAGCATGGGACCCCGGCCACGTCGTTTCCATGGTGCCCCAAGCACACGCCAGTGGAATCGGGGCGCAACCGCCCTCCCGCCCCGAACTCTACGAACCTAGCCCACCACCACCATTTCGAATGATAGGAGCCCCTTCTCTCTCTCTCTCTCTCTCTCTCTCCCTGCCCTCTGTACCCTCACTCACCCCTCCTTATTTCTGCCCTCAGCCAGAAATCACCGGCTAGACTTGAACTGTCCTCCCGAGCCTGGTAGCGCTCTTCGTCTTGGCCGAACACGCCTTTGCGCCTTAAAGTTCAGATAAGCGGAGAAATACGGTTGGTCCTTGGAATTGGGACTAATCACGCCTGGAAGTACTCGTTCGATAGCCGAAGCTTTGACGAGATCCGGACTGTGAGGGTATGATGAGAGGATTTAATCAGTATCCTACTGATAGAGAATCAGTAGTAGGGAGTTTAAGCTTTATTGCCTTAAGATTGCATCCCCTAACACTTGGAGTAACAACCCTTTCGTTGACCGCATAAATCTCTTAGGGCTCAGTCTCCTACTTGGACGTATGATCACGTAAGAGTAGGTGGAGTGTAGTAGGATTCTAAGTTCGTGACTATCAAAATGAGGGTCGCGACAAATCAGCTGGGAAATCGTCCTATTTCTAGTACGACGTTAACCAGTCTAGACTATTCGACCATTGAATACTTGCTCTTGCGAGGTTTCGTGGCAGGTTTGGGGGTGACAGGGGGAGTGTGGATTAGCCCGTTCCTGGGTGCACCGGGGCATTACTTCCACGCAGTGTACCTCACCCGGTGAATCCTGGCGGAGAGTCCCCCGATTTTCGCATAAATCAGTCCTGTCCCCCCGTTGCTCCCTCTTCCGAGTCTCCTTCTCTCTCGTTCGCTCTTTCTACGCTTCGTTTTGCCATGCGAGGCAAAGTGGGGCCCCCGTTACTCCTTTCTCGACGTTCCACCCACGGACGAGAGAGACAACGGAGAGGATCGGAGCGACGGCGAAACCGAGAGAGGAGAGGAGCGCTATTTTATTGCCAGCTTAATAAATGGAGGCTCCTTTATTTTGCTCGGGCTCGGGCAGCATCCGCTCGCAGTTTGCCAACCTGTTTGCTAACAACAAATTAATCGGGTGACGTATCCCGGCGAGAGACTGCGTATATACTCTATACTATATACACCACTCTGCTTACGTACACAAGGCGAGATTTCTCTTGGCAGGATATACACATTTATATGGGGGAATGTGTACATCTGTAGATTCACCTTGGCTACCGCCCTTCGCTCTCAATCGGTCGCGCAGCAATCTTTTCCTCTTCTTCTGCTTTGGTCACTTGTTTCGTCCTCGGTTCACTAGCTCGAGGATGGAGAGGGAGCAGATGCGAACACCGAGAACTCGGCGACGCCGCGCCATCCTCGTTCTTTTCAGCCCCCTCGCGGTCGACCTGCAACCTGCTGTCCACTTGGACTCCCTTCATTCTCCATCCTTTCCTCACCTCGCCCTTTCTAACTTCTTCCTCCGTGACTGAGGTATGCGTTACCCGCGGTGCCACCGTCTGATACGTACTTACGCATCGGCCAATCTGTAATTCATAACGCGCCGGATCGCAGTTCTTGCTGCTGCCTTCACGCTGGGAGAGCACTGGACGGAACACACGCGTATGCCAGAAAGAGAGGGAGATCAGAGTTATCCGGCGTCACGTATCATCCCGTGGGAATAAAACCTGACCTGGTCAATGTCCCTGCTCCTGGCAAAACAGAGGGTCGGACTCGGACAGATTCTTGAGCATGATGTCAATGATGGACAGATATATGGACCAGGAGTCTTCAACTTGTCGAGATCACTTGTACTTTGTTGTTTGTCATAGTTGAGAGGAAGTTCTAGTCCAGTTGGATAACTCGCAGTTCATTACATTGGAAATTGGGTTGTCGGATTCTCGAGTTCATTGAATTTCGATAGCAAGACTGGTTCCAGAGGAAGCTGAGCCTGCAGGGAGTGTCTTTGGCCGACGACATCCGGGGATTATATCAGCTGCGACGGACAGCTCGCCTAACAAATGATTCCCCTAATTCCCTTTTCGCCAGGTATTCGCATAACGATCGTTATCATCACCAATCTAGCAGCTAGGAGCGTCTTGATACTTCGGGATTACCATATTTACGAGGAGTCTTTGTCGCCGATCTTCGCGCGCACCTATCATTACACATCGAAAACATTCACCGAGGGAACTTCAGACACTTTCGCGCAAATGCAAAAAAGAAAGAAAGACAGAGAAAGTCTTATGTTCATAAAAGTAAGGCAAAGTGATGAAAGAAGTTCGTAACAGATCGGCGATCAATTGTGAACAGCGGAAAAGCTCAGGCACGTGTGGGAAGGTATCGCGAGGCGGAGGGAACGGTGGAAGTTAGGAAGGAGGGAGACAGGCTGTAGGCCTTTCGATACATTTCTATCGGGAGCAATAAAGTCTCAAGTGTTTTTGCCCGGCCCTCGAAACTCGTTACACGCTCGACTCGTTTCAATGGATCGAGCTGTACCTAACCTACCGATGCATCGGGGAGATCGAGCGGGTTGCCGGATCGGCTCGCGGCAACTTTTTCTCGCGCGGCCCGTGCCTTTTTTCCCTGGGTGCCATGCCGGTCGGCCAGCGGGTTCCGAGCGCGTTGCGTGTCGGCCCAGGAGAGAGGAGGAGATGCCCGGCGAAAGGTAGCATGCTTTTCTTCTCGGCGGCTACTCGCCGCTGCACGAGCGAACCACTCGCTCGGTGGAGAGGACGCCGACGCTCCCCGACTGCCAACTCGACGCTCGGGGGACTTGGAATTCCGCGGCGAGATGCCGGTGCCTCTCGCCCGTGCGCTTACGTAAGAAAATCCTGGCAAAAGCCATGGCAAGGAAGAGGAGGGGAGAGTTCGGGGGAGCGTGGCCGGAGTCTCCTCTTCTCGGGAGCCTGTGCACCTGCTGCAGCGAAATCCACAGACACATAGGATGCTTCGCTCGTACGGAGGAGATACCGTCCTCTCTCATCGTCGTAGTCCTTCTCTGCTAGCTCGGCTTCCTCATCGCTGGTGGAACCTCTCTTCGAGAGAGGGCCACTGGCTCTCGTCGTGCTCGTCGTGGTGTGTGTCGTCCTCTCCGGCTTGCCCTGGACCCGGTAGCCGCTCGCCCGCCCGCCTGCCTGCCGGGTCTCCTCTCTCCGGCACCGGTCATGCGTCGCAACTATAATTTGAAATAATTTATAAATCCTATTCAATTCAAATTAAGGCTCCACTCTGTCGGATGAATAAAAGATGCGGCCCATACACCGTGCGCGACTTGTGCCCCGCGTGTCCTAGGAGAAGGAGAGAGAGGGAGAGAGAGGGAGAGAGAGAGAGAGAGAGAAAGAGAGGAAGGAGGAGCGAACGGGCGCAATAATGCGCGTGTGCGCGGGCAAATGGTAGCCCATTATGCCCTGTGTGTCCGGCTTGACTTACGCCGACGGCGCATTGCCGCGAATTCCTTTGAAGATTATGATCGCTCGTGTGATTTTCGGTAATCGAGAGCCCCCCGCGATTCTCTCGATAATACTTTGATATCGATTCACTACTAGCTTCGCTATTCATAAGTTCCAAGCCTGTCACACATAAACATACCACTGTCATATTACACATATGATTTATTCTTTTGTCGAGCGTGAAATGAAATTAAACAATGAAAACTGGCGTGTTGTTTGAGAGCTGGTGTGTGAAGTTTGAAGGTACTGGCAGAGCAGTACCAGCGGCATTGCGACTCGTGAATGGCAATATGTGTCGGCACTCGGTGATGGGTACGTACTCGCGGGTGCGCCCTTCTCTCGAGCGCTGTCGTCATATTTTATTGCGAAAAATCCGTCGGCTGGATTGTTGGCCTATGTGCGAGCCCGGTGCCCCCCTTTCCGTGTTATCCAGCGGCGGCCGCTGTGAGAGAGGCCAGACGCGACAGGGCCAGAGAGAGAAAGGGGCATACGGGGCATTATAAAGCATTACAACGAGTGCTGTTAACGTCCGTGTCCAATCCGCGTGCCGCTCGAAAATAAAATACAAAATAGCGCGACAGCGCTTTGTAAAGCTTTCTGTCAAATCCATCGCGTCCCGTTTCCAGCACCCCTCGCTCCCCCCCACCTCGCCCCTGCTGCATCTCTTCGGTCCAGCCGCGATTTTTCTTTTCTCTTGGACCGACTAGACGTCTCTCTCTCTCTCTCTCTCTCTCTCTCTCTCTCTCTCTCTCTCTCTCTCTCTCTCTCTCTCTCTCTTTCCGTCGTTCATTCACCCCTTCGTTCTTCGTTGCTGGTCCACTGGGTGCGCACTGTCAGCTGTAAAAGGGTCGCGATGGAACGGTGAAAATCACTTTTGCCGCGGGAAAGCGCTCACGGCCCGCTTTTTTTTGTTTTGTCGCCACCCTTTCATTTATATCGCTTAAAAAAGTCGCGCGGAAATCGAGAGGCAAGTTAAATCGGGCTGGCGAAATAATCGAGACGGGCGCTGATATTTATTTCTGTCATTTATGAATTAACCATTATTATGGTCCTCTCTGTTCACTAGCAAGCTTTCGATTCCTGCAAACCGCGCGCCAGTGGAAACTGCGCAGCCATCTTTTCCGCAGTCTCTCGAGTACACGTGAGAGGAGTTAGGAGGGGATCGAGCGGGTGGCTACGCCATCGTGTGCGTTTCTTCTTCGCTTCCGGAACGCGAACGCGCGACCTACTCGAATTGCAAATCAAATAGAATGCGCCCCGCGGAACGTTCACCTCGGGGATATTCGCTCCGGTTACCTGATCCGTCGCCAGTCCTCCTCCCCACAAAAAGGGGAAGGCGCCTCGCGAGCGTTTAGTACCAACTGCCTGCCCTCGGATAAACGATTCCTCTCATATTATTTCCCCGAATCTCCCTTCGAATTTCCCCAACTTTCTGCCTCCCATAGACTCGCTCACTCCCACCTGTCATCGAATAATCCAATATTTATGATGTGTTGAGCTTGATAAATCCGTAGTAAATAGTGATGCAGTAATATGCAATATATAAAATATATAAATCAAACTAAAAAATCCGAGCGTTCAAGAGACCGCTGTCTTTTAAAGAGCAAGTTTTCCAGAGGAGAAAACTCGCGTCAAATCAGTCGGATAAGAGCCTCTCTCTCTCTCTCTCTCGCTCACGGATCATTGGCGAGCCAATTTCGTTTTCGTGCCCGTTTAATCATGGTCCCGCGCAGCTAGTGGCGATCGGGGGATGTGGAGCAGGAGTGAGAGAGCGCGAAGGTTGAAGTGGTGAATTCGCGGGGCACGGAAAGACTGAGAGAGAGGGTGTGAGAGAGTCGAGGGTGGTGTAAGTGAGCGAGAGTGGCCGAGTGAATCGCGGATGAGATGAGAGGGAAAGCAGGGTGAACGAAGGGAGCGAGAGGGTTGCCAGTGCAGGAGAGAAATGGAGGGATGCTGGGGCGGCGGCAATAGCCCCGCTTGGGCCGTCATTTGTCAGGGGCTGTCGCGGCACGAGCGTGTTTCTGTTCCAACGGCGCAGATAGCGGCCCATCCATAGGCCGTTCATCTTTATTCCTTTATATATAGAGTTCCTATTCCCCCCCGGCGCTCTCCCTCCCCCCTCCACACGCCCTACACGATTCCCTCGAACTCATTTAATTACAACAAACAATTTATTAGGTCCATCCGGGATCCGCCCACGGCCATGCTCGGCTGGGGAATGAAAGCGGGTGCACCACGGCACTCGTTCGCTCGTCCGTCGCTTCGTTCGTTCGTTCGTTCGTTCGTTCGTTCGTTCGTCCGTTCGTTCGTTCGTTCATTCGCTTGCTCGCTCTCTCACTCTCACATTCACCCGTTGCAAAATGTTCCACGGTACTGAAATTACCCATGCCGCTCGAGAGGGCGCCCGCATTTACCCACTTGCATCTGGCCGATCGAACTCCTTTTGGTTCGTCATCCGCTGAATAAATTGCCGGCTCTCTTCTCCCGCTTCCCATTCACTAATATGTCTCTTCTTGGGACTTCCCGTAACACCAGAGCCATTGCATATTTTAAGCCAGCCATCCACTTTCAACTTACCATTCTATTCCTCATAAACAGTGCCGATCTTGGGAATGCCAAGCGGAGGTGCACGCTGGTGGAGCAACATTATGAAGAAGGAAAGCGTGAGAGAAAATCGCACAGTGAAAAGCGTTTTCACAGGCGATATTAACAAATTGGCAAAGTCACTTGCTTGGAAAGTGGCTAGCGATAGGAATCGTGCGGACCATTGTGAGGAAATTCGACGGCACGCACTCCAGCCCTTAATACTAATAACAAAGTGTACCTGTACCTGTCTCACTCCATTCAGGAGTTTTCCACGCCGTAGCAGTACTGTCTAATTATCGTACCTTGTGAAAATCAGCTGGCGATCGCATTTTTCCCGCAGTTCGCACGGATTTGCTCGTCTTACCATGTATACATACCATAGTCATTTAACTTCCATGTTCACGATCTCTGAAAAATAATTCTAACGCGTTCAACTTCCTCTTTTCTGTTCAATTCTCTGCGTTCTGTGCGTAGTATATGAAAAGCAGGGGTTGAATGAGGGTCTAGTGAGCGAGTTCCCTCACAAGAAAGTTGACGGGAATATACTAGGGGTAGCTGGTAAGACGGCTTTCGTGGCGCGGAGTCGCTCATAAAGTGCTTCTCTTCATAAACCATATCCAGGGGTCTTTCCTACAGCCACTGACTACGATCTGATATTATTGCGGCGGCGCCTTATATAATATATTGCTTTTCGCTCGCACGTTTCAAGAGAAGACTAGAAAAGAGTTGCGATATTAACCAGTGTCGTATTGAGTGCCGCTTTCATATTCCATTTACCAAAAAATCTTTTATCTTTACGCCTTTCAATTTCTTTTCATTTAGATTAATATACACTTTATATATACGATACTTAAACGTTCAAGCACGAATAGACTGGGTTTGGATTGGCTGCTTGGGTTCGATCGTAGGACGCAAATAAAGTGCTCCGAACGCGCAGTAATTAATTACCGCGATCTGATTGCGCGCAATTAATCCCGCCGTCTCCTCCCGGCGGATCATTAATTAAGGGCAAACGAATGTCGCCGTGATGTAGACACTCGGCAGTGAGCGCTCATTTATTTGGAATAGTTGATACTGCGAGAACGAGTAGAGTAATGCGACGCCTAAGTCTGTTCTTCGGACTGTAAACAGACTGTTCTTTTCAGTAAGATTCCAGTTACCCATTACTCGTTATTAAGAGTCTCTTTAACCCTTTCATCCAACGATATAGTTAGAGAAACGAGTACAAGAGAGAGAAAACCTGCTAAATTATCTTGCTTGTATGGACTCTCGGGACTCAAGTAGCGAACAAATTTTGTCGTTCCACTAAGAGGCGGATATAAATATTTTTTCCTCCTGGCTCTCTCTCTCTCTCCCTCTATCTGGTCGAGCAACCGAACAAGGTCTCGAGAGAAATTTCATGTTGCTTGTATATTCGCAGGTGGCAAGGGACGGGGTAGACTAAAATGTAATTATTATTTGGCTCAACAACACGCTGGTAGCACCAGTACCCAGAGAAACTTTTCCTTGGAAAGAGAACCCAAGCAAGTCCGTGCTCGCACTCTCGTGCCGAGCTCTTGTTACCTTTTTATTTATACCAGTCATTTCGCTGCTTATTCTACAAAAGTACATCGGGCTTTTCTCGGTTTGTTGCCTTTTACAGTATGCGTCTGCACGCTGAATCGAATTATCCACTGTTACCCACCGACGGCAAAAAAGCCGACCGAACGAGGGAGAAAGAGAGAAAGAAAAACCGCCACCGCATTTATGACCACTTCCACCATTATTGCCACTTCTCTCGCGGCTTTTATCCTATTAGGCTTTTCACGAAGATACTGCGGTAAAAAAGTGTTTCCCCTGTTTAACCCTCTCACTATGGCGAAATCTAAGAGAGAACGCTTATTTCAATTGACGAGATTTTAGTTGTGATAAATGTAATCTTAATATATTTTTAGAGCGCCTATAAGCGCCAACAGTCTACAGTCAGCGAAATTTTAAAGTGCCTAAAGGCGCCAATAATAGCCAGAACGAGGCATTCGAAATAACCGACATATTTGAACCCGAATATTTCAGTAACAAATGAACACTGAGAAACTGTGCTTTACCACTTAAAAAAGAGATAGGTCAAAGGTTCGTGGCACGCAAAAGTTCAAAAAAGTTCGGTGGATATCACTTTCATATAGCTGCGCAGGCATTTTCCTTCAATTTCCGGTATATCTGCGCGGTAATTTGGAACTTCCGGAGTGCTTTTTAGAGGGCTGGAAAAAAAGGATTGGTTGGTCCGTCCGTGATTTCCCCCGTAGGCCGTGGTCGGCTCGCACCTTTGTTCGTGAGATCAAGCGGTTTAATAACATGATTCAAGGAGAGCGCAGCACCGACGGACGGCTGCATTAAGGTCAGGTGGGTCGAGCCACATAAAGGTAATAGGCAGCCACCGAGCTGGGCCCCGGCAAATAAGTTCTGTTACGTTGAAGTATGTAGTACGCGTAAGAGATTCATTAAGTTGCATTACTGCCGACTAAACGCTCGGACACTTTCTCAAGCGGTTTCCTACGCCCGGCAGCTTCGGTCCGACCAGTACCAGTCACATTCTACTGTCACACCAACCCCTTAGTCCACAACACTCGGTCCATGGGAATTCTAGCGGGAGCCAAAGAGTAGTGAGCGCTGCACGAATAATTGAAGGTGCACCATGCTAGTCAATAGGTTAATAGCAACACATTTTGATTATGGGATCCATCGATCGGTACAACAAGCGCACTTGTCTACTGAAATCGTTCGTGAGTACAATCACGCGAGAGTCGTGACTCTTGGCGATGGTTGAAGGTGGCTCTGACAAGCTTCTTCTCACAGTCAGGTGAATGGCAATGGGTTAATCGTCTCGCATTACCGAAAAATTGCCGCGGCAATAATTCATGCGTCGAGAACACAGCATCGGCTGTCGACCCGCGGCTGCTGCCGTGTTTCAATGATGAGATGGCCCGTTCAGATTCTCTCTTTTCTGCATGAGAAAGACTGATAGAGGGGGTAGCTCGAGGGTCAGGTGGGTCGGGAAGCGCGTAAAAATAATAATCAATCGAACGACCGGTAACTGAGAGAACCGAGCAATTACGCGGTGGCGGCGGTGCCTGTATTGCGGTTTGCCCGAGATCAAGGGAGAAAGGAGATCAGAGATCAAGGGAGAAAGGGAGAAAGGGAGAAAGGGCAGCCCTGGTGTACAAACGGCTAGCGGGCCAGTCAGCCAGACCTGAACTTCCTCGAGCTTCCACCTACCGGCTTTAATTCGCTTCCACCATAGCGGCATAATGCAACATATACACACATACGTAAGAGGAGAGACCAAGAGCAACAACGACTCGCTCACTTTATTATTAAAAGTTAAAATTCCGTTGGGAACCCGGGAGTGATCTTGTGGTAAGGCTTCTGGCCGTGCTCAGCTCCCTTTCGCATCTTCTCTTACGCCCTCACCTCATACTCCATCTACTCCTGCATTCTTTTCCTACCCAAGGAGTTTCGGCCCCTTTCGCTTGGTAATTTCCTTCAGCCTCCTTGCTTACCGAATTATTATTTCGTCCACTTTGTTGCATACTTGGTTCTCGAACTTCCTACGTGTTGAAACTTACCCGTAGCTTGTGGAGAACTAGTTTCTCCCTTTTAGGAGACTCTTCTTTTTAGCTGGCTGTACGATTTAATAGAGAGGATCCTATTTTGGGGGGGAAATAGTGGATCGGTTATTTGGACAGGACGAAATTGTTGGAGGCCTGTTAAACTGTCGTGAAAAGAAAGAAGAGATTGTGTTCGGTCCAGAGGGCAGAGGTTTTCACAACCAGTGCGTGGAATAGCCATTTACTGGTAGTCTGATCGAAACCCAGGTTGCGACAGCGTCGTCGGAATAGAATATTTAAACGGGACAGGAGGTCCAGCAATCCGGGTAACCACAGCTCGTTCTCTCGTCCACAAAACTCCATGTGTCACCGAGAATGCATCGCCAGCGGACATTTAGGGTTTTCATAAACAAACGAGCCTGCCACTTTGAACAGAATCCTGCGGGAGTTGGCAAAGCAACCACACAGCTTGCTTATGTTATAAACTAATAAAATTTCACTTCTGGATCGTGGTTGATATTATGCTTGTGCAGCTCGACCGAAATACGAAAAGCAGAAATGATGTACGACTACGACTACAGCGTAGTTCGCTAGGACATAAAATCCGAGCTTAGCAATTCATTATGGGCCATTTTTACCCGAGGCTCGTTGCCGCGCAGACCAGCATAAACTGTTCCGAGAAGGTGATTGCTCCGGTTGTGTTCTCAGGATTTTTTCATTGGCCTGGCCTCGAGATGAGACGATAGTTAACGAGAGAGTGGCAGGAGGATCGGGCGGGCAGGTTGATAGCGGCTGCGGGGAATAATTCGGGCCGGCGTTTCGCGCGATTACGTATTATGCTAAACACGCGAAAATGGCTTTTTAAATGGAACATCTACATTTACGTGGCTGGGCCAGTAGCTGGAGCACTCCTCCTCTCGGGCTATCGTCGAGCACAGCTCGGCGAATTAAATGCAATTTTCGTGCATGCGAGGCATGCATAACAAATTGTCGAATGGACCGAACGTCTTTATACTTAGAACTTAGCGGCCGGACTGGAATTATGCACGTACCGCGAAGGTAGCCGAGCGCTATTTCGTCGCATCAGCGATTACAATCCAATTATTATTCCCGCATAATCTCGGGAATGTGTCCTCCTTTCTGCCTCTTCGTTCTTGCTGGTTTCACCGAGCGGAGCCGTCCTACCCATTCCCCCTCTCACCTGCTCAGCTACCAGCCAGCAGCCACTGGCTCCGAGATCTTAAACGATCATCTCGATTTCCGAGCGGATAATAAGAGAGAAATAGGCAATCGCGCGAGGCTCCCGTTCTCTCGGCCTCTTTCGCAGTATCGCCGCGCAAAATTGAAAATGAAGAGCTCTCGCCAACGCCGCCGAACGAACCAACGAATTTCGAGCATGCCAAATTTAATCCGTACCTTCACGCTTTTCTGTTTCATGTGCTGTGCCCTCGAATCATCCCAGGATCCGACTTCCGTGAGTATGGGTCATTATCCGTAGTGTGTATCACGAAGTGTTTCAAAGTATCGAGGCCGCTATGCGAAAAAACGAGGTTCGCCTTCGGAGGATGATGATGCTGCACTGTGGCTGACTGCTGCTGTGGAACACTCAGCACGAATCCATTGCCCCCGAGCAATCGCTCTCGCCGTATTATATGCAGCTTTATTCGTGCCGGCATGCTTTCCACCTTGATTATTTGCATGCGATACTCGCCTCCCAACCGACTTAATTATCCTCTTAAAGTTGATAGTTTGTAATAGATCTGTAATCATTGCAACACGTAATTGCACCGGTTACTTCTTTCATTATTCTGACACTGGAAGGCCAAGCCAGTTTCTACATTCATGCGTTTTTGATCTCCACTTTCTGTTCCATGTCTTCCTGGATCCGAACTGGACCACCCTGATCGGCCATTGACTTCACTACAGGGTGTAAGTACCTCATGATTTACTATAAAGATTACGAATCGATAATTCTCAACTCTCAGCGTAGATTACGCGCGGCTCACATTCACGAAACACCTGTAACTTAAACGTCCCTGCAAACGTGCCATTAAACCCCTCGGTGTACCAGGACCGAGCATCAGGGTATACTGGAACACTCCAAGCATCCCGAGGGAACGGGAGTAAAGCTGCCGGACTTTTTTCCATCCTGTTGGATGCCCTATGCCCGCGGCCTATGCATTTATTTGCACGAATCCATCATTTTCGCGCGAGCAAGCTGCCTTTAAATTCCACCCGGTGGTTCCGGGACTCGCGTGAAAATGAATACTTGTACCCATCCCGACGTCTTGCTCGATGTAATGAGCAAGTAACGAACCAAGAGTAGCGCGACTGAGTGATTTGCTAATTAGCGTAATAATATTCTTTGTAACAACCTGCAAGCTGATAGGCCGCATAAATTCTTGAGTGCTTGCTTTCTGCTACTTAGTTGAATAAGGGCCACCTGCAACACTCGTTGCAAGTCAAGTACATGGTGTACTATTAACTTTTTCCCCTGGGTTATTCGCTCGATGCTCACCACTCGGGGGGGACAAAAAAATTAGCCTAAAAATGTGCGCATCTCATTTTTCCACGGTTTACGTAGGATTATGCGCATTATGAAGTGAAGATCGTATCATTCACGAATCTCATTCTACTCGAGTATGGCGTGCACAGCTGTTCCTCCCGGTATTCCAATGGATCGACAATAAATCCCGCGAGCTTCCTTTTTCGCTGCCGGTCTTCCCGTGCCACTGTCCACCCGCTGTGTACGTCGTGTTCTGTGGAGGGTCTGCTGTTATGGTCGTCGATCGGGATCACTCGAGCAAAACCCGAATTCGTGTCGTTTCATACCGAGCGACAATATAATCGCTCGCCAGTCTGATCGGCCGTCTTGTTCTCAATCAGCCATTCAACCTTATAAGTCGATCGCATCTTCTTAACTCCTTCCTATCAGATTTCCTAATTATCACTGATTACAAGTATAATCAGAACTTTACCGAAATCGATGGTGAATTATAATTGCAAATATCTTTATGTATACCAATGAAATAGTGAATTGGAATTGCAAACTGTTGAGAGGGTCGGCGTGAATCGTTTGGTCAATCGTATTGTTATCCGGAGGCTTGCTGTCCCAGTAACATCAGCTAAGGAATGCAGCGATCAGACGGCTAACTGACGTCTCTATACGAGTAAGAGGAGCATACGTGAAGGCTGAATCTCGCGTCTCCGTCTCGCGACGGGGGTCCGCAGACGTCGACGGAGACATCGGGCACCACAGGTGGGCATTGTCTCAAGGGAGTCCGAAGGGCGAGCCAGGAAGAGTCGGCCCGGCCACAAGGACCTAGCTAGAGGATGCTGCAACCCCGGACTGACACGCACGGGGGGGTCGCAGCACCCCGTCGCGGACGCCATGGAATTAATAACCGAAATCTGAGTATCCTTATTTCTTAGTGGTGACTATTGGTACCTGGCCAAGGCTCACCTGACTCTTCCGCTCTCTTGCTTCGCTCTCTCCGCCACATCCTTCAGATCCAACAGCCTCACACCCACGCCCATCTACTCGAAACTCAGAAAACGAATTGCACATCCGCTCGCGTGCCTGACTTACCAGACCGATAAACCAATATTTACGGTGTAATCTTTAGTTGAAATATGTGGGAGGCGCGAGTGAACGAATGAATCTTCGCCAAGGGCAGTTTTAAATCTTAATAAATTCAAGGCTGCGACCTGGTTTTTCAAAGATTCGTAACAACGCAAATTTTGCTTTATCTTTAAACTTCGTTGACAGCATTCGGTAAATTTCGTTGTCCTTCTGCATCGTACGAGGCATTATTAGCGGAGACCGGCAGCGATAGGATCGGCGGCGTCCGATGCGTGAGTTTCGCCGGGAAAAAACTTGAAGTGTATACATTTGTAATGTAAATGCGAGTGTAGAGTGTGTACAGGCTGTACTGGCAACGATGTGTTCTGGGGTGCGAGTGCGAGCCTCTCGCAGATTAAACGCAAACGATAATACTGGGGCCGAAGCTAACGCAACGTGTCTTCCCCACCGCCGCCTGACAAAGGGTATCAGCACGCGGCGAATGTTTTTGTTACTTGTTAACACGATGTTACGTGTAGGACAAACCGCCCGGGCCGCTCTCCTGTGTCCATCACTAACGAGGAACCCGCGAACATGACAAGCGGCCTATATGACAGCGTGTATGAGCATATACTTTCTTCCCGAAAGGGACAGGTGCCAAACTGACGCGTCCCCTGCCACTACCCTTTTCCATATCTTCTCAGTATTCTCTTCCGGTTACAGTTTCCCGGAACTCTATTCACATCCATTTCGCATTGTTTTACAATTGTATATCGAAAATAATCTAGAAACAATTTTTCTACTATTTTTCTGCATCATCTTAACTAGATTTCTACGTGTGATGTTTTGTCCAGCCCCTGTAAAGCAATGTTCGCCAGAACCGTATAATTAAAAGCGTTCAGCAAGGACATTTGCGTTGGCAGTAAGTGCCTGTTTATGCCGTGCAGTCGTGAAAGCTGCAATCGGCGAACCCGTCGAGTGCCGAAACGTCGTAAAACAGCATGCCCGCTCCCCAATTTTTCCAGGGAGAGACGTCCCGAATGCATACACACATACACTCATGTCGATTCGTCACGGTGCTTACTCAGCGATGCAGGGGATTTATACGAGGCTCTCAGAGTATAATTGGATATATCGCGACTGAATCAAATCCGTTCGGTTAACCTAGATCCAGCAGTACAAGCTGATGCTCTTCGGTTCTAAGTAGATCTATTAGCGTAGATCGAACATTACCGCGCCAGTGAATCCATCGCCACTGCTAATAAATGAAGAGTCACTTCGGCCCATTTCTACGTAACTGCTTGGGCACATCGCCACCCAGAAATAGCGGAGAAGATTGAGCCGTATGAATATGCAAATCGATCGTCCACTCTCAAGTTCGGTTACCGGGCATTTTCTCATGAGCACTCGGCCTCCTTTTGCCCGTGCTATAAGTGACCGGTTTAATGGGCTAGAGGTATGCATAAAATGCGGCTCGTCTTTCCGATGAGCCTGCAGGGGCAAGGGCAACAGGAGTACCAGAAAAACAAAGATAGAAAGAGCGCGAGGCCGGTCGGAGTACCCGGGAAAACACTTTTCAGCCGATGGATTCCCAGAATTTATGTCCACGCGTTTCTAGTACATACAAGTGGCTATGTTCCACCTGTATTATTAATCAGCGCGACGATAACTATCACGAGGCGCATGTAAATGTTTGTTCAAAATGATAAAGTCCTAATTCTCCCCGCTAGTAATTTCTCCCTCCTTTTTCAATTCATTCGCTCACTCATTTTCACCCTAGTGCGGAAAATGTGGCTCCGTTTTGCGGGGATGCGTGCGCGTGCAATGCGAACGAAACGCATTTGCCATTCGAGAGAAGACGGCGGTGTGCTTGTGGTACGAGTGCCGGGGATACATCGGTTTATTAGCAGAGATCCATGGACGGATAGTGTAATTGCGGCACGATGTACTGTAGGTACATCAGCAGGGGGGAAAAGGCAGAGAGGGGGGCGATCCTTTTAATTGCCATACAATGTTAGTGCGTCCAGTCTGACGTAGCGTGGAAAGTAAAATCGCAGTCTATATTTTATTACGTTCGTTACGCTCACGGCTTCAGCGCGGGAGAGAACAAGAGAGAGAAAGAGAGAGACGCACATGCATTCCCAGCAATCCATTTCTCGGCGACGGCGGCTTCGATCAAAATGCCGGGCGTTCGGTAGGTGAAAGAGAGAAAGAGAAAGGCGCAGGAACGAAGACAGAGAGATTCCCCCTGATACGCGATATTGTTACGCGTGTACACGTTGTAACTGTCCGGATCCGTGACGGAGTCACGCGATATGCATTATGCACGCACGTAGCGCGCAGCTTCGGCACAGACGTTTCCGCAATCACTCCCACGGATGGCATCCACCGACCTCCACTGGTGTCGGAACTTTTGCATCGTCGGAACACTCCGCTCATTCACTCATCCACACAATTTACAATCACTCTGAATCTAATGTATTCCGTGTGATATCTCGAAATTATAAGAATTACATCTACCACTTAGACTTCCCCTATTTCGACAACTGTATATTTGTTCCGGTGAGTGATGTCTCGCACAATGTTGATGTGGATTCATATATGAAAGAAGTTGCAAATACTTGGAGCGTAATAATTGTTTTGATCTTCTGATTCAATTGAGATTACTTTATGTACACGCTGATCATTCGAGGGAGAGTAAAGTAATGTCTCATTATTTAACGTGCTAACTCGTTAACGATCCAAGTAACCGTTAGGTGAGAAAGCAACATCATAACGATAAGATACACTTCCTTCTTAAGGAAAGCTATCCCCGATGGCACGTCTTCCGACACGTTATTCGGCACGTTCCCTCACGAGCTTCATTACCGGACGGTAATTAGGGGACAGATGTTCACCTGTCTCCTCGTATTTGTAATCGGTTGAAATCGAGACCAATGACAAAGTTTCGAGGTTGAGTATAAAATAACGAGCGGTATTTTTGACAGCCGTCACTTTTGTCGTTTCAAGTAGAACAGGAGACAGCTGGTCGACAATACGATGAAATGTTCCGATGTCTGGATTTCTCGGTGCGAGGACCTCCGACGCCGATAGTCCAGGGTTCATTACAGCAGCTGGATTACTCTGCTACGCGACGCATCATTACTTTTATTAGCATAATGACAGACGAACAACTCAATTTGCATGGAAAATCACACGGGGTCTTCGTAACGAAGTTCGCTCGCGGATCAGTGATCTTCCCTCTCTTTCTCCTCTGTTCACTGATGCCCCAGCTCTTGATAATGAAAGTTCGAGATCGTATACAGCAGGCACTCGGGCACACCTTCATCGGTGTGTATGTGTTACGGGTGTACGTGCTGTGTGAAAACATTGTAGGGAATATCGAAGGCGCGAAAGAGAGGCATAGTACGAGTCCAGTCGAGTTTCGTAGTCGATCGCTCTTCGCACCGGATAATTCTGTATCATCATCGAAATTGCCGTCGATCCTCGAGAGTCCTCGTCTTCAGCGTTCACGGGTCCTCGTCCTCATCTACTGGCTCATCCTTGAAGAACCTGATTGAGAGGAGTCCTCGATCGTTTGCCAGGCCGTCCGTCACTCCTCCCGCCGGCCCCGATCAAATCGTCCATTCGATAATTGGCGCCGGTAATGAGAGCGCGGATTACCCACTCGCCGTTGCCCTTCTCTCCCGGCGGTGAAAAGGAGAACGTCGACAGCTTCAAGAAATTCTCTCCATTTCATTTTCCAGCCAGTGACGTCTCAATTTGCCGGACGTTATTAAATCGGCTGGCGCTTCTCGTCGAAGAATTCTCCCAATTAAACGACACTACCGTCTCATTTTCTTCAAGACGTATCAACGCGTTCACACTATTGGCGCAGTAATGAAAATATTAACGAAAAAATACGAGAGCAAGAGGGTGCGTAAGATGCATTTTAATAATGAGAGGTATCCTTGAAGTGTCGTCCTCGATTTGCTCTGCAAATCGATCCTTATCGTTCGGTAATAACGACGCCGTCAGTTATCTACCGATTGGCAGTTTAATATCTTGCGCTTCCTGCCGGTTATCGACTTCCCCCCGCAGCAATGACGCGGTCTTCCTAATTTCGGCAGCAGTCTCGATTAAAGCCTCGGAATCTCCGCAACGATAACTATCTCGCGGCATATTATGTAGATAGAGCAGTAAATCTGCTTGCGCAAGCGCTACATCATGTTTACGGCTGGCTGATAGGATCGCAAAAGTAGAACGATGCTCATTTCTGTTTGATAGCGGCGCTTTCTTACGGGAAGGATTTACGAAGTTCCTTCGAAAAGTGAACTATAAACAATAACTCTTCACCCCTTGATTACAAGGGACCATTATCCAAAGGTGTTAATTAAGTTTCTTCATCAGGTGGTAGAGTGACAAGTGTACATCAATGATATATTTGTGCAGTAGCCACGAATAATATAACACGGACGTTATCCGGTCTCCGATAAGAATCTCACGAAATATTATGTAAATGGATATGAGCGTTAAAGGCGGTCGTATCTGAGCGAAGCTAGGGTTACCTGGGAGCGGGCAGACGGTGGGTATAAAAAGTGCATAAAGTAACATTTAGCGCGCTCTTAAACGAAATCGCCGTAATACCCGTGGCCCGGTGAGCGCAAAAACGCTGTCCGATGTCCGATCTTTGGAGCGGTTGAGAGGCCGAGAGTAAAAAGCGGTGGAGGGCGGTGGGAGCAGTAGTGGCGGGTTACGGAGGGTGTGGTGGGCTCGGAAGGCAGTGCATTAACATAGCGATTTACATAATGCGTATAATTCGAGTAATTATGAAGGGAAATATACACAATTTAATATAATGGTGGATGTTTAGGGCCCCGTGCCGTATCAGCCGCGGCAGATCTACCCCATCGCCTCCTCCTCATCCCGTTTCCTTACCTTTCCACGTATTTTCCATCCTTCTCCGCTTCCCTTCCTTCCTTCCGTTCTATACATATATGTATGTATGCCCTGGCTAGGCATTCACGGGGAGAGAAAGGATATCGCCGGTGCAGGTGCGTCCTTACACGTTCTCCATACGTGGAAACGATACATCGACGCCGCTTGAAATGTAGGTAGGCATTCTCTCGCTCGACCACTAGCACGGCGCTCGGCCGATGACACTCTTTAAATTACACCACTGCCAACATCAACGTGATACCAGGGTGCTTTGGTCTCTTGTCTCTTGTAGATGTTCTATCTACCCTGTATTTACATGTCCTAGCTAATATCGTCGCTTGACAAGTTCCCATCTCGTCGCTCGACCAGTCCTGTCGACTCCACTCACACTCCTCTCTTCTCTAATTCTCACATTTATTAGAAAACGACAGCGATCAGGCTCTCCAGACACCCGATACTTTATTTGTTAGATTAGAATTTACATCGGCGTACATTATCGAGGTAATTTGTACATTCAGTATTGTCGATATAGTTATGGTAGTTGGACTTGTTAGTGGTCATCGATCGCTATACAAATTCATCCAGGCACCGAGTGAGCAGCTACTCGCTCATTAAACACGAATGATGCTGCACTTACTGTCCCACGGGCGCGAATGAATTATGTGCGATAAATAATTTATGGCATCGGCAAGTATGCAGATACCGGCCTACTTGACTAGTGTCTAGTAAGTATACGTGAGAAGTAAATTAGTTCGGGTGAGGTTCCCTTCAAAAAGCAGCAGCCAGTTGAACCCCGATGACGAGGCATCTTCGCACCTTACTCTTGCTTTTTGGACAGTGATTGATACGGCCCGGCGCGTCCAGTGTATGTTAATTTCGCTTTTCACACGAGGAATGCGGATTTCCCCCGAGTAAAGCCTGACTTCTACGTCCGCTTGCCTGCTGACCACAGCCTACCATTTCTACTTAACCCGTAACTACTGCGTTAGCTACTATAACTTACAGTTTAACTACTCCCGACTGAGATATATTCATATTTTAATTTTAACGGTACACAAAAGAGGTGTGGGCTTGTCGATGCTATTTAATTATACTGATTTCTGCATCTACCGACACGCCACTTTATACATCAAGTAGTAAGGATGAATTTATAAGTCTGAACACGTAGCTGGGCCTTGTAGATCCTGTCTGCAGTCTAGTTACGGGTGGAGCTTGTTCTCCAAGAACTTCCCTCTCAATGAACGTAATTTCAAGCGCGCTGCTCGCCAAGTATGTTCGAAGGTATTCTTGTATTAGGCATGCATGTAACCAGAGAAGTTGGTGAGTGCTTACGGTGACAAAGGGCTTTTTTGAAGTTTCCCGGTTCAATGATATGCGAAGGGCAGACCCCACGCGAACTACTAACGAGACTGTTCGCTTTTATCAGTTCGCCAGTACCTGCGACGGTAGAACGCGGTCTCGTTCCAATTAGCGCTACAGGCCGAGCTAATTGCTCGATATAAATCGCCGCGACTTAAAAAACGCCTGAATAATTAGACAGCGCCGTAGCTGCAGGTGCGCGAGCGCGCTTTATTATGCGCGTTTCGACGTTTAGCGAACGGCGGTCTCGCGTGTGCACACGTGGAGAGGGCCGTGTGTGCATCGATGACACGCAGACAGACGGACCGAGAGAAAGAGAGACAGGCACGATCGTGCTCACTGGTAATGAGAGGAAACGCTATTCTTTTTTATGCGCATGCCAAATAGACGAGATTACACTGTTTCATGCTAATAGTGCCTATTAGGAGCTCGCCGATTGACAATCCGCGCAAGTGTAATCGAACCTTCAATCACGCACGGCCAACTCTCAAATGCCAAGCCGTTTCTATCCAGTGTCTTTCCCTCGTTATATTATCATTGATAGTAAAGCATTTATTGAACTATGATCTTAAATTTGAAACGGAATATTCTTTAACATTGACATTCCATGCGAGTGGCAAAGCACGTAGTCGCGTTCCAGTTTCATTGCGATTTCATTCCCGTTAGCGTTTGACTCCGGTGAAAAGTGGCGGCTGTCGCTACCGCAATTGGCGGTCTGTCAAAAAGGAACAAGGATTCGGTAGGACAAGAAGCCAGGCGTCGGGATATCTCAGGATCTATCTGAATAATAACGTGTACGACAGCATGTCAAATTATACGGGAGTGCGACGCACGCGGGTGTACTTGGACCTGGCGCAAATATGCTAGTACACAAAGAAACACACACTAGCGTGCTGTCGTTCGTGCAGGAGTTAGCCAGGAGTGCGTGAGGACCGGTGTGTACCGTAGGTGCGTGCGTGTCCCGGCGAAGCTGTCGAGGGTGCAGGTAGGGTGGGAACGGGTCAACATGTGTTCGCGGTGGTGGTGCGTCTCTCCGAGAAGTTTTATAATTGTTGGCACCGGGTATATCGTGCTAGTCGTTCGACCGGATTGGTGAAACACACGATCCCCGAACAATTTAACCCAGGACTCACGAAAACCTCCGTCTCTTCATTATACATCCATTTCACCTTTCAACGCGAGCCATCTATAAAGCGACTAGTCTAATTGCTATTACTTGCTTTTTTGAGCATCCTACTTTATCGAACCGTAGGAGAAACGAGCGATGAAAGTAATCGGGAAAGTTCAGCGGGATAATGGCCCTCTGGGATAACAAAACCGCACTCTAATTGCCCGAGCATTAAAGCCGCCCCTCGAGGAAAGAGAGAAAAACATCTGTCAGTTGTAAACAGAGTGGAGGGCGATGTTTACCTAGATTACAAAGTTATTGTCGAGATATCCCGAAGATAAGCTTTCTGAGAGGCCGCAGGAGCAATTTTCTCCAGGGAGGGTTCAGTGACAATTAAATCACAGGTCGCGCTTGATCATGACGGATTGGAGTGCAATAGAGCCAGCGACACGCTTCTCCTGGCTACTTCGCCTTGAAAATTGCTGGGTTTTCCAGAATAACTTGTATCGGCTCTGACCCGCACGCTACCATCATCGTGAAAATGACGTTGGCTCGGTTGTTACATCGCATACCAGCCGATGGGTATAGTGATATCGTAACAGTATTACATGATTACCACCTGTCAACCTTTGCGACTTGGATTTACCCATACCTGCGTCACCAGCCGACTCTCTAACTCATTAATAACTCGTAACAATGGCATTAATATCGCATTATTTATTTCTTTGTTTCATGCTGACATCAAAATGCGGGTTTTCCACCACTGGACTATTCATCAATGAACCATCAGTATGTAAGTACAATCTCTCATTTAAAACCACTAAAATTTCTCATGGCTGAGAGGTTCATCCGTCGGGATGCGCTCTTTCTCACGGTGCAGCGAGTAGCGAGACAATTTCAGTAAAGTTAGAGGCTGAGGCAGGGCTAGCAATGTCGAGGGAGTAAGATCGGGTTGTCTTGAAATTACATTCAATAAAGAGTCATTTATCGGTGGTAATGAAGCCTGTATAGTATAGTTATCCAGCGGAACCGGGCAGGAGGCAGCGGCCAGCCGAATTGGCCTTTGGGCGAGTGGCGGACGCGAGAGATCGTGTAAGAGATTCGCCCCGATTTCCCGGCCGGGGCCGTGGCCGGGGCCGGGCCGACGGAGTATGTTTTTACGGAATGGAGGGAAGGCAGAGCTAGTTAGCTTGGTAGGGCCGCGCGGCGGGTTTCAATTACGCGGCCGTGTCGGCCTGTCTGATGTTGCTGCCGCTCTCATTATGTGGAATATGAGCTCGTGCTAGGTGTTCCCTGGGCCCGAGTCGGCCGCTCTCTCACTCTTCTCCAATGTGTTCGCTACTACCACTCGCTGATCGATCCACCGATGTTCCGAGGTACCAGCCACCTCTGCTATACGGAATCCCAATCAACCGCGCTTCGCTCTTGTACGCCCGAAACCAAGCGAAATTCTGCTCGCCGCGAATACACACTATACACGATACTTCCGAAAGTACCTGCCCCTCTCTCCGCCTTATTCCCTATTTCGGGTTGCATGCATTGCTAGCAATTTTACCGAATATCCTGCCAGCAATGCCCTCTGCTCGCCAAACCATCGTTTCGATACTGTATTATGTATAACATAGTTCTGTTTCTACCGCAAATGAAGGACTTGTAGGATTATACATCGGGAGGATAGGATTAGAGGATGGTTTAAACAGATGAACAGTTTCGCCTTTATTTTCACCTCTTTATTAAAACTCTCTTGATTTCTCGTCGACTTCTGTCCCGACTTCAAGCAAAACGCGTCTCATATATGCTCATGCATATACACACGCATACATTTTTCGTGTTGTCAGACCACCCTTACGTTGTCCACACTTATTCCCAGAATCGCTCGTGCTCGGAGACTCGGTCGTCTCGTCCGCACCTCATACTACTCGCTCACCCAATGATGTCCACGCGACAGTCCGGTCATACGACACTCTTTATGACTTCGGATCACTCTTATTTCGTCCAGGTATAAAGACTTAAAATTATGTTCCTACAGACTTCTATGCCAGGAAGATTTTTCCCTTTCGATTGCATTGTCTGGTTGTCACTCTGGTGAAAGCCTCAGAGGAGTGCCCTGTATATGTCTATGAACTCGTTGGGAGGAGTTGATACGGAGATAGGTATGACATCTTATTAGGCTTTTATCAAACGATCGCTTTCGATTAATTCTTTCCGCGATGCCGGTTAACAGTGTGTAGCAAACTGGTCGCCTTGTTCCACGGTACTTAACTTCCCGGGACATTTCCTGGTGGCGCGTATAGCAACCGCCGTTGTACATTGACGTTCGCCTATCGTTGCGCGTAACCTGTCATTATCAGGACTATCGCTTGTACAGGGCGACGTAGGCCCATTCCGAGAGCGCCCTCATCTGCCCGTGATTTATTAATTCCGCGCGTGAGATCTAACCGAGCTCCCTCGTGCTGACTGTGATCGCGGTTTACGAGCGTTTACCGGCTAATTACTTTTCGCCCTATTCCTTTGGTTCGGCTCTCTGATCGCGATATGACGACTTATCTTCCTATGTAGCTGTTACAAAAATGGCCGACCCTCTCAGGCGCCAGTCGTAGATACACGCGCGATACTATTCAAAGCATATTTCTCTACCTCTCCCCTCTCTATCTCTCTCGTACTCTCCCTTTCTCAATGCTAGTCCGATCTCATCTCCGGCGAATTAATTTCCAGCCGACATTGTATGCCTCGCACTGGCGAGCAGTCGGTTCATCTTGGCAGCGCGCAATAGCTAATATCCTTCGGGAGAGAGGGGGGATTGGATTCGGGGAATGATAAAAAGAGCGGAAACCGCGTAATAGCCATGCGGACGGGGCAGGGCGATCAATTGCGGGCTGCATTATTGAGCGCGTTAAATGCCGAACCATTTAGCAGGGCACGAGCCGGCGGCCAGTCCGATGCTAAATGTCTCCTGCTTAACGAGAATAGAGTGGGACACAGAGGACGTGCTCGATGTGCGGGAATGCGAGGGGCAGAACGTGCGCGCGCGCGCGCATCTGTGTGTGTGCGTGTATATGTATGTGGCGTTAGGTGGGAGAGGGCAAGGGGTGGAGAAACATTAGCCGATAGAGATGGTGCGCGAGGAAGCGTGAGCAATTATGGCCGATATGGTGCCGCACTCGGTGGCGGTGCGGCCTGAGTGCGGAGGGAGTCGGTATCGTCAGGTATAGTCGCGCGGCTCCCGAGCAGCCAGCCAGCCAGCCAGCCAGCCACGGCGGAGTGGACCCGTTGTGGATGCTCTGCCGTGGACGCGCTGCGGCCTGTGGTACTGGCCGAGTACGTCGGGGCTTGGGGTTAATACGGTGGCCGGTGATGCACGACCGACGCAGCGCTGCGGCCAGAGCGGCTGACCGCACGCCAGCTGCCCTACGCCAGTCGAGCTGCCCGCAAAAATCTGTAGCTGACCCTTGTGACCGTGCTGTTGCACGACGACCGGACACCCTTGCCTCCCTCTCTCTCTCCGTATCTCTCTCTCGCTCTCCTCCCTCTTCCCATTACCTTTTCCGCTTCCCATACTCGATCCTACAGCCTCATCATCTTTGCACCGGAGTCCTCTCCTCACTTACTGTCGATCGCTACCATTCGTGTTATTGGTCCGTTTCTACCGGAGCTTGTTCTTCCTTTCCGGGCTTCACCGAAGCAATAAAGTTAGTCAATTTAACGGTACTAACGAAGGTACTATATGGCTATCTCTTTTCATAGATTGAATGTATCTGTGTTTGTATTCTGAGCAGGTGTCATTGATGGTATGTCCGAGAAGCTTAGAGAGGGTTCTTGGGATTGTAAGTGAGTGTACAACGGTCCTAGGGCCGAAAGAATTCTCACGAGTAGGGAGGTCCAGAGACCTCCTTAGCGATTTCGACAGAAGGAGGATTCGTCGTCGTTCGTCCCTCCGAAGCGCATATCCGCGTACGTGAGGCGGCCAGCTGACAGGCGGCGCGCACCGGCCAGATTGAAATTTCACGCACGTCCGTACGGCAGCGCAGTAATTGCGTTAAACGACCAGCGGTTGCGTATGCGACTCCTGTGCCGACGGCGTGCCAGTGCCTCCCATGCTCTCCTCTAAATAATAGTATTCTCTGTGAGCCGGTGAGCTGTTGTCATTGTCATTACCTTCGTCGCCGGGGAAGAACGTCATCGAGCCCTTCGCCGCTCGTCTTGTCGCGCCGACAGCAAGCTCGATGAGAAAAGACTACTAATTAACTCTGATTCACCGACGAACCTCCTTGTTCGCGTACGCGTTATTAATGCGCCGCCATTTGTCTGCTGTGCCCGTGGAAAGATACTATCTCTTTCCCGGTTTTCCGCATTTTTAATTCCTGCGCCTCTCCACCCCCTCCATCTCTCCTGGTCCTTTGTATTCACGCGTGGACCACGCGTCGGCCCACCTCCCAAGACGTACTTCCGAAAAGTCCGCCGAAGGACATCCTGAATTTTGATGTCTCTTTACATTGGATCACTTGAAAGACGCCGCGTATTCGAATAGAATTTCAGACCCCCTAGTCTCTTCTTGTGTGTTAGACTTCCGGTTCCGACCATTTACTTGTGGGATGGATTCAATTATCTTCGTAATCGATGCGACTCGATCTAGCTGAATTTTTAATTGTTGGCCTCCTGGTTGGAGCCATTTATCTCGGATTCTCCATCTTAATTAACTTTTTTCCAGTCGTCCGTGGCGAATTAAGTGGTGCACGGTACATTCGTACTCTTATCGAGCGGGTATTCCTTTTCTAAGAAGACCGTTGTATGCACAGGCATTAATTTATTTTTGTCAGATACGCTTCTTTAATTTTAGTCTTTTTTTTCTATCCTCGCGTACACGCGTGAGGATGTTACGCGTGGGAAAGACTCCCACTCGCACGATGATCGGACGCTGTGATCGGGAGATCGAAGCACCTCCGGGCCCCGGGCTCATCGAAGTAATTTAATTGACGCTAAGATTACAGCAAAAAGTTGGTCCCTGTATAATGGACCTTTTCCTTTCCCAGAGAGTAGCCTTCATTCATCGATGATTCTCACAGACGGAAATCGGTAATACGTACACCAAGGTACAGTCATGAAAGTCATATCGGCCACTTTGCCATGGTACAAAGTGGACACGAAGGCTTCTAAAAGCCGACATTTATTCCGCTCGTAAACCGCTTAACTTCCTTGTCAATAAGTCGCGGAAAGTCCGACGAGTTGTACTACGAGTAGAGTCCGAGTGTGCCGTTGAAAGGTGAATAGTACGAGAGGAAAGTTTAGTGGTCGTTCGGCGCAAGTCTGGCCCAAGAGGAAACTGGCACGGGCGAGCGACGGAATTGGATTAGAGCCGTCTTGGAGCCAAATAGAATCGCTTTCACTTTCATCCCCCGGTCCTCGAGATCGAGTCTACCAATGTTCAGGTAGAGTACGTGTGCCGGAGGCTGCGGTGAGCCAAATAGCCGCGATTATCGAAGAGGATTGGTTTCTCTCATTGTCGTCTCTAGAACTTCCCAGTGACATCGATCGCTTCCTATTGTATCCTACTTTCCTAGCTATGTTACCGTTACCATTGCACATTGTACCATGCGGGCGGAAGGTACCACGCCGATTTTACGGAAGGCTTCACTCCCTTTCGAGACGCGCGAGAGACATTTATCCTCGATTCACCAAGGGGACAAAGCAGGGCCAAATAGTAGCCTGCGCTTCGTCTTCCGGAAGCGAGATCCAATTTGCATGAACTGTAGCCAGAATGGACGAGGTAATTGGTACACAGAGTAGGGATTAGGGCATTCGCCAAGGCGACGGATGTGCGAGCAGGGTGCGAGAGCCTGAATCACGAATACCAAAGCCGAATTCAAGAGTCCCGCTATGTAACGAAACTTTTAATTGCCTGATCTTGATCAGCCGCGCAAGGTGCAGCGAACCCCTTGGAGCGTGATGGGGCAGTGTGGAAAGGCGAGAGAGTCTTCGGACAGTTCACAATTAAGAGGAGGCTCGAAGTAATATCTCTCGAAATGAATTGTCGATAATCGGCTGACGGGGCATCGGGAATTATTGGCGGCGACCCCCAAGTAGATAGGGGATAGGGGTCTCCGGGGTTCTGCCATGGGAAACGTAGGAAGAGTGAAGAGAGATGAAGGAAGAGCGGAGGAAGCATGGCCAAGATTGTGTGTATAGACTGGACTTGGAAGAGAAAGAGGAAGGAGGCTCACATAAATACGTACGCAGCGCAAACAAAAAGCCACAAAGGGCCGCGTGCGCTCGCGACAGATACGATCTTGCGGCATGCAGATACGAGCATACTAATCTCTCTCCTCCGAGTCCCAAAGGGAGAAAGAGAGAGAGAGAGAGAGAGAGGCGCGCCTTTCTGTCCGAGGAAACCGTGTCCTTTTGTTGTATCCGTCTATGAAATATATTGGTGGCCGGCTCGACGTCCGACACGAGGGAACGATTCAATATCATTCCGAGTTGGAGGATCCCTGACTATTTTTCCGCTCGGCCCGCCACACTGCTCTCTAGATCATCCGCGGAAGGCACTGGGAAACTCGGAATATACGAGCGCACCGGCCAGCGAACAAAGGAAACATTTTTATCGGGAAGATCGAACGCGACTAGAACGATTTTTACACCGACTTAGATTATACCTGGCCTGCGGCACATCAAAGCTTGCGACCAAGTTCAATCAGGGATGAGACACTGGCTGAGATAAAGTGCTCCTCGTAGCGTTGGGATTGGGCGGTCGAAATTCGAAGTTGAACGTTGAATCTAGCTTGGTAGATCCAAGTCCTTGCAGCTCGATGCAAGATGCATGTGGCGGTAGATCCTCCATCCAGGGTGGACAGGCGAGGGTTTCAATTTCGCGAGGCCAATCCAATCATGTAAATCAGGGCTAGCGTTATTAGTGCTAGCAATCGAACACACTCTCTCTCTCTCTCTCTCTCTCTCCCTCTCTCTGTGTCTCTGTCTCTGTCTCTCTCTCTCTCTCTCTCTCTCTCTCTCTCTCTCTCTCTCTCTCTCTCTCTCTCTCTCTCTCTCTCTCTCTCTCTCTCTCGCTCTCTCGCTCTCTGTTTCAATCTCTCCAATGAGAGCGCAATGGTTAGAGGGATGGAGGAGCAAGCACATAGTGCAGACCGATCCGAAACGAAGGGAGAATCAGGCGTCCAACTAATCCTGGGTTTACCTAATCGCTTACTCCCTTACTCCATGCTCTTTCGTCCTTCCACCTTTGTTCTTCCTGCTGGAAGAGCCGCGTGTCCTTCCACTCGACGCGAATCGGCAATTCCGCCCGCTCGCAAAGCCGCTTACCCTTTCACCCCTTCCGTCGCTGACTCTCCCTCTCTCCGGTCCCGGGACCACCGAGGAATTCCGCGTCGGCGATCGGGTCGCGATCGATCCCACCGAGGCACGATTCTTCCTAGAACCTCGCCAACTACTCTGGCCCCTCGACTCCAGCCAATCTGATGATCTAGCCACATATCATTCACGAAATTAAAAAGTATACGCGGCTCCCCCACTGGGACAGAGAACAAAATATAATTCTGAAAGAGAATCGGCATAGGGAGACGGCGAGAAAGCCCTCGAAGGAATAGCAATGCGCGTTGCTATACGAGAGTGTCGGCTAGTGAAACACGGAGGAGGAAGAAGCAAAAAGATAGTAGGGAAATATAATCGACAGCGCAGCGATAATTCCTGACGCGAGCGGAGATGGAGGAGTAGCGTCGAGATCGAGCGAGAGCGTAAGCCGGTTAATCCGCTGTGAAATACCGCGCCGGGTCCCAGCGTGGCGGTCCTCCCCGGACCTCCTCTCTCGGCCCCTCCGCTACGGAGAGAGAGGGCTCCCGAGAACTTTGCCGTACGCCCGAGGACATCGAGGACATCGATTATTCGCGGGAAACCGCCCGCGTTAATCGTTTAAACTCTCCGTGCCGTGCGCCGAACACACGAGTACGCGCGCGATACTCGTTCCTCCTGGAACTCTCGGGACCAGGTGATCCAGTCAAGCATCGTTTCACTAGGGTGCACGAGATTTCGGAAACCTTGCCTGGATGACCCTAGGCAATCCACCAAAGTTTTATCCCATCGTCAACTTCTCTTTTTCTTTACCTTCGTATAAGTTGTGCGAGGATTTTCGAGGAGAAAAATGGTAACGAAGGAAAAGTTCAGTGGCCGAAAGACAAGGTGGAAACACGATGTGTGAGTGATTCTAGTTCCGGCAAAGAAAAGGGGAGGGGCATCTTCCTGGAGAAAATAGTACAACTCTTGTGGGGTTTCCGTTCTCCCACGGTCACACGTGTATGTACTGGACTGGGAGGACAGGCCTAGTCACTCTCGGTGCGCAGGTATGTATGTAAGTACTTGGCGAAATCGTTGCCTGCCGATGCTCACCGAAGCGCGCAACAACGTTTTCGAGGTAATGGACGCCACTTGATGGCAATATCTTGTCGCGTTGCGGCTCGCCGAATCCACCTGTGTCAGAAGCGAGACACCAGGAGAACGAGTACGCACAATTGCGTCGTGAATAATCCTGCCTAAGGGAATCCAATTACGCAACTACCGGTGCCATCAAACTGTTAGTTTCAATCTCCAAGTAACGAAAGTTCTTTTCATATCGCAGCGAGGAAGAATCATCGCTTTCAGTTTGCTTCAAGCACTTTGTAATACAAAGGTTGTATTACACGCAAAGCTCAACACAATTAACGGGGGACCGAATAACGGCGTGCGCGACCAGTAAACAGTCTATATAAGATTAAGCCATAAAGTTGTACTCCACTTTCAAATGCAATGTAGCATCGACGATATGACGGCGTTCCGTAGCTAATTACACCGTAGGCTCACGTACCCAGATAAGGCGGGGCAACATCCCATAAATCCGATCGTTTAAAAATTAATATCAGACCGCGGCGCGATGGAACCGCGCGATATCTGACAAGGAGATCAAACACGGCAATGGGAGAGGCAACGAGAGAAAGAGAGAAGAAATGTCGGTGGGAGAGGGTGAAAGAGGGGAGCGACACAGTGGCTGGCGGATAAAAATCTCCGAGCAGTCACAGCTCGTTTGAGCGAATGCCCCAAGTGATTTCAGTTACACCTCGTTTGCACGATCCAACATCGGGCTCTTATTATTTTCAGAGAGATCGAGGCGGATCTGCAATTGTACCATTCACGTTTTCTACTATTGCGACCAGCAATCCGATAACATTGTGCTCGAGATGTGACGGGAGATTCCGGTATCCTAACAGATTTTGACAAGGGAGTACTGCCGGTTACTTCGAGCGATCTCTTCGAATCGAAAGTAAACGGTATTCCTAACGAAAGATGGGAAATCAGAGCGATTAAGATCTGGGAACTGTCACTCTTCATTCGAAAGAGAAAATGATAGAGGCGATTTAAGGATTCAAGAGGATTCTATCCTACATTTCTAATAGTTTTCACATCTTGCACTTAAGACAGTGTTCACTTGGCGTGGAGCTGGAATTACAAGGGAAAAGAACCGGCGGGGAGGCTCGGATAAATCATAAAGCACGGCTCCTTTGCTCTATGCTAATGGCACCCTCTGCATCCTGTGCATCCTCGGTGTTAAAGTACTGGCACGCGATGCGCCGAGTTGTGCTTCTTTTTACGGATCCCCTGGTAACAGCGCTTCTTGACGCAATTACCAAGGATACAATGTTCCTAACGATTCTCTACATCGGAGAAGATCGGGTCTTTCGTAGCGGTATTCTGCCTTTAGGCTAAATTCGTTTTGAATGCAAACAACTTTATTTTACTCGAGGCTCGCGTTCATGTTTCCACCGGTAATCAAGTTCAACACTGGTTTTCGTGACGGCAGCACCGTTTTTTGTCGAAGTTGTAGGGCGTCGAAGATCGTGCTTGAGTAAATGGCCATTCCTGTTTCATCGTTGTTGATTTTCTCTGTCTCTCGGGTGCTCTAAATTTGGCAGGAGTTTCGTGCTTGCACTCTTGAAACGCCTTGGCGAAACGCTCCGGTCACGCGATCGTGAATTCCTGGCTAACAGTCGTAATCGAGGTGTTCTAGCTGTGATATGCGTGAGGCATGGCTCGACTGTTTCTGATCAACAGGCAAAGACACGCGCCATCGAGCACGCGCCAATAGATCTGACATCTCAACGCCCGACGCCCGACGCCCGACGCCCGTTCCTTCTCCAGCACGTACGCGTGACCGGAGAACCTCCATACACCCTTCTCCACATCTTTCTTTCCTCATCCTGCCAGTCTTTGGTCGGCTTCCCGTCGGAAGACACGCGCCCGACGTGTCTCCCCCGATTTCCGGGAATCGGCTTGCGCCGGAGACAGAATCGCTGGGTTGATCGGTACGAACCACCATGGCTCTCTCCGTAAGATGGTCTGGCGCGGCTGGATCCCAAGAACGAATTACAACGATGTCTCGAGATGAACGCAGTAGTTAAGGACTCCCGAACTCGATATCCTCTACTCCCGCGATCCCACCGAAACAAAGACATCCCTAAGCGGATATTCGGGAATAAATCTGCCGGGGTCCCTACAGCCACCGGAGATCTCCCTTGACCGTCCTATGTTTTACGGGCCGGCCGCAGATGGGCCGCCCTCGATTCGCCATTCGACTTACAAATTGGCTACCGAATTAATAAGGCGCGTCCGGGCCGCATCGGACGTGCGCGTCCTCGGAAGAAATTTGTCCCGCTGCGCCCGGATATCATCTGCCGACTACTCGCTACCTTCTCCGATCCTTCCTCGGCATCTCCGATTCAATGACGATGTCACTGGTACCTGGTACTAGGGTGAACTCTCAACTGGAATTCCAGGGAATCTTGGAGTCTCGGTGGACCCAAGTGGTTTCTCTTGGTTTCTCTTGGTTTCTCCCGAAAGCAACGACCTTTGGGAGGATACCGACTCCAGACCCGAGGATATGGAAGTCGGATTCACGATCGGGCGAGATAGCGCTTTAATCAGAGCCTGGTGAATTGACGAGGCCTTTAGGAACTCTGTGCTGTGCAGGGATCTCTCCTTTTCTTTCTCTGGGAGTACCGGGAAGATGCAGCGGCGTGCAGGGAGAAAAATTTAGGCCGAAAGAGCGGATTTAAGGGGACTCGCATACCAGCCAGCGAGAGGGTCCCACGGGAGAGCGAGAGGGTGGAAGGAGCGGAGCGGTGGCGGCGGCGGCGGCGGCGGCGGCGGCGGCACGACGTCGGCCACTAAATATTGTGTTCGCGCAGAGAATACTGCTCTCGGGACACGTGTAAGCGGGGCCGCGGGATTCCGTATGAGCAGATCGGCCCGCCGATTATACGCTAATTCAACGCAAATTCCTTCCCGGAGATATCTGTATCGCTCGCATACATCAGAGACCGCGCGGTAGCTGCTGCTGCTGCTGCTGCTGCTGCTGCTGCTGCTGCTGCTGCTGCTGCTGCTGCTTCTGCTGCCGCTGCTGCTGCGGCTCTGCTTCTGCCGCTTGCTCGCTACCGCTCCTGCTCCTGCTTCTGCTCCAGCATCCACGGCTTCCAGCGTTTCTGCCGCACTCTCCGCTCGACCTTAATCAGTACCCACCAAGAGACAACTATATACCCCACGACACACATAGTTCCCTGCACATGTGGCGCGCACACATCCACCCTGGCAGCATGGCATCCCACGCCAGAACGGTCCACCGCTTTTTTGGCTGTTAGACAGAGCCACGAATGGCTTCTCCCCCTGTGCAATATCGTGTATGTCGATGCACTAATTAATTCGGGGGAATACAACGATATGTTATCGTCGCACCTTAAATACAGGGAATCTCGAACTCGGTCACGAATATAGAGTGTACTTGCTCTTCGACCTAGTACTCCATTTCCCTCTGGTTAATGCGAACTGGTCCGGCTGGGAACACGAGGAGCACAAATTGCTGTACGGATATTGGATGTACATTTTCGGTGGAATAATCGATCTTGGAGAGATAGAGAAAGAAAGGGAAGGATAGAGAGATGGGCGTTGCGAGAATTTCACTAAAGAGAGGGCCGAAGAAGGCTACCGTATACCCACGGTACCCGTGGTCACCGAAGGTCCAGGGCACAGGACCGAAGATATATCACGTTGTCGGGCGACATACCATTCTTTTGCGGTACAGCGGTGCCGACAGTGTGCGCAGCATTCACAAATTAAGGAGCGCCAAAGTCCACGGCGCGCCGTAGGTATGGCGCTATCGCGCTTCATAAAACTTCGTTAGCACGTTGGAAGTAGACGGCCGTCGCGCAGTGTGGTGTGCGTGCATGCGTGAGCAAAGCACCGCCGCATAAGCGCTGATGGCCTCTCGCAGGACTACCGTAAAAATTCATTTTGTACCCGCGCCGTGTGTAATTCTCCCGGATTCTTGGCTCTTTCGCGCCGCGGGTATATTAGGCGGAGCATGTCCGCACGAGGAGTGGATGTCGTCACCGACTTCAACCCCCATGGCCTAGCCCTAGGAGATCCCAATCTTAATTACTCGCCCGTGGCTTCCCCATTCCCATGATTTATCTCCGACACATTCCTTCCGAGAGATCTACTTCAACATCCCCGGAAAGGATGTAACAAGTGCGCGCGGTGTTCTCGCACTCACTCGACACGCGCGACTCCGCCATTTGCCATTTGTCAGAATAAAAGTCTCCATTACATATGGAGAGACGCGAGCCGAGGAAACGGTACTCGAAAGGAACGGGGTTCGAGAAAAGAAATTGATCATATCGAGACATGCGAGCTAGTGACTGACTTTCAATGGCTACGGCATATAAACAACCTACGTGGCTGGTACGTGCAATCTCATTATGTCTTACCTGTCTCATTTCCATCGGTCCGAAGCAGATCGGATCGAATGCAAAGTTCAAGCGCGACTCTTGTGCCGGGCGCGCGCGCGCGCTTTCTTATCTCTGGCTCTGGCTCGCAGAGTAACGGTCTTAATTTCGAGGAGGATGCACTCCTTGGCGTCGATGGAGCTTGGTGTATCCTGGCGGGGCAACGGTATTGGCGCCACGTGCCTCTAATATCAAGCGGGCGGTCGTATATCCTCTGAATGCGTCGCTCGTTAATTTGCCGAGGACTCGCTCGCATATAGGTGCACGGCCGAGCAGAAGGTGCACCCCACACGTGGACGGCTTGCCGTCCTGCCGGGATCCTCTTCTATTGACCATGCAGTCCAGTGCGGCCAAGTAAACTCTCGCACACAGGGAGCTCGCTTGCTCGCTCGCCAGTGTGTGCAAATAGACACACATGAAAGGACGGGTGCGCGTGGTTCTCGTCATTAGGTACGTAGCCTCGTTAGGATGAGTTTTTCCGCGCCGCTAATGAGCTGGCCTGCACGTTGTCTCTGGCGTACCGAGGGCCCGCGCGCACTCTCTCGACGAATCCCCCTCTTTCGCTTGTCCTCTCGGCTCCTCTCAGCTTCCTCTCGCAGCATCAGGTGGAGAGCAGCAGTCGGCTGCTCTCTCCTATCGCTGTAGCCCGCCGCCGCCGCCGCCGCCGCCGCCGCCGCCGCCGCGGATCTGGAGTCCTGGACACTATTTTTAATCTACCCTCGGGAGGCAGACTTGATGGAATTAAAACGCATGTCCCACAACAGCTAGCAGGGCGCGCGGCCGCTACGAAGCCTTGCTTATCCTCCACGCGCATTTACCGCTCTTCTCTTTTCCTTTTAGCCGGCCCTCCTGCGACGATGTCACGGATCCCCCTTCCTCCGAGTGGACCGTGTTCCGCTCCTGTTTTTCCTGACCTACCCGTTGTATCACATTTTTTCTACGTCCCCTAATTCAACCAGCTCTTAGAAAAATGAGCGCGCGTGCGAGCTCGCGCGCGTGGAATCCGTCATTGGGAAATAATATAGAGACCAGCTTGTCCAGACGCACGGGTACAACAGGTACACCTTCAATTTGCCGCTCTGCGGATGACGTATTGTCTCGCGCGCGTTGTAAAATCCCCGCGAAAGTGAAATTAAACGCACCACACGAAATATTGTATTATGATTTATCGCGCTCTTTCGCGCGAACTACCGCCTGTAGAGCAGCGGCCATTCCAATTTACGGGGGCGCGTCAGTGTAAACCGGGAAAGAATCACCCTCATATGTACATGCCCGAAATAATCTGGCGGGCCTGGCTGAAGCGCAGCCACTATGGAAATAGCCTGGCATTTAAACAAGCCAAATGTCAAAATAAGTCAGCGCAAAAATAACTCAGCATTTAAACAACAACGTGCGTTCACGCCCGCACGCTAGATTCACGCCTTTCGTGATAGCGCACATTTTCCTGCGCTCGCAGCAAGTGCGTTATTACATAAAACGTTGCATGCTCACTTTTTTACGGGCCTGCTTGCGCGCAGCAGCACATTTCCCGAAATATCTGGGAGCTCTGATGGTCACAGCTCTATAATCGATCAGGTTGGGCGCGAGTTTCAGCCGGAGCTTGTCGCCCATTAACATCGTGGTTAGAAATAATTCGAGCTGTGCTTCGATTCACTTTGTTCCTGCTGGCGTGTCTCGGGGTGTAGGATACTCTTGCCCCGGGTGTCCGGGTGGCTCGTAATCGACTACTCGGAGGAGGACGCTCTTTCTCGTCGGAGTGCTGTCCGACGTCGCCATTCATCCAACTCGTTCCGCTCGACGTAGCGGGTGCCGTTGCTTAATTCGCGAATATTTCACCGGCGAGAGCCCCTCTCAAAATACGCTACAGCTGCTCACGCCGTGTCTGCGATTGGCCCACCAGGGCGATGGCCCGATTTTTCCGAAATCCTCTCAAGCAGCCGGCGATCACTCATCAAAACCTCCCAAACTTACAAAAGCAACTAGTCAACGCGATGCTTCCACCCTCGTCGCTCGAAAAACATTATATGCATGTAAGTCTGACTATTCCTGTTCTCTCTGTTGCAGACGGCCTTGCATTGGGGTGCCAAGCACGGGGACGAGAACATCGTCAAGCTGATAGCCGGCACTTATAAGGACTACATCAAGGGCGTCAATGAAACTACGGTTCGTACCCTTTCTCCACTTACCATCTTGAGTGCTCCCCACTGCCACTTTACATGTGTAGACAATTCTTCGGAGATATGCCCTCGATGCTCGCCCCATTACTCATATCAGTCCAATTAGAAGGGCGAGGATCCTCTTCACTTAGATTCATCCGGTTTCCCAAGCACTTTTTTCCTCTGCGCAAAGATTGGAATCCCAAAAGTGCTTGTGTGACCTCTTCTCGCGCCATATGGTGTCCTACTGTGATGTCGGGGTTTAACTTTCGAGCAACCGTAATATCGCTCGATCCAAACATATGCGAGGTGTGATATGTTTGGATTTATCGATACTGCCTGAATGATATACCGACTCCTAAATACAACCTGTTTCTTTTCTGTTCTTGGTGCTCTGCTTCCGTCAACTGGCAGAACGGGGTAAGTTCCACCATCCCTCAGTCTCAGTTTGATCAAGTGATTACTTAAGAAGCGAGCGAGTGAGCGAAAGGAGCGCGTGAAAAATTGGCCACTTAGTATTCTCGCACTCAACAATAATTGAGTCGGTGGCTCGTGAAGCGATACGAGCGGCGATAAATAAACCAAGATAAACGTGATAGAGTGATAGTATCGGGGCTAATATTGGGAAGGAGCGCGTCTTTGCAAGTGGAAGGCCCGATTAATAAAGGCGGTGAGGCCCGAGCGATAAGGCGAAGGGACACGTAAAAAATTAATCCTGATCGTCGTCGCGTCTTGCGAGGTGGGTCCAGCGGGCGACTGGGATCGCCGGTAGAAAGGTGAAGGTAGGTAGGGAGGGGGGGGGGGGGAGAGAAAGAGAGAGGGAGAGAATAGGGAGTGCAGCGCTCGCCACGAGTCAACGTAAAATAAATTAAGATAGAGTACCGCGACGGTATCTCCCGTAATCTGTAAGTACCCGCCGTGCGAAAGGAGCGCTGGACGCATTTAAGAGGGCAGGGTAGGAGCACCGCCGCGTGTCTCTTCCCTCGAAGGAAGAAGAAGAAGAAGCAAGCGGTCGACGAAGAAGAAGAAGAAGTAGCAGCAACGCAGCAGCAGCAGCAACAGAAGAAGAGAAACCCGAGAGAGTTCTCGTTTGCCTAGGTAGAAGGAAGAGCAGACATCCGCGCGCCAAGGAAGGATCGAAAGAGTGAGGGAGAAAGAGCGAGCGGATCGAGATGCGGAGAGGCCGTGGCGCAGCGCACAGAGAAGTCCGCAGATAGGATCGGATGTGTGTGGTCCACCGCTTTGCTCTTTATAAGACTTATATAAGCCAGAATGCTCCTCCGAAGTACAGAGAGAGAGGACTAGGTTGTGTGTGTGCAAGGTAGATAGCTAGAGAGAGCGGACGGCCCTTGCTCGTTAGCGGCTCGCGACAAACACCGTTGAACTGCCGCCACCGCCACGGGTAGAGCTGGATGAATACGCGAGAGTCGGGCCAGTACGTGTCCGCACGGCCGGCCCTCTCCTGAATTCCATCCTGAGATGAACCGCATGAAACTCTCCAACGGCCAATTTCGAACTTCTTCAGCACGCTCGGCGGCGCCTCTCAGTCCCCTTCCTGTCTACGTACTTTCCATGGTATGGCATAGTAACGAGTACGGCTACACAAGTTTCATTAGGCATGTCGATACCGTTCGTTCACCACTCCTCGAACGGTACTAGTATCGAGGGGCCAGGGGTTAATGGGCGAGGGGGTTGCAAGGGGGGCGGAAGGGGGTTCGCAGTGGGGTTAATCATGCGCGGCCCGAGTTAAATCTTATTTGAAAGGTCATAACTCCTGGAAGGGCAGCCATGTGTCTTCGTCGTCGTTCCCTTCCGCGGTAGGCTCATTTGTTCTCGCGGTGTGTAACCCAAACTGGCCTGTCGACACCGCGCCACCACCTCTTCTCTCCTTCGTCTCCGTTCCTCGGCTGCAGTTCGCGTCGCTGCCTTCTTCGTGTGTGCCTCCCACCCCACCTTCAACCCCCCCCCCCCCCCTCGTTGCAGCGTCCCACTCAATCTCCCTCGAACCGAATAAATATCATCGGCAGACTTGGAAGCAGACCTCTTGCAACTTGGATGTACACGAGTTTTCAGCCCCCCTCGTACCCTGAAGGAAATCGTGTTCTTCCAGGTTCACTTTCTCTTCCTCCGGCTTTCTCAGTCTGTCCCCTGTGTTTTCCGGGGATCAGTGCTCGCTTTAATAAATACGTGTGTATTCCTGTACGCATCGGCCTCGGAGTAGCTAATCCACTACGGAACGGATCCGTCCAGATTGCCTTTTTTCCTTCTACCGGCTTTAGCAGCAGACGGCGGCGGCGGCGGCGGCGGCGGACCGTCCCGTTGTTGCTCTCCCGTAATCTGTCAGGGGCAACACTCCGACCGCAGTTTTCTACGGCTTATCCCGCCACCGAGTCGCTCTTAATACTCGGTCCGAATAAAAAGCGAGGACAACGAGGAAGGAGATTTAAAAAAGCTGGATTGCTCCTACCCTATAAAATCCTGGAACCCACCTTCGGCTCCTCTCGACTTGAACGGTGAACGATATAATTCGACCCTCCGGCAGCTACGTGTGTGAGGCTTCGATCTCTTATAAACACGAGGTCATTACAAAATCTTGCGTGTACCACTTTTGTACTTTGTAAGCGAGAGATCGACTTCCCTGTAAGTATGAAATTGGCCTTTGGATACCTTCACCGGCCGCGATATATCCCATGTCGTGACACTAATCTCTTATAGAAAATGATTATAGTGTAATCATTCCTGTCACAGCAGCCACTTGTCCAGCCAGTGGCCCTCCACAGAGAAGCTGCAATTTTCTTGACGACACTCTTGCCACTTTTGTGCTATTTAGGTGCAACAAAACACTCAGCTATTCGTGTCCCTTAATGGTACGCGATCTGATATCTTGTAATATCTTAGTCGACAAGTTAAGTAGAGTACAAGTCGGTGGTCGAGTTGTTTGAGTTTGGGAATAGACTTATCAAAAGGAATTCGTCCTGAAGTTTGTCGGGGATTCAGGCTGCGAGAGCACCGGCACAGGGTACGCGATTCAAACTGAATGAATCGGAGTCACCGGCGTAATCTGTCACCGGTACCGCGTCCGCCGTAGTTTTCTACGGCTTATCGCGGCATCGGTTCGCATTTAATCCCGGCAAAAAACGGAGCCCGTCCCCCGAGGGGACCGTAAGCCGCCCGTGTGGCGCCTGCATCCTTACCAGGCGTACGACAGCGAACGACAATGGCGATCCCACCGGTAGCTTCCTCCAGACGCCAAGGGAATTCGCCGCGCACACCGGGTGACCCATTTCGAACTCACCTTTGCAATTTGCTACGCTCATTATATAGAGTTAGGGTTATGGTAGAATTTATTATTAGTAGTAACAGGAATTGTAGAAGAGAGATTTATTAATAGGGTTCGAAAGATCGAAGTAGAGCGGATGGAAAAATGGTAACTCAGGTTTTCCTGGTTCAGCTCGCGAAACGATCGATCAGGATACTTCGCTACGAGGCTCCACATGCAGAGTGTTAAACCCTTTCCCTTGTTTTATCTCTACATCCGTCTCGCCGTGAAAAATATACACCGGGGCCAGCAGACGTTCGAGAATTTATACCGACGCGCACGCCTCTATCGATTTCGGCTTTCCTCCCTTTGTTATTCACTTCCTCCCGCGCCGGCGAACACCATGCATGTATGCCGAGTTTCCGAAAATGCCATTGAAAAAAGCGGACCAGTATCGTGCTGGGATGAAAAGAAAGGAGTAGTTTAGCTAGAGGATTGCGAGAATCAATATGTCGAAAAGGGAAGAGCGCGCGGGTCATTCTTCTAAGTCCCGCGCTCCTTTGGAAGCCAGGGTGGATAGACGGGAAGAGTGCCGTTATGATTTAGCAGCTCGTAAAGGCGGACGGTGGCGCGCGCCCGCGCGCGCTCGCTCGCCGTTGTAGGAAAATATTAAAATTGAAAATCCTCAACGGTGATATACGCGTGCGTGATATTGGTGGCCAGCAGCTGTCCTGTTCCCGTGCGGAGAAGGGTATAAGTGTGTAAGAGCTCGCTCTCGCCGCGGCGAAGAAGAAGAAATCCCGGGCGACGCGGTGTAGGGATGGAGAGGGGCGTCGAGATGGAGAACATGAAACAGACAGGGGCGCGATATTGTCTCGAATGTCCCAGTGACTCCGGCTGTGAGCCTGGGACAATGCTACTTTAAAATATTGTCAAAAGTAGAAAAAGGGACGGTCGGCGTATATGTAACGGAGCGCGCGGCGCGTATGAGTACATATGAGCGCGGCTCTGCCTACCGCCCAGCTAAGAGACGAATGGAAAAAGGGGTGAGACGGGATGAAAGAAAGAGAGAATAGCAGCCGTACCGGGACACGGGTGAACGAGAGAACGGGAGAGCATGCGTTGGCCTCGGAAGGGTGTCGCGCCACTTGTCGCGAGGACACACGTGTCGCAGGCTATTGCACTTGGAAAAGGGTGACGCCGAGTCTCACCCCATATACGAGTGCCATTTCCTATTCCGCCTCTCCTGACTCCCTCAACCCCCACCCCCTCGCTCCTCGCCGACTCGAACGTCGCGCCGTAGCAACACCTATACCCTGCCGGGACTTTAAAGTGAAATAAATTAGAGAACGTGTCCCCCTGATCCTATCCTTCTCGTGAACCACCCTTTCCAAGGGTGCCCCGTGCTTCGCTGAATAGCGAGGGCTCCCTACGCTCCCGTTCGACACTTGCCCCGATAACACGGCAAGTGATCGCGGTTTTGACGCATTTGTCATTGCGGATTGCAATATTGCGCCAACTTTATGTGACACTTCGTCTTTTCACTCGAGGGGTGATTCAATTTTTAATCGAGTCTGCATTCATAATAGACACACACACAACCTTGGATTTCCATTGGTTGCCTTTCCGCCACATTTTCACGGGGTCTGCGTGGCGAAAGGGTAACAATTATTATTGGCGCATCCATCGTCACGTAATCGTATGAGAGCCGCCTTACTTTTACCACGTGTCGAAATCACGGGAGCGGATGGATTACATTTTTGGCATGCCGTTTTGAGTGCAGCTCCCGGCGCCGTGCACCACTGGATTTTTAATTGTCACTGATGTACGGGCCAAGTGGAGCAGTCAGCCGTGTATTACACGCCCGGAATCCGAAAGTTCCATTCGCAGCCCGGCATATTATACCTGTTTTCCGCTGTTCTCCACCATGCCATATTATCGCCCTGCCATAATGTACCCTAATCCGATTTAACTGTTTCAATTGAAGCGCCCCGGTTCGGCGGCGGGGGGGGGGGGGGGGGGGGGGTCGAATCCAGGAACTTCATTTTTCGCACGTGTAACGTGCAGCCTCGATTTTCTGAACATCTGCTATTTTCAATGTGCCGCCATCGCGTTTGTCGACGTTCTCACCTCCACCGGGGACTAGTGAATAGTGAATGCACCCACACAATTACATGCAATTTGTCGCACTTATCGTACCGTGCATCGTGCGGAATACTCCACTTCCGCGAGTACCCGAGCGTACTACCGATATTGAGACTAAGTGCGTACTTCCAGCTTTGCATACTTATGGATCCTCTTTTTCTTTCTTGTTCCTATATAACAACCGAGTTATTCGTCATTACTTCCGCAATGATGACAGTAAAGTCGGTAAGATCTCTCGGTCAGAGGCAGCGTATCGCCCGTGGACAGAAGTAGTAAATTATTCAAGCGATTGGAATCTCGAGGTGTAGTATTGAATTATTAATTTATAGACATTATTGGGAACACGTGTACCTATCTTGGCGGTGTATATATTAGTCAAGCGATGGCTACGATGAAATCGGCAGAGGCACAGCGTACGTAGAGCACCGCTCGTGAGTCTTGTGCCTGTCTCTCACGGTTAAAACCGAGAAGGCGAAACCAGCCCGACGCGCGGGGCAGCTGCTTCCTGACGGTCGAAGGAAAAGTAGCCCCATCACCTGCTCTACGGAACGATACTAATTGCGAGATAACGTCCTTCTCGATGCTTCCCCTGCACGGCGACGCGATTTCATATTCCTTCGATTTCACCGATACACGGCATTTCATGCCGCGCTCTTAGGCCCAACTTGTTCATCCTACCATCGCGATAACTCGGTAATGCCGTATACCCCGAGGCCCGCGTCAGACTGTAATCATCCGTCCAGTGTATTCAATTGCTTATTAAATGATCGCACCCGAACGGTGTTTTCGCCACTGCCAAAAATGAGCATTTCGTCGTTGGGTGCTCCGATCATATCTCTAATCTCATCAGTTCCAATACTCGCACCAACTCGGTATATCGTATAAGAGGATATCCTCAAAGATATTCGACAAAGTTCACCCTTCCCAATTCAGGCATCCTCCTCAACATTGATAGCGTAGCAGCGTGTCAAAAAGTAGCAGTGTAGGTACACTTGTACCTCGCATTAGCAGGGAGTACCGTCAACTGCTAATTGCGCCGCGGAAATGCTGGTCTCTTAATCAGATCCCTATCGTCTAATTTACAATACCACGCCAGGAAGTTACAACTTTGTGAGCAGGGACTTACAGCCGTGTTAGATCGGGCATCGCTTAACCCCCTGACGCACGGTGATTTATGATGCCAATATTTCCGTACGGTCTCATTCCATCCGTAATTGCAGTGGTCTTAATAATTTCATGCGGGCAAGCAGTATGATGCCGGGAGTGTTCCGTAACCGTGAATGGCAGGGTTGTCGGTGTCGGGGAACACGGAAAATTTAGTAGACTTAACAGGCGTGTCGGCGCGGCTTTTCCTAAAGAAAGGTGGCATAAGCACACGCACGACTTGTGCGTCATAAAAGCCGGACGAAACTCGCTGGATCCTACGCACGCGAGGCTTGTTCTCGCATTTCTATCGAGCGGCTCGCACTCGCCAGTATTCGCATGCTGAGAGAGAGAGAGAGAGAGAGAGAGAGAGAGAGAGAGAGAGTCCGCTTTGCGGCATCGCTGTCGCGGAAATGCGAATTCGCACGCTCGAGGTGATATTCATAATACCGCGCTATTAATTCCTCATTGTCTCTGGCAGACTCTGCCCGTGCCCCCTGCCTCGCTATCCCTACTTTTTTCTTTTGTTTCCATTCTTTTCCAAGGCTGCCTCGTGCCTCTCTCCCACCTGTGACAAGAGTTCCTTTCCTCATTCGGACACACATACATAGCTAATAAACATGGACCTCTCTCGGCAAAACACAAGTCTTTAGTGGAGTCATCTGTGATAAGGCAGAAACGTCGTGTCGATGGAAGGGGTTCATTATTTTTCCCCCGTCGCTCCCATTACTTCCGAGCTTCCTTCGTTCTGAGTGCGTGTGAGTATGTGTATGGATGTGCGTGTTACTGCCATTACGCGGTTCGCTGGAAAGGCAACCGTGGTCAGGGAGCTATGAAGGAGAACTCGAGACCGCACCGGGAAATATCGATGCAATAACAGGGCTGCTTCGGTATGCCGCTTCTACTGATCGTAATGTTGCTGTCGGTGGTGAGCGTCGTCCGGAAATAGTATCACTCAAATGCTAAATGTCGTCGATTGATTACGGGTTCGGAAAAAGAGTGGCCAATAATTCGTAAAGCATTGATCCGAATAGATAGTCCGTTGCGACGCTATATTTAATGGTTATTTTGTTGGCAGGGTTACACCGCGCTCCATTTAGCCATGCAATTCGACCATGAGAACATCTTTAATCTCCTGGTCCAAGTATACGGTGAGTTTAAGATTCGGAATTCCATTTGTCCATTTTTGGTGAGCGCCGATAGATATTTAGGATAATTTTGCAGGCGCGAATCAGGACATTCGCGATTACAGTGGGAAGAAAGCAAGACAGTATCTGGTCTCCCAGGAAGCCGCAGTTAGCCAGGACACCTTCCGCAGTAAGTATTCCATTTCAAAATGACTATCCTATGCTCCCAATAGTAAAATAAGCAAAAGAAAACTCTTTCTCATATAAGTCAATGGAAAAAGTTTTTATCCTAGTACTACGAGTATCAGAAAATTCCCATTCGCTGCGGAACTTGTACAGTAGCGATACCGAATAATCGCGCTCCAAATTACGAATTCCCCTGAAAATGGATACAACCCGATCCGATAGTACGCCCGAATCACTGTACTACATTAGCGGTATTGTTTGACTAGGGAAAATTTGCGTATTGCGGCGGTGCAGTGCCCGCCGGACACAGTAATAGGATTATTCCAATTAATTACGAATATTGCAAAATCTGCATTGTTCGGATTATACGGAAACGCGCCGTGTTATCTGCGCCCCCTTTTTGCGACAGTTCTTATCAGTCTTGTATATTGTTCATTATTTTCAATCCGCTATGCGTACAGGTGCGTTCATGTTCGGGAAATTCAAAATCATAGTAGCACCCTACCTTCGGCGCGTTTTCATAAAGAGCACATTGACGGATATCAAAATTATTCGGAAGTAGGAAAAAATATGCGGATCGCATTGAATTTTTCAATAGATGAATATATCATCTTATTCTACTACGTGATATATTGAAATATGAGAAAAGGAAGACAATGGACGCTTAAGTATAGGACCCAACCAATACTTGTACACCCATCACATGTGCACCGCTTACCGAATTGCCTGGATCTCGTGCTGCTGTAGTGCTTAGTGTCTACTTTCATCGGCTTTCTTTCAATCGTTCGCAAGTCGATCGCTCTTGTATCTCAAATGCCACGTACTTTATCATGTCCCAGTCTTATCCGCTTGGCACTTGGTCCCTTTACTCCCAGGGCAAGCATGCCGTTTGTAACTAGTCTCCATACAACGAGTCCTCATAAAGAATCTCCATCATTCCTCTCTTTCTCCCGCAAGGAATAATTTTCAATACCGTTATCCTTCGCACCGCTGATATCAGCAGCTACCCATCTTATCGATTCGGATGTGTGATAATATCACACTTCGATGCCGCTTCAATTGATTATGCCGTCGATGCTTCAAATCATTCTACGCCCATTCCCATTGAACGCCAACTCATCCGTAACATTTGTCATGACAGAGCCGATGAATTGCGATAAATTCGCCTTGTCACACCCTTGTCGTTCCCTTCTTCGCACCTCTCACTGCACGTAAACGCCTGAAAACTGACAATGGTCCCAGCAAAGCCACAGAACACAAGTATAGGAGCGAGGCACCCAAACTTCTATGAGCCTGGATATCCTAATGGTTTAATTCCTAAATTATGACTGAAATCTAATAAGTTTTCCATTCACTGCCCATCGCATTAAAATCATTTAATTGGTACTTTAATTTGATTTCAACCATTGTACGATCAGTATTGCATTGATTTCACACAAGAATTATTCGATTAGTTGAAGTTTACTGTGCTTTCTTGAATCCACTGTTAGGACCTTTAGCCAACAGTAGTTTTCAAGGGGTGTGTGTTCGTAGTGCAACCAATAGGCCAGCATGCCCTCTTCACAGTTCTCACTAGTTGAGCCGGTAGTTTCAAGCGAATTGCGATCTAATTAGAGTGGAAACTCAATGGTTTCGGTATCCCTCTCTCTCTCTCTCCCTCTTTCTCTGTCTGGTGAGTATCGGGCCTCTGGAAGTATTCTTCTGTTGTAGGGATTACAGCTGCCGCTACGCTCAGGCAAGTCCCGAAGCACAGCTCTGCTAAAGTAGTAAAGCGCTTGTGTCGCAAGATTAAAGTAGCCGCACCTTAGAGCAATCGAAAGACCGTAACATATGACTGTCACTTTCTTTCAATCGACGTTGACGTGAGTATCTTGGAAAATCGCGGGTCCACGATTTCATCGCCGCGAAAGGTTCTTCTAAGTTCTTTTCTTCTCATTTCTCTCGCAACTCAACGCAAGGACCCGTTATTTTTTATCGAAGAAGCATACACGTTTTTGCTCTGTGATTCTCGCTTTTCGATCCATGTCAAGATGGTTCGATCGACCAGTACCGTCGAAGCTTTATCATGTTTAACAGGCTCTCACCAAACACTGTTCGAGTGTCTCTTCTGTGTACATACATGTTCGAGATGATTATTTGTGTGCTTTTAATCGGCGCGCGACGATCAGCTTGTCATTGTCGCGCGAGCAACATTGTTCTGTCGTCCTCGTGATTAGTGATGGAAGTGGCAGTAGTACAATGGACTTCTAGCACTGTAGAATGTGTTTAACCCTGTAACTGGCGATGTGTAAATCGCCCGTTTCTTTTCGTCATCTTATAATCATAGTCTAAGTATCTGTATCTGTGTTTTTCATATTGCCACACCGTATTCTTTGTTAATGGTCCTCGTGACTCTTGTTACACGATAATAAAAGCATGTGTACTCAAGCATGTGAGCACATATTCTGCACCAACCAGTCTCCAAGTATATTCCCTCATACAATCTATCTTCATACACGATTTCCCACGCGCCTCTCGTCCATCGAGGATAATTTACTTTCGACGATAATTATACCCGAACCTGTGATAGTTACGCTCGGTTTATATCTAACAACGTGGTGCTCTAACAAAACTAACTGATTGGAAGACTGTCAAGTATTTTCAAAACAAATACCATGTCCGTCGTCGTTTAGCCCTTCGTCGCCACGATGTCCGCGCGTAAGTCTAAGACAATCTCAAATTGATTTTCTATTTCATTTCAGAAATAAAAGCAAGGAAAAAGCATGCAGGTAAGAAATAATCCGCATGGAATGACAACTAATTATCGCCAGCTGATTCAGTGCATGCGATCGCTGATCAGAGTGGCAGAAGGCCGCATTAAGTAGAATTGGGAATTCGATAATCAGACGTCGAGGGTTGCTCAACCAGTGCCATGTACTGATTTAATATGGAATAATATTTTTACAAGTGTATAGCTTGCCCGTAACAACATAGCGATAGCTCGAAGATAACATGACGCTAATTGAAATTGGAATCTCTTTTTCTTCACAGTTTCAAAGCGCGAATGCGGTATGATCAGTGGTAGACGTCGAGGTCAGTCACAGTGCGATGAACATACGATTACACTTGTTAGGGCTCTTTAATTACATTTTGCTAACGCTCATGACATTGCTCGTTGAAGAACCCTTGACGTTTACGGTGCCGCTCTCTCTCTCTTTCTCTGCGAAACATATGTTCCGAGGCGTTTAAATTCTGTTACGCGTCTGTTCGCATTCCCAGCTATGTTGTAGTTATTTGTGTCGATCTTAATCCGACTATCGCAATGGAATCTTCGGATTTCGCATACTACCATGTAGATCATTTCTTCGTTTTGCCCACTGGGTTTACTCTTCTGTAGCTTTAGTTATTCCTCGTTGAATTTTGATAACTCATAGCCAAGGGGGAATCGTAGATGTAGATTGTCGGGACGTTAGTGTTGTCTACGGGTGGTTTGCGGCACCAGAAAGAAAGTACTATAACAACAGCAACTGATTAACCACGCAGAGAAAGATCTTGGTTTCCTACGAATTGGCTCATTGAACGTGCGCGTGAAGCGTACGACGGAGGCCTTCAGCCAGTTCCTGGGTGTGGCAACAAGCAGTGCCAGCAGCAACAGCGAGAAGATCCATAAGTCCTGGGGCTCCGCGGATAATGTGCAGGTATACTTGTTTCAAAACTTCAACCAGCAATTTCACACTGACAAAGAGAAGGAACTACATAGTTAGTGCCACTCGGCAATCCTTAGGCGACTTTACATCGCCGGGATAGTCCTTTAGACAAATGATTCAGGAGTGGAATGCATGATTGTATTCTCTTTCTCGCAAAGCTGGACCAGAAGATGATGCCACCGCCGAAGTATGCGCCCATAAAAAAGAGGAGGAGTCGAAGGGCGCAGGATTTCGGTTCATCGCGCGAACAGCAGGCAGCCAGTCAACCCACTACGCCGTTATTGCATGGCAAAGTCACTCGGCCAAGTCAGTCCGTCCATCGCAGACCTACTTCCACGACGGCTGTTAGCTCGGCCGTCATCAGGACCCAGCAACCCAACAACGACTCTGATTCAGACGGTGCCTGTGGCTTTGATTCCACGTGGCGAGGCTCGGCACAATTGTAGTTCTCCCCCTTTGTACTATTTCACCCCTTCACTCTTGTTTTCTGGAGCACCAGAGATTCCTATCTCTGTAAGTTAAATGGAAGCTTACAGCAGGTTTCCTGTCATTGTAATTGTTTCTGTTACGATTAGTTGCGTAAGTGCCTTATTTAAAAGCCTGCTTTTAAAAGACTAGGTTTCCCAATACTCTTTCTATCTCTACAGTCACCAAATAGAATGTGCAAGTGAAGCATCGGTCGGAGGGGCACTCGATCATATGAGTGAGGTCAGAAATTATTCGACTATTTTTTTATCGTCTTTCTAATGGATTAGTGTGTAAGAATAAATTATTTGTCGCGAACATAATACTGGTCATTGTGTATCCACTTTATTATTTAATATTTTATTGAAGTACGCAGTTAGTACAGGGCAACGAGCCGTACATGTACAAGCTTGATAATCGAGCAATCAAAGTTTACAATAAACGAAGTGTCGTTCTTAGCACTATTGGACTGCGTTATAACTTTACTTTGATCCTCAAAACCTTCGAAATAGATAAGTAAGTGGAATCAAACGGATAGCGCCAACGCCATCTCGTATTAAATCTTGGTAAACCACTGGCGCTTCGTTGAAAATTAGTTTCCGGATTTCGGTAAGTTTTATCAACGCGGCAACTAACCGATGGATATTGGTAAGTCTGCTAAAGTTACACTGATGGTAAAGAAGATTCTTTCGGCAGGCAAAGATTCTTCCGCCCTTATCGGGTGAAATATAACCATAAAATATTTTCAAACTGGAAGCAAATGTTGTGGATTTGACATGACTAGTTTGTTGTTTGTCCTTGCTATATCAAGTTCAAGACTACACTAGAGTTCTTATTTCCGAGAAATGAGAGTGAAACCGTATTCGATACTTGATTTCAAGTGGGGTCGCATGTGAAAACTTCCCATTCGAGAGAACAGTAAATAGAATTAAAAATTTGTTGGCACCGGCTTTCAAGTGTTACATATCAACATGTATCATCCCAGTGTATGCATTCTGTGCCTCACGAAAAATCCTGAAGTTTATAGAACCCAGTTTTTATATTTTCTATTTTTTAGTATTACTATATTGACAAACTCGGATGTGGTGATCCTGTGAAAGTAAGCGCAGCTTTTTACGTGTACATTGAACTATTGGAGGGTAAGCGTTTCACAACAGATTCTATGCATACAAGTAGAATCAACCATTCATTGTTTCATACTTATTGCCAGCTAAAAGATACTGGGATGTCAAATACAAATTCGACGAGAACTTAGACTTACTTTACTTGGAGGTACAAAAGAAAAGAAATTCTGAAACCGAATTGTTCGTCCCGTGGCCGACGTCTCACAATATCACCCTTGACAAAATCGAAAAAATACAAAAGGCCTTGAATTCTAAAAGGTAAATTTTGTCAGGCATCGCGTGATTAATACCATTATGGCTACGTATTGAGGCTAAATCATTCTTTAGCGTGACACTGGCTTTTAAATCGGAAGACAGTACCAGTGTTATGTACAAAGTAACCGAGGGTCTCATGAAACCAGTACCACCGGAGATATCGAAAAAGATACGAGAAAAGGAGGAGAAAAAGCTGGAATTAGAAAAGGAGATAAGGAGAAACTCATCCTATTTGTACGAATTAGCAACATCTCTGAGCAACAATGGTGAAAGTAATAGCAGCGTGGGAGATGTAATCGAAAGTAATAAAGACGGGAATTCGTAAATATTTCGTCAAATGTTTATTGTTTCAATTAACTGGTGCTTAATCTACTTAAAGGATTTTACGTTTAGACACTATCTCTAAATGATACCTACGTAATTATTGAAGTGATATGTATTAAGCTGCCACTGCAAATATTGTGTCGTAAATAAATTAATTCCTTCACGAATCTCTGTGATGTAGGCTTGCTAATTACGTGTGATTTAGTAGAGACACACTATAAAATACGAGGCACATATTGTTCCATCATGTCGAAAAGGTTGAGATAAATATAGTGAACGTTTTAACCAAAGTTAGAACCTAGTAGCACTACTACAGTAGTATGTATATTTTATATATATTTATAAAAATAAGTAACGAAATTGCTTATTGTTACGGGCTCTTACTCGGTATGTTAAAAATAATTCTATCTACAGAGACGCAAACGGTAATTCTATTTTGTATATCTTCAAACACTCTCCTTCTTCAAACGACACCTCATCCTAGAAATCGTCGTACGCACATATACTTTCAATCCTAGAAAAAAGCATCGCACGATGTTATAATAATATATAATATCTGCAATCGTCTTGTTACATGGGTTATATTACCCGCAAGATGTACGCATGATGTACCATGAGAATACACGCTCCTGACAAGAAAATATTGCTACTGTTACCTAACATATCGTGGCAGTCTACAATATTCACTCCCTCCCTGCTGTAACTACAAGTGCTATGCATGTGGCAATTATCCAATTGTCAGTCGCGATTAAAATGCATCATGTTCTCCCGCTTACCATGAATCTCTACGATTGGATCTCGTGTTCTCATCATGATAAAATGGATAGCAAAAAATTGTCTTTATTAATGAGATAAGGCAACAGGATTCGAGAAGTACTCGAAAATATCACGATTTTTCATGAATTTAAAAACTGCAAAAGAATAAGCAATTCTTTTCTTGTATAAAAACACAAGTGTACAAACCGATCGTCAAATTTGATCCTTTGATCAATCAAAATTTATACTTATGTAAATCTTCGAATATGTGAATAATATCAATAGACAGCATCGATTAAAATAAACTGCTGTAACTCGATTCGCGAGAGCAGAAATCTTATCACTGTCAAGGTAAATATGGAGTACTGATTGGGCTTAACATTTAATCGCGCGAATCGGAAACAGCTCGTAATGTGACTAATATAGTTAAAGCATAGGGGTGAATCTAACAATGTGAATGAGTGGTCTTGTACATATCGTCATTCCCGCTTCAATTCCCTATCACATGAGCATGAGCAAGTACACTATCTTTTGATTTACTTTATGCACTTTATAATACTTATTACATTTACATAGTAAATATGCTGTCAGATATATGTGAGGAGAAGTTTTGAGTAAGATGTGTAAGGGGCTTGCTGTACACGAGGATAATGCACGTATATAAGGTTTGTTATGAAATACACTTCGATCTACAGAAAATTCATCACTCCAGACAATTGGTCAGTATCGCAAAATCACCGCAACTAGTATAATAAATATTTAAGCAGAATGTGGGAATCTTCACCAATTTTGAATGAAAACAGCAATGCTCGAGTTTCTATACGAAAATTAAAGGAAGTAGTAATAAATTACCTATATACTTCCATTAATTTAATACGTTTTCCATAGTACGCTTCGTCCGAGCATGTTCCGGCAAATTCTTTCGAGAGTTCTAAAATATTTAGTTTGCTAACAAGTGAAAAAGAGAACGGTGATTAAAAAATCCAAATGCCCTAACAGAATAAAATCGAATAAAAACCTGAGATTCAACGAGAGAACGTAATCATTCTGCTTTTAAAAATTGAATTTGGTTCCATGACCACATCAAAAACCAAGTTTCTGTACAATTAATAACAATATTGTTTAATCAACCAAATTCGGGGACAGTAATTGAAGCTACTTCTGATTCCACTGCCTTTCGAGTGCATCTGCAACGAGAGTATCGATTCAATTACGGCTAGCACCAATCAGCCATATACGTAAAATCTTTAAAGAGGCTTTGTTCTAAATCACTAAGTGGTCGAGGATCTTCGGGTGGAGTCAATTGAGGTTTCTCTGACGTAAATTCCTCGTCAAAGTTACTGACATCCTCTACAGAGTTCTGTAACCGAATGGAACATTAATTAGATTGCCTGGATTTGTCCAGTACTCTAAGACTGCGATACCTACAATTACGGGGACAAAAGGAGGCTTGACACGCCTCAGAAGCAAGTCATCCCACGAAATGTGTCTGAAGAATGCTTGCTTTTTAACATCCTCAGCATCCCGCTCGCTGCTACCCAATCGCCTATCTGGATTTTTTCTGAGCAACTATTGTTAAACATACATAATTAGAATCTGAAGTATTATTATAGTCCTTTATTTAAACGAAACATTTACTAACCCTTCTCATGATTGCTATTGCCTCCAATGAAAGATATCGCGGGTAACGAATTTCATCATTCACGATTGAATCGAAAACTTCTTCTTCGTCATCACCGGGGAATGGTGACTATAAAACCAAGTGTTATTTAAAAGATGAAGTTTCCCTAACGACGTTATAATTATATCTGCGAGTACTTACTTCTCCAACAAGCATTTCAAAGATAAGCACACCAAGGCCCCACCAATCAACTGCTCGAGTGTACGAAGTTTCAGTAAGAACTTCAGGTGCTAAGAATTCAGGAGTACCGCAAAATGTTCCTGTTCTATCACCATAACCCATTCCTTCTTTGCATAAACCAAAATCCGCTATTTTCACATACCCCTCAGTATCCAATAATAAATTGTCCAGTTTCAAATCCCTGAAATTATAATATTATATCTGCTCTCCGTTCGTCAAGTAGGGTATAGGGAACGTTGGGATTTTAGAACATTCGAATAAATTACCTATAGAGAATTCCACTCTCGTGCAAGTATTGCAATCCTAGGACAACACATGCTGAATAAAATACAGCACGTGGTTCTCCAAATACATTGGCATGTATATGCATCATAAGGTCACCGCCAGCTGCGTACTCCATCACAAAGCAAACGTGTGCCTAAGAAATAGTAATTATTAAATTTTTGTATTGTTGCAAATAACGTCCACTTTCAGAAAAAAATGATATGTCTCATTTCGTACCTCCGTTTGGAAGCAAGCGAATAAATTCACAAGGAACGGATGACGAGTGGAATTAGCTATTTCGAAGATTCTCTTCTCCGACAGCAATGATTCCACTTCGTCTCTAGCTATAATATCTCCCTTTTTGAGTGCCTTGATAGCGAAATATTCGCCAGTATTCTTATACTGTGATAATATCACTTTGCCGAAGTGGCCACGACCAAGAACAGAGAGTAATCGGAAATTCTCCAAGGTCATGCCACTAGTAAGCTGTGAATGTCTCCTGGATTCGTAGGCACTGTCTCTATATTGCATAGGTTTCGACGGAAGTTCATAAACAACCTAAAATCGTAAAATCATTTGTGTCACACAAGTAGAGAGTAATACTATTTAATCACAAAGGAATTAGTCCCACAATATTCTAAAATCGATATTAATAACTTTGTGCAATTATTCAGATTATTATTATGTTAAGATTGAAATACCAACTAAACTAATGTCAATAGTTGGAGTGTTAAACGTCACACTGTATTCTTAAATATATTCCCCAGATTCTCAATTGCAATTCTTAGTAATGGCCTACAGTTTCGAACACTGTAAATATGTATACCAAAGCAAATTCTCCGCGGAAAAGACATGCAGGAGGATATCTCAGAGAAGCATGCTAACAGCTAAAACATTGAGAGAAATTAACGAAATAAGCGATATTATTGAGCAGGGCAGTGGAAACAATTTAAATGTGACATTTAGTGTGTTAGTAGCATAGTTAGGAAACAATTAAAGCTCTGCTGTGTGTAGTGGAGGTATGTACCTCATCCTCAGGAAACTCGACGACAGGTTGGGGCGAGGGTGTGCGTGGAGAGGGTGGTGCAATCAGCACGGGACGAGGCTCTGTTACGAGAGCCCTCAAATTTGCTCCCTGAGAACCCCCCTTCTCCTCGTTGTGCAGGAAATCAAACTCCCTTAATGCACTCTGCAACTACATTACTACCTGCTTAGCTCTAAAAGCTACTTGGACCTCTTTCACATACTAAATGCCGCAGAATTACTTCTGCGCGAAAAATGGCATAAAATGATCCAGCTGATGTGAATGAAAATGATGGCAAATACTATGAGTACGCCAGGTGGGCCACATACAGCTGTTTTACAAATACTGGGAGCTCCTTGTACATGACAGGATTTTGATTGGAAATGGGGTACCATGTACAATAAAGTTCTCCATAAAAAGATAGCAAATAATGATAATTTGAAGCTATATATGCAAAATAACATGTGAATAAAAACTACTTTCCTAAGCGTTTGAGAGCGTCACGCGTTTTACTATTGATATACGGGTGATACTTTTTGTAAATTCAAGATAAAAAGCAAGTGCAAATTAAACTAGTTGCTAGTATGTTTACGCGGCTGGAAGTGCGCTAATATGTAATAGCATGCCTCGCTAAAAATATTTATACTTCTATGTACAGTCGTTAGAGGGTACATTAACTCAACTGAATACATTGTACTGTATAGGTATGCTATAAATGTCTTTCACCCATAACCAATGACCCATACCATAAACCGGAAATATCAGAATTAAAATAGCGCTTTCGCAAATAAATAAAGTTCCGAGGTATAATTCGAATAGAAAAGACTACATATATTCGTAAGAGGCGTTCAACTATGTAACTCTATTTGTACAATTCTGCAGATTTAAGCAAAATAAGTGTAACAAAGATGATGAAGATATGAGATGCTTTACGTACCTCCTGGTCCAGTTTTGGTGGAGGTGGAGGTGCCGGCATTGAGATCTTCTTTGTAATTGTAGGCGGTGGCGGAGGTGGATGTTCCGGTGGTCGGGGCAATACTGGACTATTTGTAGAAGCTGATAGACCTAAAGGTCTCGCTCCACCCAAACCACCCTTTTCCGGATCAGGTAGTTCTCCAGGGGTTTCCGGCTTATCTTCCAAGGAAGTGTCAAAGACAAGTTGTAATGGTTGTGGTCCTGTCGATCGAGTTATGCCGTTCTTGTAATCTGACATTCATTTAAATAGACATTTAAAAAGGTTATTGTCAGCGTTCTACCTGATGGTGGGCTCTCAGAATTCCTAGTATTGTGTAGTGAGGGTGCCGATCGTTTGAGTAGTCTGCCCCAGGTTGCGACATTAATGTTCATTTGGTTCGCCCTCGGGAAATTCTTAACCTGCTGCTTAAAGATCTTACGCTGCCGCTGGAGTTTCGGCTTTCGCGATATCATTGGGTTCAAGAACTTTATTTCGGCAAAGAGAAGTCCCTGGGGCTCCAGCTGCAGAGCCATTCCATGTCGCACGTCGTCAATGAATTCCTCTAAACGCAAGAACTTCACGGCACAAAGGGACCTCCAATCCTTCCAATAAATACCGATCTCCAGTTCCCGCGATTTATCTAGTTCGATAGAAAACCTGAAATGGGGTGCATTCTATTGACTCTCGAGGAAGGAAACCTTCCAAATCGGGAAGAGAGGTGAAACTCGTATTTCGATCTTGGAAGAAAACATATCTGTTGTGTAATTGCAATCTTGTACCTTTGATCCCAAGCCTGCTGGGAACATGGTCGCCAACTAGTTTGTGCTACCGTTTGATTATCCAATTTAATAACTGCCATAATATCATCTGCAAGAACGTTACCCTCTTAGCACGTAGTAACTTTCACAAAAATTATGCGTTATCCTCTTTGATGGAACTCACTACTTGTTTCGTCCTTAACACTGTACGACTTGCTCGAACTGCGACCTGTAACTCCCTTAACGAAACTTCGCAAGTCTGGGCTCGCCGGGTGCTCCCTTCTAGTACGTCCTGGAACTTCCTCTGCTAAATCTTGGCATCCCATTAACCTGACCTAAAATTGTTACCACGTTAGTGTCGGATGTCGAGTCCTAATAACGTGAACTAATTTGCGTCTGTCATACCTCCAACTGTCCTGTAACAGCAGCACATCTCGACACGGATGCCGGTACAGTAGCTCTGCCTTCTAAAGGGCCGCGGAAGGGTTGCAAAGATGTATAAGTCACAGGCACCGGACTAGCCGACTGAACGCTGGCTAATTCCCTTTTTAACTGGGCAGCAGTGCCACTGTCGGGTGGTAATTCCTGTCTTCTAAGTTCGAGTGATAGTCTGAGCAAATCCAACTTTCGACTGGATTCTGCAAGACTCGCCTGGGCCTAAAGTAATACGGAAACGATATATAACACCATGGCATTAGCATCTTTACCTGTAGGAAAGGTCGACTTTTTAAATAAGATTGTCATTGCTAAATTGGTTGATATTTATTAACAGGATAAACAGCATAAACAGTGACGCACATTTGTTAGCTCGTATAAATGCTCAGTATTTCAGCAGAATGTTCTGGCAGGCTGCATCAACCGGTGCAAATAAAAACTTACGATTACGGAATACCATAAGAATAAATAAAGCTAGACACACGCATCGCACAACAGTAGGTTCAATAGAGTCAACATTGTCAGTAGACAGAAGTATTTATCGTGACAGGAATTGCGCGAGAAGTGCGACTGAGAACTTAGGAAAACCGTATTCGTGGAAAGCATCGTTAACTTATGAATAAATATAGAAGCGTCAGTGACCATAATTCGTCGGAGCCGGCCGAATAATGTCCTTTCCATTTCCGTCACTGTAACCAGGACGCCTATCAACTTCACTCATCGAGCGAGCTCGCCCCCGCGGTAACTGTTCCTCGAAATATCTCCTGCAATGGTCACATGCACACATTGGATTTTTTGAAGGTCCTATGTGGTGACCCGGTTTTCGAAACGCGTTCACCACCGCCCCGAATCTGGAAGCCTTCAAAATGTGATCTGTCTTTTCACCCAATGGGGTAGTGAACGGAGAAGTAACACGGGAGGGAAGCTTAGAGGGTAAAGGGGACGGACTCTTAGAACCAAACGGACCGATCTGATTGCGCAGGGTGTAAGGATGTGGAATTGAATCGCTTCGAGTTGTGGAGTCAGAATGGTCCTCTGGTACACCCTTGCGCTCAGTCTGCGACTCAGTTGTACTTGTTAGTACTTTTTCTGTTGGCTCTACTTTGTCTTTACTCGCCCGGCGAACTGTCAAATTCTTCTTAATGCAACTGCGATTGTCGTCACTGGAAATGAAACTCCAGCCGACCGTACCGCTTTCATCGGAATCTTCTGCGCCGCTCTCCTCAGAAGACCATCCTATCTTGTTCACCTCCATAAACTCCCGCATCTTCTTATTCTGTAACAGATATTTCCGCTCTATCTGCGGGGAGCGCCAGTTCCTGTGCTTCTCCTTTTCCGCTTTCGCCCACATTTCCTCCATTCTGCGTATCCGATCGCGGTCGGAGGAGTTGGCATATTCAAAACTGTCGCTAGGAGTTAGACCCGACTTACTATGTAGGAGAGATTCGATATCGGAAAAAGTATCTTTCGAGGACGTAGCAATAGTGGAATCGTAATCAAATGGAATAGCTGCATTGGAAGAGGCAGCGGACCAAGGAGTTGAATCAAGATCCCGGAGTGCACTGTACGAGCTGAATTGAGAGGGATAAAGGGAACTGAGAACATCGTCACTCTCGTATCCTTTCGAGCTAGCTAGCGAGGGTAATCGCATTGGAGCATTTCTAAAACTGTCGCATCGCCTTTCGGAAGCCCGCTTGAGAAAGGCTTTATCGTCTTGAAAGCCTCTGGGCAGGACTTCGCTGGCCTTTTGAGTGTGCGTTACTCGCACGCCTGGATTCTCGAACACAGTCATCGGAGTGTCGCAGTCATTCTCCGTAGAGGAATTCGTAGAAGCTTCGTCGTCCGAACCAGTACAATAGACGTCGATATGAACGGTGCGGGATTTTCGCTTGCCGCTCTCATCCACTGCGGAGGAGTCCGATTTCTCCGACTCCCCTGGAAGGTTAATGCTCGTGGTCCCAACAGATGAGTTTGGCGATTGGTTCTCTTGCTAAAACAGAATCGCTTACCCTTAGAAATCACCTCTACGCATTTCTCTCTCTCATCGCTGCAATTACCTGTTTCTTCTTCTGCTCGTCCAGCTCATGGGGACCAGGAGTAGGTTTCCGTTTTAACTTGGTGCCTCTCGATATTATCGACGAGGCACGCGACTCTATGTCTGTAGTTTGCGAAGAGGCATCTTTACTGGTTGCCGCGGTAGATTTGCTCGCGACTTTGTTCTGCAAGCGTGTGCAGTAATGCGTAGTAAAGGCACTGGATGTGGTACTCTCGACGCAATCCTCAGAAACTTCCGGTACTGTCGTGAATTGGTACCGGGAGAATACGTGTTGATGCGCCGATCGGTGACGCCAGGATTCGTCCAATGAACTTCTTGTGCTTTCATTTGAACTTCTATCCTGCAATTCCTTCTTTGTAGCGCCATTGGTTGTGACACTAGACAGGACAATGCTGCAGGTACTCTTGCACCGACGATTATACTGCTGGGACGGTCGCCTCGAGGGCAGACTCGAGTAAGACTGCGGCGAGAAATGTCCACTGGTATATCCTGAATCTGAAACGTTCACCATTCGACCTCTCGAAGATGCAGTGTCATCGTTCCCCGAGGAACCTGACCTTGGAATCGTGAAGGATCCTTGAGGAGATCTAGGCGGTGGTGTTGACGTAAAGAGTATGTTTCCTCTTTGAAAACCAAAGGAACCTGGATTCGACACTGTCGTTTGCGATGTGGACGGAGTGGTGGATGAGACTGACTCTGTGGTCGGGTTGGATTGGTTCGTATTCCATCGGTATATCATTCGAACCCCACCTGAATCAGTCACCGTGGAAGACATATCCACCGGTACTTGACCAGATTCCGAGGTCACGGGAGTACCGTGGCGAATTGTGACTTCAGCACGCACCAGCCACGGCGGCGGTTGCGTGTTACCGGAGTTGCCTTGGCGCCCGTACATGTCTCTCGCGACGACTTTTTTTTCTGCCTGCTTCTCCGCACTGTCATCCATTGCAAAACATTATTGTACCGGCCGTTTAATCGGCCCCGTGGCGGAGACGTACTCGCCCGGGTTCGCCGCCTCTCTCTCCCGCTGCGAGGAGAATGCTCGTTTGTGGGGAAGTTTCCCCACTGGATCATGGATATGAAATCGACGCTTTTAGAAAAAGGCTTGTACGATGATCAACGCGACTATCCTCTTCTCGTTGCAACCATTCCTCTTGCGTTTCACCACTTTTCTCGCAGCTGGTTATTTCGTTTACCGAGTAATGACGTTATTCAATTCTTTCTGGATAATTACTATCCGACATAAGGCGGTATTCTTAAAAAGTTCTTCAAGTGTCCCCCACTTGTACGCTTATTATGTGCCCTCGCGTGTTACTGGTGTGTTCGTGGGAGAACGCAGGTGTGATCGCAATATTGCGACTTCCCGATCTATTTTCAGATGTTGTACCACGGTATTCACGAAATGCCGGTGTATCGATTATATTTTCCCGGGATTGCACGTTAAAATTACGAAGCAGTTGCTAGCATACATATAGCTACTGTGTCTCGCGCCGAGTTCCGCTCTCCATCTTGTGTTATGGCGTTATTACTCTCACAGCCATTTTGGTGCTCGTATTACACGATCGTTTTCAGAATAACTCATGTGCCTATTTGCGCTTGCCGTACGTCTAGAGAAACATACGTACACTCGACGTGTACAACAATCACTCGTAATCACTATTGCAGTCTCCCGTGTTTCCCGTAAACTGACAAACCGAATGTTGAGAGCAGTTGCAGTGTTATAATTAGCGCAACATAATTTGGAGCAACGTACAGACGTGCCAAATATATCTAGAAGCAGATGATGCCTCTAGTATAGCATAGCCGGCCGCTTACTTTCTTCCACTGGCAATAGTGTCATGCGAAGTTTCAATTAATATCTTGTGGAAATATTGATGATCCTATCTCCTAGGGGGTCTAAATAAATGCAGGCTTCTCATATGCTCTCCCTCTCTCTGTACCTCAAGTGAGCAATCAATCAGCTTGGAAATCAAACGCTCGATTAGTTTGTCGAACGGGTGATTGCCTCTCGCACGTATATATGTACATCTGAGAACATGCAAAGCTCGCTATTTCCGTCAATCGCACTTCCCTCCGCGAATGTATGTATAATTCGCAGAAGTAAGCACTTTCGATCTCGTTTGCTCGCTCACACGTTCTCGGTCTACGTCGAAAGAGAGTTCGGCCGAGGAGTCGATCTCCCGGCTGCAGGAACAAGTGCTTGAGCTTTGATTTATGATAGAAGTATCCTCGAGTGTCTTGACAACTTGCGGATTTTTCCTTTTGGCAGACGTCAGTCTTCATGGAGTGTAGCAAAACGGAGGAGGAGATCGGTGATCCGCAAGACTCAGGGGCCCAGTCTTCGGGAATCAGGTCATAGTTCCGGCGGATTCAGTCACGAAGAAGAGGCGCGTCTTCAAGGATGTTCTGGCGACGTGCACGCACATTCTCCGAGTACACCCTTCGCGGTTGATTGGCGCACATGTCGCTGGTTTATCGCGATGCTTACGACTGGATGATGCCAGTGCTCTTCGGGAAGCGGTAACTAAGCGCGGCCCGAAAAGGCCTCATAGGACGGAGAGAGACCGCGGGGTTGCGGGGATTAGGAATGCTATTTCGAGAACGGCGCGTATAAGCGCGAGAGACCGAAACCGCCTTCGCCAGCGGGCTCCGCGTCCACGTAGTCTTCTCCACGCAGAAGTTGATCGCGCAACGTGGATCTACGAGAAGTCGTTTATCTGCCAAGTCTCTTCGAGAGTGAGAGAGACTCTCACAATTCTCCCGGCAGATTTAAGTTCGCCGCCGCTATGTGACGCTTGCGCAACTTTAAATCGAGCGAGCGACCTCAAACTGGGGTGCCGCTCCATTTGAATCGCCATGCCAGAAATTCGAAAACTTTGTACCGTAGCAGCAATTAAAAGAATCGACCAATTCGCAAGTAGAAGCTATTCAGACATCATCGTCCCAATAAGAAGAAGAACGATCGCTTATCACATATCATAACAGCTTCTATTTTCTTGGTGTCATGTAAATGCTGAGATGAAAACTGCACCCACCTCGGTTAAAGCCTTCTTATCAGCGACTTTGGCACTCTGTAGAAGGCGAATCACATTCTTCGCTCCCTCGACCACTGCCGCCTCAATTCGTAATCGGTGGCGCAGTTCCTCCACCCTTTCCTCCAGTGCAAGCTCCAAACTGGGTTCATACTTATCTATAATCAGAAATACCAATTGGTCAATCATAGGCTTTTAATATTTTCCTCCACAAATAAATCCTGCTTCTCCTTCAACATTCCTGGTGGTTCAAACTGACTGTGCGCAGTGCATTTCCATCTATGTGAAGGCGTTGCTTTATCGTGCGAAAAGAATGGCCAGCACATGAACAAGCTAATTGTTCGAACGGGTACGTTTCGATTGAATGGCTCAGCCAAGTGTGGCAACATTCTATTAAGGTCTATGTTGAAAGCGAGATTGTTTCTACGTCACACGCGAGCGCAGGTGTCATCCTTATAGCAATCAGCAACGCGCCAACGAACAATCCTTTCGCGAAACCATTCACCGAGAAAACTGACAGTCATGGAAACCGATAGTATCGGCTATAGTCGTATCGATACATATAACAAGCACCTCAACACAACCTCGGTGAGCTATGAATGCAATCAAAAGATGACTGATCCCTGATACTGAGAATAGATGAAACCTAGTTGATGGATATCAATGCATATATGGTAGATTGGTTTACCTTTATTGCTGGTAGTTTCTCCATTCGGCGGTGGCGCATCACCGCGTGCATGTTGCTGCTGCCGTGCCTGCCTCACCTTCATTATTCTCATTCGTAGGAACTCGATTTTGGCACGCGAATCATCGAGCATCTGCTGCGCCTCCTGCAGCAACTTTTTGTCTCTGTGCCCACTTGTCAGGCTCTGGATCATATTCTCCGCGCCTTGCTTCACCTGCAACACCAGATTTACCAATTAACAACACTCTGATGGAGTCAGCTACCATCACAAAACAATCTCATCTTGTATCACTTAAAGCTGGCAATTAAACTGTGGTAACACTTGTGATTTAGAACGGACTTTTTTCAGCGACAGTTTTATGGATTTCGGCATGTTTGCTGTCGTCGAAGCAAAGATCGCTAGTGTACTACGCGCTTCCTAAACATTGTAAGTATTCTCTAGGCCTGACTACTAAACCTATTAGACCCTGAAATGGATCGTGTTATATGACATACGGATGCGACTTCGCTGTTTCCCTCAATATTCAATAAATGCGAAAATCTTTGATACTGCTGGGGTGGCACAGCGCCAAGACAAATCATTTCTTTTTCTTTAATTTACGGAACACATTTTTCAAAAATTCCACCAAACGTTTGCATAAATTCTCGACATAAATTACTCCTCAACGTTTGCTGTTTTTCAGCATAACACAAATTTGAATGCATCCTATTTTTAATTATAGTCACAGCGTGACATGGCGCGTGCACATTCTCCTATTTCATCCTGTCCCTGGCCATAATGCATACATTCCACAGGAAATCAGAAACCTTGTACTACAATGATGCGTTTAAATCACCGGTATGATGTAACCAGACTCATTATCTGTTCGGTGCGGAAAAAGTGACAACGACACATTGCTGATTCATTCGTGCTGATAGGCGAAAAAGGAGAGCTCCGTTTATCATCGTGTCACCGTCACTGAAAGTGAATTCTAGACAGATTAGGAAAGCGCCACCTAGACCTAAGATGATCCAATACTATTGACACCCTGGAGTGCTGGTATTAACACTTTAATCAGGTCGACTCTGATTTAAAGATCCCATTGCAAGGGCGTAAAAAGGGTCTTGGAAATGTTGATTATAAGCTTGGCTGGCGGAAGTCCAAGTCTATAGTAAATCTCGCGTAGGCAAATGTCCTTAACAAATATAGAAAGTGCGAGAGCACTTGCTCTCGGACTTTCCTCGCTTTTTTTACAAAACGACGCCTACCTTCAGTTCGATATTGAGCTGCTTCTCCAAGGACAGGAGGCGAAGATCCGTGAATAGACCCTCCTGACTCGGCGACGACGGCCCCATCGGTGACAGAGGCGTGTCTGTAACGAAAATAGGCGTTGAAAGCAAAAACCCCTCTGCGCAAACCCATTTGATAGTGTTTGATTGTTGGTACAGGCGAGTTTGCATTGGCTCTTTTCTTGGAAGTCGTCCGGATCAATTCCCCATCCTGTTCTCTTAACTAAGAGCCGGATGGATCAGTACGATTTTTTCCATTTTTTTATCATAAAGAAGAAACGTTCAAATGATGACCGCAATAAAATCAAGTCGGTTTTTGCTAGACTCGCAGTGAGTGTTCTCAGGTAAGCGATAGTGAAACCATATAACCGGCGAATCTCACTTCCTGTAACCCAGTGCTCACATTCCCGGGCACTCGGGAGATTCCCACGAATTTGCCTCCCCTGACAATACCAGACTATCTACTAATGTGGAAAAGAAACTGCCTCCTCTTTGTCTCTGTGATCCACCGTTAGCCAGGAATTTCCCACCGATGCTTTTCGCTCCTTTTATTGTACTAACTAACTTTAGAGCAAGTCCAAAAATAGTGGTTGGTCTCCAATTAAAAATATCAGAAAGACATGGAGGAGGTTTGGAAAGACGAATGTTTTAGTGTGGTGAGTGCCAACGTCCTGGAAAACAGGCGCTATAATGATAAGTAGTACTTCCGGGTCGAACGGAACTTCGATAATTATAGCAATCAATGTCACTTACGTAAGCTAGACGTATTCTGCAAAAGGTATATTGCGTCTGTTTTAATATCACGGACACGCCCCGATACCTAAGGCAAGCCTCTATCAAATCAAACGTATTGGCATTTCGCAATGTACTCACACATGAAAGCCTTATATTAAGCTAGTTACTGTGAGGAAATTGCCACGCTTTTTAATCATCATCGATTACTTCCCTGTTCAACTATGTAAAAGGAACGAGCCTGCCTAGTGTAAGGAAAAGGTAGTACTTGTGTGCCTTTGCGTAATTAGGTCAGCACTTGAACGTCTTCTAGGTAGATTGCATCAATGGAGTCGTTATCAGTCATTGGACAGAGCTAATGTCAGTGGTATTACCAGACTGATAAAACAATAGGACTTTTCCGGCCACTAACAAAAATAAATAGCCAGTGCACTTCGAGTATGTTGAATCATAGACGCTCTAATGGAATGCACTGGATTAGTGGCGTGGGTGATTCTAAATTAATTATTATCGATAAATGTTTCTAAAAAAATTAAACGACAATTATAACTGCTGATTACATCCTGGGAACCCGACAACAATTCTATGAAGAACCGACTGAATCTTATGAAGCCACGTTAATCTCGAGCATCATACTTTATCAGTGAAGCACCAATACGACAAACGGGTTTGAAAGATAAAATCCACGTGTTCCGCTCCGATTATTGACAGTAGAGTAACTGGGAAAGTACAATTTCAAAACTACAGGAGAGACCTGTTGCCCGATGTAGTCCGCATTCTGTCGGTCTGCCAAAGTTCATCGGATGCAAACTTCATTTAATCGAATTCAAGAAGGGACAAGGAAGGTCTCGAAAATGAGACATCGATAAAAGGAGCAGGAGCTTTGAGTGAAGGGTGACTATAATGAGGAAGAGAAAATCGAATAGCATGAAAGCTTTCAACTCTCGGACAATACAGTATCGGAAAGTTCGCGAAACCGTGTCATTAGTGCATTCGACGAACACGTGCCCCATTATATTCCAGGCATATTCCATCACCGACAGTCTCTGGGGTTCGCGACAAAGGCTTTCCTTGTTTCAAAAGCCCGCAAACTCTGCATCCATCCCTCCCTTTCCCTCCGGACAACCTTCTCCCCTTTCGCTCCCGTGGAGCTCTGCTTTCCACGTGTGCCGGACAATGAATAGGATTATTGATGCACTCGCGCATGTAAGTGCATGCCTGTGAAAACAAGCTGATTTTGCTAGGTTCGAGAGGCACGCGTGCTGTGCACGCGCCCTTATTCAGTAAATGCGAAAATTGGATGCACCGTACAACTCTTTCACGATGCACCCCGCTCGTTGTCGACTGCTTTGTTCCTCGCGCAAAGCGAATTGTTGCCCAAGTTCAAGGGACGGGTTCAAATTAAAGAAGCGGAAACTTGGATTCATACGCTTGCCGAGCGTTCGCTACGTAATGCGACGATGCGCTACAGAATTTTTCACTATGGAGCACACGCTCGGCTGCTCTCCCGCCCATTCAGAAATCTATTCGTGCCGTACCCACTCTTTTTCCCTGCGTCCGGGTAATTCATGTGGTGCGCTCATCCACCGTAACTTTAGGGGGATTGCCGCGCCCTGTCTTCCTACAGGGCCGGTATTATTTATTAATGTATGTAAGAAGTAATTATTAGCGCATCGCGCGGGGATGCGGCACGGCATGGAACATCCTTATTACGCCACTGATTAAAATAATTACTGTTCGCTCTAAGCGCACACCCATACCCCACTCCACTCTCACAAGACATCTGCCTAGAAACCTGGCAGACAGGACTGGAATCAAAGTGTGTGCTTGGTGTACCCGGTCGTACAAAAGCCGCTTGCGCCAACACGATGCAGTCAAAGGAAACATGTTATTAATTGTAGGTACACGTTACTTAACGCATCCTGCCTCATGAGAGTGACGTACCCAAACAATATTCTCGTGCAGGACCTGCCGTAAGAGAATCAAACCAAAGAAACTCCATTACCGCACTCTCTAAGATCTTATTTCCCGCCTCGCACGTCGTTAACCAATGATCTATTTAATTAATATCTCTCCATTATCGATGCAGAAACCGCAACCGGCGATTTGTCGCAAGTGAGAATAAACTTTACGAGGAATTGCATAATCGGTCAAAGAGCCGACAGAAAGAAATTCAAAGAACCGGGAGAATTAATGCGCCCGAGGTAGAGAGGACTCTAAAGAGAGGCAGAACGCTTAAGTTATTACCATGGAGCCACCGTTCGTAGCCATCGTGGAAATTATGCGAGCCAGCTTGGAAAGAGGTGCCGCGATAAAAGACGCTTTATGCACCAGCGTTATTCAACTCAGAAATCAGTAGAAGCCGTAACTTAAAGACAGCTGGTACATCCATTACAAATCTATGTTCTCTAAACACGAGACCATGTCATTTCGTTATCACTACGACTAGTTTCTCCATGCATATCACGACTCAGTGGGCCTCGTGAGCTGAAAATCAGTGCTGAGTATTGGACAAGACAGGATGTGCTATAAAATTGTTTCTAGGTAAGCGCACGATAAGCGCCGAGTGTAATATTGCCGAGCGAGTTACTGAAACCTTTGGCCAGCCCCACCCCTCCCCTCTTCCGTTCATTGGATGATTGCTGCGGCGAATTGCAACGGTACAATCATCGGCGAGAGAACCCACTGCAATGCACGACCGGCGATAATGACGAGTAGAATGCCACCCGGGACTTTTGTATGTAATTCCCGTGACTCACAGAGACTCGTGCCGCATTATCGATCACTCGATATCTTGCTTGTGCGACGACAGGGGAATGCTAGAAATACGCGTAACTTTGATTCACGTCTCTCTGTTGCAATGGAACGGAGGTTGCTGATCGTTTGAGTTGTGGGAGAAAGAGTGAAAGATAGCAGGCGGCAACCGCAAAAGTTGAAATCCTCCGCGGACGACGATTCCGAAAGCACCACCTTTTACGGCAGTTTAGCGCGACGATGCCTCCTGGATGTCAGATCTTTTTCTCCAGCGATGTCAATCTCGCCCTTTTCCCTCCTGTCTCTCTCACGACTTGTTCGTCTGGCGCTAGTCGTGCCGTCGTCGGTTTATTACACGAAGAAAAATTACGCAACTACGCAATGTAGCTGTGCCGGCGTGTACGACGCCCGACAAAAATAGGACGTTGTTACGGGGCGCGCGACGAGGGCAAACATTAGAACAGCGCGCGAGCGTGAGCACAAACCGTGTGAGAGAAAGCAAGTGAGAGAGAGAGAGAGAGAGAGAGAGAGAGAGAGAGAGAAGTCGAGTGCGAGGATCGTAAAGAGCGAGTCTGCATGCAATAAAGTTCGTCCCGAGCTCTGACTGCATGGGCCACCCAGCTAAGGGATATAACAGAGAGTGCGAGAACGAGCAACCTCGAGAAAGAGTGCGGAGAAAGAGAGAGCGAGTGTACGTGGCTCATGGTAAGGGCTTTTTTACGAGCGCTCGTGCAGATATGATGAACGAAACGTGTGCTCGCCAGGCCAATTGCATGGAAAACTCGTTGCCCCGTGTTACTAAATGATCTAGCAGGACTTTACGAGCTCGGCCGAGATCTACACAAGCGGATGATGTCCGCGCGCGCTCGCGGGAGCTTTGCGCTACCGCGCACCGGTGCGCCGGTCAATCGCATTGTGTGCAGATCGGATTACGCAAAGAGTGCGGAGTAGTAACGTTATATAAAGTAACCTTGCTCCATATCGCGCCGAAAACCAAGCGAAGGAAGAAGTATGGGTTCCTCCAGCCGTGGCACGATAGAGATTACGTCGCCTGGTGTGAGTGTCTCTGTGTACCTTGTTAACGGTGTCGCGGTCAATATTTGCATGATAGGACGGCGCAGAACTATCGAAAAACCAGCTTGCATGCCGATGTAAAAAGAACTGGGTGACCGCTACTTCGAAACTCATGTGGAGGTAGCACGTAACATCGGCAACATGCAAATTGCCGGGGCGGTAGTTCGACATCGAGAGCTCTCTCGCTCTTTCGCTCTTTCGCTCTCTCGGCGGTGTCTTCGACTTCCGAAGTATAAATCAAGGAGGCTGCTCAGGGATTCAAGGGCGAAGTTTGGGATAACTAGCTCTTACGAACCAAGTGGTGCGCGCAGGGAGCGAAAGAGAACGCGAGGTGGGGCGAGAGGGCCAGCGGGCCTCCTCTCTGCCAGAGCCGACGTTGTGGAATGCGAAAGCGTGGGTTCGCTTCGGCTCTGAAACGCGATCCCGATACACATCGAGGAGGTTGGTAGAGGCTGCTGCTGCTGCCCGCGGCGATGTACCTTACATACATTACATACATGTATGCACGTCGTACTTACGTACGCGCTCGCAACGGTACTCCGCCGATCGCTTGGTTGATCGGCTCTCTCGTAATGCGCTCTTGATAGTTACGTAGTGTATCAAGAGAGCTAAGTTTTCACTAAGGCCCTGCACGCGCGCGCGCGCGCGCTCTTGCACGCACGTACTACCCGAAGAACTGGAAAGTGAACGAGAGTCCCTCGTGTACACTCCGCTCGTTATTGCCCAGGCAGACTCTCCTGCGAGAGGGGAGCGGAGTAGTACTTTCTCCTGAATCGCCCAAGTACCATGGATGGCACATACTGTCCCATCCATGATTCCGTATTACGATTCCTCTTTGTGTCTCGAAATAGTTTATTCAGACAGAAAGTCATCAGCACTTTCCCTCGGGGGTGCGACGAAAGCTCTCTCACGTGTACGCAGCGTACATTTAACGCTAGTTACTATTATCCGGATTCAAATTACTCTCTAATTATCAGTTTGATAGAGGACGCGAGACTGCTTTCAGCGTATAAAGAAAAAGAGGGCATGCACAATGCCCAGTAAACTAGTTGAATTCGCTAGGCTAACGACACGGGAAGCGCCGCAGGCGAGCGACAGCGCGGCAGTATGCCGGGGTGGTAGTTGCATTGTTAGGATCGCGGCCTGAATGGCATATCCCATCGCCCGGGGAACTGAATGAGGTGGCAGCCAGCCCCGGAGACAGGTTGCTAGTCCCCGAGAATGTATGATGATGACTGACTTAACTGGAGTGGATAGAACGACGGGCGTCCCGCACACAGTATAAATAGCCGCTACCACTTACCGTCAATTCAAAGAGAGCTCAAGACCACTACGTACGGCGCGCGCGCGCGCTGCCCAAGTGCTCGCACGCAGGCAGGCAGACTGCCTTGAGAGCTCGTCACGAAAACGACGTCGATAGCGAACCACTACCAACAGCGTAACGCGACGCTTTTGCACTCGAATCCCGAGAAGTACCTGCTTTGCACGTGTTCTATCATGACAGTACCACCTCGGAACTTAGGAATCAGCTTGCTCGGCATTACGAGAAGCCGTCTGCTCAATACCAGCTTCCCACCTACCCTTTCGTATAAGTCTTTCCCGGTAAAGAAGCGTGCAGAATATCTGCCCTTTCGGTAGCACTGCTTTTAAACATGACGAAATCAAGAATGATAATTGTAATTCCTCGTAACCGCAGTTGTTGGTCAGTTTAAATTGATCCATTGGCTCGCGGTATCAGATAAAAGATTGATGGCAATCGATGCGACTATGATCCCAGTGACATAGTACATTGGCGTGTGAAGTTGTTCACGATTCACGACGCTGTTGGTTAGATTGTCAGGGCTATCGTGCATCGTGGTTCTCGATGAACAACCATCCAACTTAATCGTTGCTAATTTACATCGAATGACCGTCGTTGCGTATGTACCGCAGTTGATTTGCCATAGAGTCAAAGCAAAGAAGCGATTACAAAGCACGGTTAACGTCCTGGAAGCGAGAGACGGCGTCTCGGTGGCTCGTTAGCGCGTCAAGTTATTAACTACGCTCTCGTTAACGGAGCAACCTCGCCTGTTAGCGCAGCAGGAAGAGCTCCTCTCTTAGATTTAACATTACCATCAGTCTATCGGCAAATTGGCAGTGAATAAGCAGAAACATTAACTAGTGTGTCCATATGTGGCATAGCCAGTTATCGACCACTCTACACAGTAAAAATCCGTAGAGTATCGCGTCCTTAATTTTACTAAGCTCCGTTTTCCCAGTAATTACCCGGCGATATTACTAGGAAACCGTGATCCCATTTCTAGCATGGGATATTCACAGAGTAAAAGCATTGGGCATAACATGAAACCCGTTTGGGTGGACGTGCCGGCAGCCGGTAGTCAATGACACACCAGGTTAATGCGAGAGCACAAAGATGGTATATATCTTGTAGATCCGGAGGCTCGCCTTACCTTGACCATTCGAGTGATTTTGCTGGGGCGACTGGGGTTGGCCCTGCGTCAATATAATTTGACTCTCTAGCTGCTGAAGTTCGGCTTGAAGCTCGCTGAGCTTGCTGTTCGCCTTCTTCACGATTGTTGCGACGTCCGAGAGTGCTTTGCGATCGGTTGCAACTTCTCTCAGCTTCTCGGCACCAGCTTTTATTTTCAACTCCTGCGACACAAAGCACAACAACCAACTGACTCTTTCGTTCGTAATATGCTTTTGCAGCAGCGGCATCATGTTCGATTCCGAGATGTGCTCGATGCACCATTACCAACTTATCAGTAGCACGATTGAACGCGCCGGCACTTGAAACCACTACTCCCGCGAGGTAAATGAGACGTAAAATTATACTGGTTCGGACGGTTTACTGTATCGCTCCATTCTATTAGGTCCTATCATATTTGCCGCTACTTTCCAGCAACAAGCACACTCGGCGTCGCTCTAGTTCTGCCCTCTAATCACGTGGGGACGTCATGACATTTATTCCCCAGCCAATATTAATAAAGTCATAAAGTTGTTTCTCGCTTAAGAACATAGTTACGCGTCGTAAGGCTATTCAGGGAGACAGATAATTTAGGTGTTTTAGCATACGCTCGTAATAACGTAACGCCAGCGCCATCGGGCCCTACTCTTTAGTGAAGCCAGTTGAGAGTGCACACTGGAAATTGGTAAGTCATGAGACGCCGCCGCCGCCGCCGCCGCCGCTGCTGCGCCGTCAGAAAGTGCAGAAGAAGAGAAGGACGGGGAGTAAAGAGTAACACAGCGAGTTACAGCAGACGTAAAACTCGTTTCCAGCCGGTGGAAGTGTGTTTCGCCGACCACCCTCGAGTTTCTGTCCGTGTCGCAAGTTTAAAGTTAAAATGCCCGTGTTTAAACGGCGACTGTGCGTGACACTTGGCAAATGTCATCAGAGGAGGCGTCTACTCTCCCTGAACTGCGTATACTTCGCTTAATCTTGGACTTTATTAGCGCGTCGTCCGATTATCTGATTTCCCGGAACGCCCGCTTTTCTGTTTATAGTATGTCCGTCAAGAAGTCGAGTATGCCGTGACTTATCGATAGCCCCAGACCTTGCTCCAAGTTCAAGAGCTAATCTGATTGCAGGACGGTATTAGCATAGTTTAGATTTTCTAGAAAGTCGAGAAAAGAAACAATACGGGCAACAAATCACTACGATCGCGTTTGCTAAGCTTGAGGCGGGGCTTTTCACCATAGAAAGAAGCTACTTGGTCTTGCGGTCGTTGAGTTCGAGTTATGGGTGATCGTGACACGGTTCGCGACTCCTTATCATGGTAAAAGTGCGCGCCTACCGGAGAGATCGCTTTTTCTCGCTCTCGGAAATCTATCCATAAATTCCGCCGCGGCTCCATTAGTCACGTGCAACGCGCCGCTTTTCAACGGGCGTGCCGTAGATCGACGCTGGCCTGACACATATCGGATTTCTCTTTCTTTCGCGGGAGTTGTGTCCGCGCGTAGTATGGATGTGGGTAAGTGAAAGAGAGGAGAGGAGGTGTAGGTACGGTGGCACGGAGCGGAGAGCGAAGAAGGAGAGAAGGGTATCCCTTGGTAAGAGATCGCTCGCTAGCTCGGGCGGCCACCGTGGTGTATACGTCGTAAACGTATACGTTCGCCAGGAAAAAGAGAGCTTCGGGGAAGCGCTGTACCGCAGAGAAGGATAAGCGAGACTCGGCATACCTTGCGTATTTCTCGGCGTATGTGCTCCCGGAGCTCGTCGAGACGAGCCGGCAAGGGCACCTGGTCACTGCCAGCCACTCCATACTTGCTCGACAGTTCGTAGAGAACCGGGTGCCTGATGTAATCGCCCTGAAACAGATTTCAAATTCGTCGATCAGTCTGCTGGCTATCTAGGTCCGCTCGGCAATCATCGGGTCGCGGATATCTGAATCAACAGCTCCGAAGCTATTGAAATGTTTACGATTTTCTTGAGCGGCGAGTACACTGAGCTTGATACGCCTTTCGGCTCTATCTTTAGTTCCACGCTTTTGCGAGAAGCATTGCCACTATGGATCTATTTGAAACTATGACCGAGGGTCCACAGCCGTTGCCTTTGATTTTGGCCGAAGATTAAACTAGCGTTGCCGCGCGAACTTTTCGTGGAAGATCGGCAAATGAAGATGGGAAGGCTTTAGAAGTTTAGCGAGGAAAGAAAACCTGGTGGGATATACACCTCGCGCCAGCACCGGAAATTGTCTGGCGGACGTTGCGGATATGCCCGCCACTCTCTGTCTACCTATTCGAGCATGGCATAAAGGCCGCGAAAGCGGCACATGCGAAAATATTGATTCCAGAATCCTGGCAACACTGGCATCAAATGGTACCCAGAATAACAAAGTACCGGAGACAACGGCATACGCATTTTACCCCCACCCTATTTTCCTCATTGGAGTGGAACTATCAAACATCTAAATCGAGCTCGGCTTGGATAAACCGACCAATTCTTCCGAGGTCGCAGGAGTGAGCAAATAAGCGATTGGCATTGAATGGAATCGACAGACGCTCGATATCAATCTTGACTACCGCTTACGACTGCATTGCAATACTCCAAACACAAGTGCATGGCAATGGTACAGCTAAATGAATGCTGAATATGAGCCCGCATTAAACTGTAACAACACACGTACCGTGCATGGTGCAACGCATGCCCAAAAATACTGAGGTTTGCAAATTTCAGCCGAAGGCAATAATCCACACGCACTCAATCTTTTTTCTTTCTTGGGCAGAGCAATGAACGACATTATTCGATGCCAAGTATAACAACCTTATTCCGACACTATCGCTGTTATCTGGTTTTCAAAGAACTCCATTCACTCTTTACACCACACCTAACACTCAAAGGGATTCAATAGATAGTCTGATTCTCAGTCTGATATCACAGTAGCACCAAATACACCAGCACTCGCTTCTAGAGCGAACCACTATTTTCTATGAGAAACTTCCGACTAGTGATACCATAAATCAGTGTAATAGCTGAAAAGCTGACACGGTATCGCGCACTGCAACCACCTGTTGCACAGTTTACCCGAGGTATTACGAGGTGTTATGTCTCTCCACCCTGGAAACGGGGGCTACTTTCGCGCAATACGCTACTCTACATTATCCTTAATCGCGACTTCCGCTCGAGAGCTCTCTTCTGCTCTTCGATTTTCAGGCTGTCGACTGACTGAGGAAACTTCACCGAGCTCTCCTGCCTGACTGCGTGTTATCTCTTATCTTCGAATATGATAGCTGCTATTCCCAATGACAAGAGAGAGCTTCCTGCATCGGCGCGATTCCCTTAAGAAGTGTTATGACTCACTTCTGTCACTCTACTTCTACCTCTACGCGGGCTAATTCAACTGTATGCTGTATTAGCCACCGTATCTTCAATGTATGTCTCTCTCTTCCTCTTTCCATCCACGTCTCCCCCTGCAGTTAAGAGTAAATTGACTTCTTCAAGGAGCAAAGTAAATGTTGCATATATTCCGGTGAACGGTAGCTTGCTACTGGCCGCTGCTCGGAATGGATCGCGCGGTTGCAATTGTCGTAATAGCACGGAAAATATGGCTGGACGAAGCGCAATTGGACCGCAGTGGGTGGAAATAATTTAAAGAAGCAACGAACCCCCACGAGAGAATAGACGTCCACCGAGTGCGTGTGCCTGACACACTGACGCACAGGCTATTTCCATGCATTCCGTAATATGTGTGCCATGCATAATAATTGTATGGGGTCAACAGACCCACGGGACACTGCACGAACGATGGACAAAGCATCCCTTACATTAGACTCGTTCATTAACTCGATCTAATAGCCAGACATAACGCAATTATTAGAACCTCTAATGGTGTATAATGACGCATTCACGGAATTATGCTGCACTCCCAGTTTGCTGGGAATCAGTTCCGTTAACTGAGTTTACCCAGGATACTCTGCAGACTTTTGCATGCGCTCGTTGCTACGATGGTAACTTCATTTTTCGATACATATACGGAGAGTGCGCATACATAGGACAGTACACGGGAAGTGACGAGAATAGCCGCACTAAATATCTAATAACTCGAATTTAGTACATGTCTCACTTGTGGGTATCATGCGTCATTCGGAGAGACGTTGAAAAACAGAGTGGAATATACTGACTTGCGTGTTTGTATTTTCCCCGGCGCGGCGGAGAGGAATGTTGACGCACACGAGTGCAAACCCGAATTCGAGGAATGTACGCCGAATGAATTAAAAGATGTAGCCGAAGATGCGTGTGTTTTGTGATTAGTTGCCATGGGAGAATAGATCTGGGCTTTGCCATCGCAAGGATGGCGAAGCCGACGCACTATTTTATTTTTGGGCCACGCAGAATGCGAGGCATTCGCTTGGCGAATTGCGACGGTGACTTGGACATTTAATAAGACGCGAATCTGCTACCACACTGTATGTGTATGACTCACTGCTCGGAAGGCAATGTTCATAGAAGATCTATTAAAAACGTGGTTAGGCGAATGTTCGATCAAGAGAGATGGATGCGGACGATAGGTTGAAATTCGCAGGAATGAAAGATCCCGAGATTTGTGCATGAAGCCAATCCTTACAGGATCAAGGTCGGTGTCGGCGGTACTGGCAAACCTGCAAGAACAGAAGGCCAGAAACCCTTTACCGAAAATGGGCTGGCGTTTAGCGTGAAAGTTCGGAACAAGAACCGGTGGCTCTCTTGCTATACAGTGTCGAGCTACAGGAATGGAGCTGTGTAAAATCGTGGGACTGTCAGTGGACGGAGAATTGGTGGTCTTACGCTCGAAGCGTACACTGGAGAATATGCTCGGCAGCCGCGCGTTGTCCGGCAATGCCACTTGTCGCCGAGGGAGCAGGTGTTACCAGAGATCATTTGGAAAGTTCGAGCGTTAAAGGGAAACGGATGTAGCCTGTATCAGGTGGACGGGGCTTGGGTTAAGTTTCGCGCGGGCCCGGCTCAGAGCCTGCCCCATAATCGCTGTGCCTGAAGAAATGCCTGGTAGACTAGCCGTCAAGCTCGGAGAGACAAGTGCATAGTATGTAGCGAGAGGAAAGAGTGGCTAATCGTGGGTACGAAGAGAGCTCGGAGTAGCGAGTGCGCGCCGAGGAAAATCACGCCCAAGGTGATCTTTTATTATGGCGGCTGAAGGGATCGCTCGGGCGGCGACCAACGCGCACCACTTCCTAAGGAGAGCGTGGATGGACCTGCGACTCACCTGATAATAGCTCGATTCCGCCATCTTGGACACTATACTCCACTCACTCACTCACTGCTTTCTATCCGTCCTTTGTGCATGGAACGACGAAGTCCATTGTGTTCGGCCGCGTTACGTGCCAGCTCGCACCACTGAGTTCTCGCGTGCGAGGCTCTGCATCTCGGGATTTTTGGCCAGCGCTCCACTGCCCGTAAGCTTCGCGATCCTTCCTACCCGATCAAGACCTCCTCTCCGCGTTAATCCGCCGCCGATCGGAGGCAACACCAATTTACTACCACGAAGCAGAGTGAATGAGAGAGAGACGCTCGCGCCGCCGCTCGCGAACAAAACGCAGACGCGACCGCATTCCACCGTACCGGACTGGAAACTGATGGAAAGAGCGCCAGCAGGCCAATCGTGTGGCGCGCGGTGCACGCACTCTTGCCGCCGCCAGGCGCATTTAAGCTACCTTCAGGACATGCCCGTTCTTGTACCACCTGTGTCCTACCGACTTTTCATTTTTCTCAGTTATTTAAAATTCTAGACTACTATATTGTATTTATAGTAATAGACACACTGCGATCATTGTTCCATTCCAAGGAGTATGATTGAATAAAACCGCAGCTATACTTCTGTGGATCATTTGGCATGGAGATTGTTTGTCTTGTTTCACTCTGTAGACACTTAATCTTGATTTATGAACTTTTTTTGTAATCAAGGATGATGTATATTTCTCGAATTTAACTTTACACCAGGATCCGGACTCGTTGACATAAGTTATAGCAACGAAACCTTGATTTATTAGAAAATTATAGTTACATGCTTTAGAATATGTACATCATTCAATATATTGTGTAAGTGGGTTGCACATTTATTTACATACATCAAATTCATTGGGAAACTAGGATTTGCAATAGATCTTCGGGCGTTCTAGAAAATAGACTGCTTGGATTCTGATACAGATTCTTTGGCTCATGACAAGCCTCGTACAACTGCTTATAAATTGCACCAATCACTTCGAATGATCGTTTCTGAGTTATGGATCGATGATTTGTGCTCTGGAGTAAACTTATCTGAGGTAAGAGCAAGACATCGGGCATTATCAAAAAGGCCTCCAATTTGTTCTACAATAAATGAAATAAATCATGAAGTCTCATGAAATTCATATTTTCAAAGGAAGATGTTCACTTACTGTAAATTCTTTAACACTTAGAGGATCCATGCCGGGAATGGACGATAATGGACCTTGTTCACGTCCTTGCAGAATCGTGTAGATTGAACCAAGATTCAAATGTGCGACCAGTGAACTAGCTTGTTCTGATGTCAAAGTATCAATTTGAGCATCAGATTGGGCCTGTAGAAATATACCACCATATTGAACAAAACAGTCAAGAAATGAATTCATTTTAATATACTGACTAACCAATCACCTGTAACCTTTCTAATCTTTGATCCATGTATTCGTATAATCCTAATGTCGACTGTATCTGGTGCATACAATTCAGAAGATACACAGCCATATCTACAGTTGGAAGTCTCGAGGCTGTCTCATTGACTTCTTGTAGCAGAGGATCGATTATACACGATACAATCTAATGAAAGATCAATGTATATACTATTCCCTTATCATCAAAAGTTACAAGAAAAGTTATATTCAACATACTTGAAGCATATCCTTTTCCCTATCGTCAGCTATGCTTGCTACTGACAAAATCTCATTGAGAAGGGCTAGCAATCGCGAGACTGACGGTGCTGGTACCAAGTCACTGCCTGGTGGCTCAGCACGCTCACCAAGAGCAGTCCTTGTTTCTCTCTGGAGTCTACTCAGGAAACTCTTTTCACTCATAATGAGCAAATCTGCAAGTACTGAATCTAATGTACTGTCAGGAATAACGTTTTGTATTATGGCACGATAAAATCGAAGAAGCGTTGTCACAGAATAGAGTATTGTAGCAGGTGCATCTGTCGATACTATGTGTTCTATTCGTGACTTAAGGGGATGGCACAACCCTTCTGTGATATTACTCAGTGATTGTTTAACCTGATCGGTTACATCTACAAAATACAATTGATATCAAATATGACTGAAATATGAAGTTTAAACACATATAGATATGATTTCTATACCAGCTTTGTCACATCCCTTGACCAAAGTTAAAATGTTTTCTTTTTCTATTGGAATAGCTTGATGCAACCATGCCAGCATATCGCCAACATATCTTTTTGGATCATTAGCATGCAACTCTATGGGATTGCCACTCCCACCAAAGCCATCTCCTAGTGTTAAAGCATCAATGAAGGCTCCTACTAAATTTGTTCTTCTACCAGTACAGTATTCATCCAAAATGTATCTAAAAAAGAAAAGTATTAATTCATCTATCAAAATATCCTAGTCCTCCTTCAAGGGGATACTGACTTAAATAGTACCGGCCTATCCTGTAGTTTACTCATTGCTTTTATTAGCAGTGGCGCAAGCCTTTCATTCTCTATATTTCTACATTGGTTTTGTGTCCATCGATATAATCTTTCCAATGCTGCTTCCTGCAGCAGGGTCATTCTTTGCATGATATCTAAGGCTAGAGTTTGATATCCTGACTGCATTAACACCCTACATTTGCTATGAATTTCCTACAAGGGATTATTCGCACATCACAATGGGATCACGATACCAAACAATTTCACATATTTTTATAACTTACTTGTACACGATTTACCACAGAGAAAAATTCCTCTGTAATAGGCGATTCTCTAGTGGTCCCATGTAAAATTGACAGTTCAGCCTGTGTCAATTGGAATGTTTTGATAAATGCACCTGCAACGTCCTGTTGCATGGACAATGTTTGACTCTTATTTTGAAGTTTTGATGTTTGGTCTATTAACTGTGAAGTTTGAGCTTTCGTAGTTTGCAAACGATGTGTCATGCATTGAACTGCCGTGTTCATTGCTAAAACATCCTGATAAATGTCGTCCAAAGACGATTTTACTTCCCGAAATGCCGATAAAAATTCTTCGTTAATCGCTAAGCTTCTCCTTTCGATTTTACTTCGGAGATTGCGTCGTGCGTTTAAGGTGTTTTCCGTGAAAAAAGTTGACAGCTCTTTTAATGCTTCGAGGGTATCCTAAAAATTGTTATTGTTGTAATTAAATACAGTGTCTTATGTTTGTTACTGTTGACATTTCATGTACAGCGCATAGTATATCAAGTCTAAGTCGCTTTACATTTTTAGTACCTTGTCATGCTCTACTCTAGATTCCAGTAACTTGTTCACCCGGCGTACTAGAGCAGTGTTAACATTTTTCTCACCCATTTTCTTCGCCTAATCCAATATTCTTTGATTGAATCTGACAGTCTTTACAAGTAACCTGCATTTAACCCAAGCTTGTCAAGTGGAACACGTCACATACTATGGGATGATGCGTGCGAAACAGTGAGACTGATGCTGCTTCATTCTTCCCTCACTAAACTCATGCGCTCCTCCCAAGAAGCTTACCGACCGTTGCTGCTATTCCAGTTGGTTTCCTGAGATTTGTCACAGGCTTCTGCAGTTGGTATATACCTGAAAGATCGATGGTTAGTTCTTTCTTACCGTTATTAGATATCTACATAATTCTTTGTTTTTACTTTTTTAGTCTATAACCTGTAATATGACATACGTTGCAGTGGTAAAGTGGGTAGAGTGTGAAGTCGATGGCGGCCAATAACAAAACAGAGCAAATAGAACGAAAATTCTAAATATTTAATTTTAAAATACAGATTATTATACGTTTAATGATCAGGTATGATTGAGAGATTACATGCAGCTATGCACCTTTTTCCCGAAAGCAAACCGGTTCGCACTGTATAGTTAGTAAAACACATTAGAAGAACAACGATAATTTTAGGGAAGTTCCCGGTGCAAATTACTAACAACATTATTTGTTAAAAATAAAAAGCATATTGATACTGTGAAGTCTAAACTATTATATTTTCACACTATGGATAACTCAAGACATTATAATAATCCTTTCCAAGACTACCCTAATCCTACTGCAAGTTCTTTTATAAATCCTGATACAAACAAAGTAAGTTGTTATACAGAAGATAATATTTATAAGTAATATGATATTTTTAGTAATATTCTAGTTTATAGTATGAATGTAATATGCCTTTAGATACAAAATGACTTTAAAGAGAAGTTACGCTCTAGTACAAGGAAATTAATGGCAAAATTAGAACTGGAAAAGAAGCATTGGGTGTATCATGATGATTTTTCTGTATATACTGGAACAGCCGGCATTGCATATATGTTTTACAAATATGCCAACTATTTGAGTGAACCCACTTACATTATTGTGCGTATTGCATATATAATTGATGAGAGGTTTATCATGTATCGTTAGACTTAAATTAATATTTATCTTTCTTGATACATCTAGAAAGCAACAGAGTTACTTAAAGAGTGTGTGAACAAATTTAGAGGTAGGAGGGAAATCACATTTTTAACAGGTCACGTGGGACCTCTAGCTCTAAATGCAGTTGTGTCTTATGAACAAGGAAACCTCGAGGAGTGTCAAAATATGATTTCAAAGTACTTAGAGTTAAAACAATATGTTCATGTATAATCATTTGATGCCATAATAATACCGTTCATGCATAATCTATAGGATAAGGTCTCTCTCGCCCCTTGTACTTGACGAATCCAGTGATTTACCAGATGAATTGTTATATGGAAGAGTGGGTTATCTATATTCATTGCTTTTTGTGAATGCTCACATTTCACCACCCCCAATTGAGAATGATCTCTTTAAACAAGTAAATTTCTGGGATTGTTTACCGTTATATTATCCATCATATGCAAAACTCAACTACAGAAATTTTAGGTGATTGCTCTTGTATTGAAATCAGGAAATATATATGCTCAATCCCGAAGATATAAGTCACCCATAATGTATGCTTGGCATGATTCGGAATATCTTGGAGGTGCTCATGGGTTAGCAGGGATATTATACATATTGCTGCAAGTAATATTAGAACTAAATTACTGTGTGCGTCTTAGGTATATAGGAAAGGTGTTGACAAGTTCAAGTTTTCCCCTTAGGCTCGACAGTACTTAACACAAGAACAGTTAGAGCAGGAAATCAGACCAGCACTGCATTTTCTTCATAAGCTGCAGTATCCTTCAGGAAATTTTCCATCATCAGTTGGAAGTCATTCTGATCGACTTATACATTGGTGCCATGGTGCACCAGGAATGGCAATGTTGTATGCCTTGGCTTACGAGGTTTTAAATAATATTTATTTATAGTACTTCAGTGATATCACATGACTGAATCTTACAAATTATGTGGGAGGTAGGTATTCAATGAGAGAACATACCTCGATATTGCTTTGCAATGCGGAGAGGTAGTATGGATGAGGGGTCTACTCAAAAAAGGATACAGTATTTGTCATGGAGTAGCAGGAAATGCATATACATTTTTATGTCTTTTCCAACACACAAAGGTAGGATTTGTTAAGGGATTAAAGCTAAATGCTTGCAAAATAATCTAACTGCCTTACATATTTGTCTTAGGACGTGAAGTACTTATATAGAGCTTGCAAATTTGCGGAATGGTGCATGGATTATGGAACGCATCAAAATCGGAATCCTGACAGACCTTTCTCTTTATTTGAAGGTATACTTCTAACCAAGTAATGATAGTTTTAATAATTTCGTTTCTATAAATTCTTTATATACCTTCCTAGGTCTTGCTGGAACGCTTTACTTCTTAATCGACATGCAAGAACCAACAGTTGCGAAATTTCCAGCTTATACCATATAAAACTGACTAAATTTACGTTTCATATTCACGTTTTTAATTAATTTTAAATGTAGTAAGACCAAAAACCCATTCATTTATTAGAATGTATGAATTCCCAATTTCAAAACGACTTATATTATATGTTCACGAACTTATAGATTAAATTTACTGAAAGTAACAACCTTGTTGCTTTTTACCAATATATATATAATATGTATTGAGGAACATATAATAAATAAATATTTTCAGTTCAAAATACTGTGTTTTTTAATTACGCTAGATGTAAAGTACTCGTATTGTGAAATACGCGCGATTGAGTTCTGAGCTATTTTTAGATAACGTTTTTTCCATTGAACGAGCCACTACTGATATGTATGGTTTGTATCAGTATCTGAATAACTTGGCCGTGGTTAAGAAGTACTAAATAATGTGCTCCAAAAGTGAAGCGAAGGTCCGGGCATTTGTGTCCAAGAGGACTGTTTTTCAAAACCGAGTTGAGCCGGCCATTATAATAGTTAAAGATAGTAAAATTATAGATATCATTTGCGATACGAGTGAAGAGAAAATCTTGAATATCAAGACTGTAAGTTCAAGCTGTGTTCTACTGCCGAATGTTAGAAAATACGTAACATAAATTTCTGCAGTGTTATCCTGAAGCCGAAGTCGAGGATCTTGGGGATTTGGTGCTTATGCCGGGACTTGTCGATTCACATGTGCATGTTAACGAGCCCGGTAGAACTGAATGGGAGGGATTCTACACTGCTACGAAAGCTGCAGCAGCAGGTGGTGTAACGACCATCGCTGATATGCCTTTGTAATATCCACCTCATAACATTACTTGTTTCGTTGTTTAATAATGTTGCAATCATTTCTACAGAATCTTTTTCTGTATTTTCCTAAAATAGAAATTCTATACCTCCAACGACAACAATAGAGAATTTGAAGACAAAGGCGAAAGCAGCACGGGGAAACATTTTCGTGGATGTAGCTTTCTGGGGAGGTGTCATTCCGGGAAATCAGGTCTCCTAAGCTTCCAAAATCATTGATATTTACCGTGTGTGGTATATTTCTTTATCGTACAATATATATCCATATTTGTTAGGATCAATTACAAGAAATGGTTAAAGCGGGTGTAGTTGGCTTTAAATGTTTCTTGTGTCCCAGTGGAGTCGATGAGTTCCCAAATGTTGATGAAACTGATGTGATAAAAGCTTTGGAGAAATTGAAACCAACAAACTCTGTTCTTGCGGTATAGGCTATTTTTCTTCACAAATTTCTAAACGTTGCAAAAATATTTTTTTATTAGTATACAAGTTGGTACCAAAATTTGTTTCCAGTTTCACGCTGAATATATGGGCAAAGTATCAGGAAGTCAAGAAGGTAGTTTGAACTTGGACGCGTAAATAATTTAATATAGAAAATCAGAAAATATGACAAACATTTTTATTCTAGATAATCCAATGTGTTACGACACATTTTTGCGTTCACGTAGTACTGACATGGAACGAAATGCAATCAAAATGGTTTGCGATTGGTGCAAGTCTTCAAAGTAATATATGGATGCGTCTTGCTTGAGTAAATATAATAATGTATTAGCTGATTATTTATAGACTCACTTTTATTCCTATAGTGTCCGATGTCACATTGTACATTTATCAGCTTCTGATGCCTTGGATTTGATAAAACATGCGAAAGAATCCGGTGCACCATTAACGGTGGAAACCTGTTATCATTACTTAGTCCTTGCAGCCGAAGAAATTCCGGAAGGCGCAACAGAGTTTAAATGCTGCCCACCTATTAGGGATAAAGTTAATCAAGTAATTGTGAAATTCATTAATTGTTCTTAAGTAACGAACACTACGAACGAATGACTCAATAAATATAATAATTATACTGCTAGGACAAGTTATGGACCGCGCTCAAAGATGAAATTTTGGATATGGTCGTTTCCGATCACTCTCCGTGTATTAAGGAGTTAAAGAGTGGAGATTTTATGACCGCATGGGGAGGAATTTCGTCTTTACAATACGGTTCGTTTTATAAACCACTTGTGGACGGCAGTGAAAGTGGTCGCTGTTGGAAGATACATTTTCATTCTAATCAGGCTTTATACGTGATTCTAGTGGTTTTGTTTTCTATTCTATTCGGCAATAATTCTGAATACTTTTTAATATTGAAGGTTTACCATTGCTATGGACAGCAGGGAAAGCAAGGAATTTCGGCATTTCTGATTTATCGAAATTGCTCAGTGCAGCTCCCGCTGAACTTTGTGGATTGAACAATCAAAAAGGAGCCTTATGCGTAGGTATGGATGCAGATTTCGTCATTTGGAATCCTGAACATCAATTCAAGGTGAGGAATTCAGCGAGATTGAATTCGAAGGATTTACTGCAAATTTAGACCGTGCTAGGAAGCCGAATGAAACACTTACTGATGCGTATCGCTTTCTCTGTTCCTACAGGTGGAAACGAAGAATATCTTATATAAAAATAAGGTACGAAATTTCTGCGCAATATTAACGAAGATCGCTAATAATGTAAATTTTGGCACCATTCTAGCTAACACCTTATAAGGATCGGATACTGTTTGGTAAAGTTGTGGGAACAGTTCTCAGAGGTCAGTACGTTTACAAAAATGGTCAACCCTTTGATGAGCCTAGCGGTACATTACTATTAAAAAATAGTTCACTCTGAACTCGATTAATACTTGTATACATGTACGTTTTAATAAATGATATACTTAGAACACTCTCGTTGTGTGTGTTCACGAACATATTCTACTGAGCCCGTAATATTTAATCAGAAGTTTTTTTTTAAATAATATAATGTTCTTTTTGTACCAACTTCGAATTCCGAATTGGTAGTATAAAACTTGAAAGGAAGGGCGCAGGTGCCCAAGCAAAAGTGAAACCTTGATCGGACAAGCCGGTGGTAATTTCACTGGCTGTCGTTATTTATAGATACTGATCGACGTATCGGTAATATTCACGACAAAGTTTAATTTTGTTACGGTATTTCGGTAAGTATGAAGAGGAATCCTTCTTCAAGAATATTTATACGCATCGATCTAAATAATGTATCGTCACGCGCATTTCTCCATCCCATATCAGCGAATAGCTTATATAGAAATAGAAGCATAACAGTAACATAGCGAAATGTATTGCCCTGGGCCATTGATGACCGTTGAAAAACACGTATTCTGGGTCAAGGTGGTGTCATTCAAAATCATTCAAAATCTAGATGTTGCGTTTCCGAAAGGAATACTCTTGCGCGTCCACGTACAGGTGGGAAAACTCCAGACGACGTTCTACAAACTGTAGGAAAGTAAAAGGGTCCGCAGACCGTTCTTGCGGCATGCTCCAACAAATTGGTCGTCGAATCTTCGCGGTGCGAGGACAGGAGTGGTGCAACCAGCTTTCTGGGGTACACGCATCACCAGTATAAAAGGCACTTCTGCCTACGGCGCGCTTAGTTTCGTTCGACAGCGACCCATTGTGAAACAGCGTTTTTTAATGTGAGTACCCTCTACAAACGTCAATTGCCTTTTTTCTTTAGACAAACCATGCTCCATTTTGCACGTATCATTACTTTCTTTTTCTAATTAATCACCCTTCTCAAAGCTATTTGAACTATTTATTAACGGAAATTGTTGAAATTTGTTGAGGTCGGAATTTTCAGCTGAAGATACTACATTACAATAAAAGGGATGTGGCTTGCAATAAAAAGTTCTCTTGATTTTGTAAATCGATGATCTTTACCGAGTATGTATGTCGAATACTTTTGACCAGTTGGAGGTCAAATGTTAGCGGTGAAAGTTGCGCTTCTTCTCGGGAACGTTCACCAGCAGTGAATTTAATTTTTATTCTCAAGAGTTCAACAATTTCTTTCAAGCGTTAATCGGTTTTAAATAAACGTATGGAATTATCGTATGTGCCTTGGCTCACGTATTACGAAATTTATCGCAAAAACTGGAATAAAAACCTCTCTCTCTGCTAGACCCTGTTTGTGATATATATGTATATCGCCCTACTTCCAGGTCCTCTGTTAGTGAAAATAAGACTGAACACATATTATATGTTAAACTTTAACACTCTTTACTTAAATTTCGGGAGTTGCCACAAAAGATTAGAAGAATGTTTGGAATTGTCTAATACCGTCAAATATTATTATTACAGAGAAAAATGCGTTCGGTAATCATCGTCACGGTCCTCCTTTTGGGAGTCGCCTATTGTTATCCTCAGAAGGATGGGCAAATCTTCAGCAATGAAGCCATAAAACAGGCACAGAATACGTACTTGATACCGAAGGATGCAACCATACAAAAAGTTCAGGAGGGCATTGAATTGGCTGCATACGAGTCGATTCCTGGGGAACAGAGAATCAACCTTTTTGAAATTCTCGGAGAACACGTGCCTCCTGAGGTCGTCAATAATCTCCAAACTCAAATTGATCAAATAGGACGCAGCTAGACTCGATACATTTTCTCTATCATCATTATGTTTACTTGTGCAAAGAGTTCTAGACCTAGGTTTTGTATAAAGTATTTATAGACGAGATTTTGTTCACTTTTTATAAATAAAGCAGTAAAACTGAATTTATGTCGTTTTATGGAGAAGTTACATGCCAACTTTGTCTTGTCGTTTTCGATATGATAAGACACTTATTCCCCTCTATTCTGAAAGCCTAAATTTAATTCAGCCGTCGTTGAATCATGTATGTAGGTAGTGATACGACATGGAGAAAGCTGCAGAACCACTATAGTCAAAGGTATACTTTCACTTCTCCAGCAATCATGTTACAACTGAAGAGCTCTTCTTTGACAGTTATTGTAGGATGTAGCGTATAAGGCCTGTGATGATACGTGCTAACCATTACAAATCGCACTGAAAGAATATTCACTTTTGTTTCATTTTCATTTCTGTTCGCGTCGATTATATTTTTTTCCTTAATTGATTCATAATCGAAAATCAAAAAGGGCATCTTAAATTAGAGCCACGAAACTTCGTTTCAAATTCGAAGATGTAAAAACATGACACATTCTGGAAAACATTCTGTAATTAGATAAATCTATTTTACAAAGTAGGCTTATGTACTTAGATATAAAATATGATTCCTTGAGAATGTTACGGAAAGCTAAAAAAACCGAATGTCTGGAATGCGACTGCACTTATACTAGAATTTTATTCTAAGTAGTTATATCTAACTTTGTTTAAAGTCTATTATACTAGTCATAAATATCGTGCATTTTGTGGAATACAAAGCTCACAATTATGAGTAGTTACACGTTACTGATAATTAACTTAAAAAGTATTTATTTCGTATATCAAGGTACAAATCTCAAAACTATGCGAACAAAATTATCAAAGACTTTGATGAATTAAGCTTTCTTCACTTTACAAATCCATATCTCCGGCAGTTCATGTACGACACTTTTTATTAGTACATTACCTTGCATTGATGTCGCATAGTAGTGGTACCTATCGCAACGCTTTACATTTCACATCATCGTAACGTAAAAACGGAGCTGCATGAAGCGCAAACAATTGAGTAGAATTCTATCGTGTGCTAAACTATGGCATTTCACTACAGGACGTAAAATAAATACACATTAGTAGATTCAACTTGCTAAGAGAATTGGCTGTGAGTCATGAAGCTGTTTTAGCGAAACAAATAATGAAATGAAATACATTCTGTTAGCAACTATAAAACATGATGCATTAAAGATTAATATATCTTTATTTAAAGCGAAAATATTGATTTTATGTACAAATGACGAATGGTATAGAAAAGTTCGGCACACCGATATACTGAAATTATTCTCATAAATACATACGCACTTGATTGATTTTAATACATGTCACCACATTAGAAATTGGGGTCAATATATCCCACAGAAAATTTAAGTAAAATCGGTGGCTTGCTCATTCGTCGCTTTATACTTGCTCGTCAATGCAAGAGAATGTAGCGCTCTCATAACAAAATTGACGTACCACGGATAAGAAAGCTTTACGTAGAATCAATTGGGCCTTTTGTTTTATGGTATGTGCTTCAGCTCCAATGCGAAGATCCAAATGTTCACTTCCTGTAATCACAAAGTTTATGAAGGTGTTAAAGCTTTAGCAGTGATAAGTGGAATAGATATTGTAAGAGAGATACATACCTTGATTTCTTTGATGATCCTCTATCGCCACTATCTTCGCGAGATCGCTTTTTACTGCTGGAGGATGAAGAGTGACTCGATTTGTGTTTATCGTGCCTGTCGTGTTTATCACCCTTCTTGGGGCTAAACAAAGAAAAAAAATGCATGTCAGAACACCAACTATATATTTGTTTAATTGTAAGTCACCTGTGTTTGGATGATTTGGAAGGAGATACTTTCTTGTGTGATCCCCCACTCCGCGATCGATCCGATCTTTAATTGTTAAATCATTAAAAACAATATGTTAACCTATCTATATATTATTTCAAGATAAACTATGGGTTACCTATGTTTATCGGATGATCTTCTGTCTTTACTACTAGATGAAGATTTACTTTTTGAACTTGAGGAACTCTTGTGCTTTGAATTATGTCTGAAACAATAATTTATAAAATTGTTAAGCATGTTGTGCATTCAAAAGTGCCTAAAAAGGCTTTGCCAACAGTTTCACTGACCTATCTTTCGAGGGTGATGGTGATTGTTTATGGGTACCCTTCTTCTTCTTAATGGAATTGTAATCATCGTGGAAACGATCTTCCCCTCGTTCCTTATCCTCTTCAGCCGCTTCACGTTCTAAATCTGACCAGTCTTTTCCAGATTCTTCTGAGCTACCCAATTCCTCCTCTGTAATGATGAATAGGAAAAATAAAGATGTCTGTAGCTACGAAATATAACTAGTAAGTGACATAATATGATGTATTACCTTCACTGTCAGAATCCTCGGAAGCTTCCGAGTATTCAGAGTCATCATCAGATTCTTCATCACTGTCAAAGTCCGATGGCTGAAATAAATCTGACGTATTAAACAAATACTAAAAATCTATATTCATTGAGACAAATTTTACCTCATAAGCATCATCTTCTTCTTCTTCCTCGTCTTCAACTTCGTCGTTCTCTGCATCACTTTCAGGATCCAAGAAAGTCCATCCGCCACTGTCGAAGAAACCCTCTGGATCATCTGTGATCGTTTTCATAATCTTTGTCCAATTCAAAGACTGAACACCTTCTGTGTATCGTATGTCACACGAACTACAAGGCAAATAAAGCAATACAGCTATAGATCCACACATTGTTCACACATTATTAATTATTAAAAATGAATATACTTTAGCCATTCTTTGACATGATCCAGCATGTTCATAGGAATGGCATTAAGCATTGCCACTTTTCTATGGTAGTCTTTGAAGACAAATATCATATCAAAATTCTTTAGGTGGAATTGTACTCTTTCAAAATGAACAAGTTCAACATCTTCCAAAGTGATTACAAAAGGTGGCTGAAATTGAAAGTAAACATGTAATTTCAACTATAGTATAGTACTCGATATTTATTAGATATAAGTAACTAGTTGTACCCATTCTGTAAGATTGACCAAACACCCGCTAGTTGGTTGCAAAAGAACTGTACTTCTATATGGTGCGCCAGGAAATCCAAGTTCTCGGAATGGAGTGTCAAAATCAATTTCTTGTTTCGTCATACTCTCGACCTAAATAAATACATTTAACATTATTTTAATACCAGTATGCATAAGTAAAAAGTGAATAAAAATGTTTCACCTTTTCGCAGAAACTGTTGAAAGCTGTTTTTAACTTATGCCTTAATTCTCTTTCTGATTGTTCAGCAGCAAGATCGTCACGATCATGCATATGCTGGTGTTTTCCTAAATCGGTAGTAATTTCACCAACTTCTGTGTAAAACTGTACATCCACGTGTTTCTTCTTTCCAAACATTATTGCGTGCTGGAATTAAACAGTTGTTGAAATAAATTTGCTATATTAAAGTAATATTTAATAGGGAATACTGCAAATGATACGTACTTTCAAATGGAAATGAAGTAGTATTATCATCTCACCATCACAAGGTTGAAAGAAGGCATTTTTAATATTATTGTACAGAATGTCAACTTTATCACCACGAACAGAAGTGTATCTAAATCCATTTGTATGAGCTTCTAAAGTGCCAGTCATTCTTTTTGAAACAATATTTGGCCGAATGTACAAGTCTTTTAGTTTCGGATTTCCCTTGTTTTGGGATAATATTAAAGTATCCTGTTTTACGAGATCTTCCTTTTCCCTTTCTTCAGCTTCCCTGTTCTTGAACTTCTTTTGAACTTCTTTAATCAATCTAAACGCTGTGTTTAAATTAGAGGATGGTGCTGAAATTTCACCCGGTTCTTTGGTGTTAGTACTTCGATATGTCCTGAAGAACAGAGTGCAAAAAGACAAAATAAATTTAGAATGAGAGCAGTAAGAATCAACAATGAATAATATTAAATTTATGTTCAAAGGATTGAATACTAACACTTCTTTTACAAATGTAGCATCAGGTTGTGGATATGATCCACCTTCATTACGACCCATGGTTGCACCAGGATGAAAGAAATTTATTCTCAAATATGTATAATCCCCTTCAACGGATTGAGAAATATTCTTGATAGTTGATATGTGAAAGGGTACAGGAATACCAAATATTGGTAAAATCACTGTTTCATATTTCTTGTCTGAAAATAATACACGTTAACATTATAGATATTTACAATTGAACATATAGAATAAAAGAAGTACTGACCAACATAAAGTTTTAATTCTTTCACTTCTGGTTCTCGGGGCATGTGACTTAAACTCTTGTAAGATACTGTTGATTTACGGATTTTTTCTTGCTCTTTGCCTCCAGATTGCTGAGCTAATCGAGCTTTAGCAAGTTCGTTTAATTGTTGCGCTAGTTCTTTTTGATGCTGCTTTCTCTTCTCTTCCGAACTATGTTCAGTTCTTAACTTAGACTCAATAACCGCTGTTCTCTTTCCACGGCCAAGGATTTCGGGTTTCGGGTCATTCTCTTTACCACTACCTTCATCATCTTCTTCTTCTTCTTCATCTTTAACATAAATTCCTATATTCTTCACTTTCTTCTTTGATGGTGTCAAGTTCGAAGCTGGTTGATCCTAGCATGAAAATTTGTTGTCATGAAATAATACTTATCCTAGTAATATAAATAAAGACTGGTATCAAAAATTTAGGTACCTCATTCACCATCACAGTATCTCCTATAAAGAGAGCATATGTTTTCCCTTCTTTTTCAGTTGCCTCTGAATTGGATAAATTAGCCAATCCAACATTAACATTAAACACCATGCCCTTTTTCACGATTGCATGAGTTTTTGGTCCGATTAGCAAAGAACTCTCTCTAAATTCAATGCCCATTGCAAACCCAAAGTTTTTCGTAAGATGGTCCAACATATTAGGCTTCCCATCTTTGACAAATTTAACACCTGTATCGTATACATCGCTTATTTTTGTTCCTGCTACCAACTTTTTGAGAATTTCTTCTTGTAATTGTAAGAGAAAGTTATAGTTTTCCTACAACATTTCAAAAATGTGTGTATCAATCTCTCAGAACATGTTGTGAATATTTTAGATTGAAAAATGATTTTTGATCGTACCTCAATTATTTTCGTAGGATTAACTAGCAATGTTCTCACAATATTAGAACAATATGATTTATATCTTGCTCCTAAAGAGCAAACTATAACACCAAAGTGTAATGTATTCTTATCACTGATAACGCTAAACTTCAATGAATAATTGCCACCACTTTGAATAATCGCAGGGTAACACATATCTACTTGTGAGGAATCTATGCTAGTGCCTACATATTTTTTATTGGTAATGGCTGTATCCACACCTTCAGCAAGTTTTGAGTGCTTAACTTTCTGTTATACAAATAGAAATTTCCATTTGTTAGATTACATTTGCAATAATATTCTTGTGACTTCTCCACTATGATTACCTTATCTGAATCGATTATTTCCATGATCTGATCTTTAAGATACTTTGTAAAAACATCTACGGAGACCATGCATGCCTTTTTTATAGTAAGGATTTCAGTGTCTTCTTTAGGACACATTACATATGCTGCCGCAGCACTTACATCAACCTAAATTATTAAGTTGATTCATTAGTTAATATACTTGACACGTGATTCTCTAATCTATTACTTATATGTCAGGATATTGCTTAGACGTACAGTATCAAATGACTCTGACTTCAAAACTGATCTCCATGCATCCATAAAGCTGCCTGGATAGTTTTCTTTAGAAAATACACCCAAAGTTTTACCCTTTTTACTTTTCTTTATAACCTCGATAAGTTTAGCAAAATTTGCTTTGTCTTCATCAGTCTGTGATAAAACCAGATAAACTATGGATTAGTATATACAATGAAATATAATTGTAGCTTGTGATTAATACAAAGATACATACCCTGTCTCTCATTAGAAGTTTTACTGGAGGGACACCAGTTTGTTCGGGTTTCTCACTCTCTACTTTTCTTAAGAATTCAATTTTCTTTTTGCTCGCCAGAAAACAGATGGAATCTTGTGCCACGATCATTATAGTATCAGTTAGTTCGTAACTTAATAGCCATGTCTAAAAAAGAGTGACAACTGTTATACCTAATGGAAGCATTGTAATTAGGTACATAAAATTGTACTACATCTAAAGTCATTTTCTTAGTTATATAATTAAAGTTGACTTTGGCTCTTGTTTATAGTCATTCTTTGAAGCAGATAGAAATATATATCATAGGTGATATAAATGAAGGTTTTTCTAATATTCTAACAATATGCAACAACATCCTACGTTGAATATTAAAGAGTAAGTTGAAGTTTGGATTTTTGTTAGACAAAGAAAGTAGCGTTAGGCTATAACAGTAATAGCTACTGATTCCTAATAATGAAAGAGAAATATTGGACTGTATACTTGTAATGCTGTTGATTTGCTATAAACGATGTCCTCGTCTGTGCCAACCGCAGAGACGAGGCAATCCATTTTACTAAAGCTGTCATCTGTGCCGACTTCGCCATCCTGCAACAATAAACAAATATTATTCAAGATATTATGTACAGTATTTATAAATGAAGGGCAAAGAATTCTTCAGAGTTTTTACCTTCCAGGCAGCGTAAAGCCGCTTCATACGCCGAAAGAACGTATCTTTGTCAAGAGATACGTTTGCCATAACTTGTTTTCAAAGTACCTCAACGATACCACACGCGGCCGTGAAATCAACTCGACATAAAATTATAATAAACGCTCCCAGCAGAAAAGATAACGAACAAAACCTGCAAACCGTGCAATCGTCGTGAGAGTTATCACATTTTCCCTGGTAATCTTTGCGGAACATGCAATACTATAAAAATTCGTTCTTTGATGCGGAGATGGCGGGATTTATAACCATACACCGCAACCGTAATCCACAAACTACGAGCCACGCGGCGGGAAAGCTTTTAGCAGCCACTGCTGAATCGGGATTCAAGCTATATTTCTACCCCTCGTAGCAACCTTATGAACTCAATTCTGTAGATAACTTCGCGGTACATTTTTAATTGTGCAACAAAATTTTATGCGAAATTTCTTCCGAGATTAATCAAATTTTTGCACAATGACTAATGCTATAATTATAGCTAATATTACTAATTAAGTATAAATAAGTAAATGAATGTATAAAATAAAATATATTTTTTTTCAATTAAAAATTTTTATAATTACAAATAAATATTATATATAATTACATTACGTCATAATAATAAATTGTGATATAAACTTATAAGATATGCATAGATAAATATCTTATTTATCTACATCTACATATGTATGTAGGTATATCAAAAATATATATGTATATATATATGTGACCACCTGTTATATCCCATTTACAGTCTACCTATGCATACTTCAATTCTGTGCATTGCGTTGCATGTGTGTGTGTACATGCACAATGGATGGAGTATGCGGAGTAGTGTGTCCATTAACCATATCGTGTGTGTAGTACTACGTGTATTCCTGTACACGTACACGCGCAGTTTTCTTGATCGAAGCGTCAAACTTTTCTTAGTTTTAAATTAAATTTTAATTTACCCATTTCCACTCAAGACTGTGCAAGGAAACTGAAGGATCCGTTCACGATTACAAACTAGCTACTTGGCTTAATTGAATCGCTATTATTATGTTGATTTTCCAAGTTTCAATACATTCTGAGTGGAAATCGTCGATGCTGTTTCTTGATTGTTCCAATTTGTTTGAGTGTTGCCTTATATGTTAATCAAGTGATAGAAGTGCGCTTTCTCGGGGCTAAAAACCATTTAACTAAATGATCTGATCAGAAATAAATCGCTAGCCGATGAAGAGATATCAAAACGCGATTAAACTCGCGTGGTTGGTGTCTCCAAATATTGTGTCAATTCAAGTTCGATGCCGAGAAATATGAAAAGGGCGTTTAAGAGGAAGAAAGTATTCCTGAAACTTCAGCTGGAGAATTCGTGCCTTTCGATGTTTCTGCAATAAGAACTGCTTAAGAGCTGGTACAACTTGGCCGTTCTTTTTCACGTTAAGTCTGTAAGCAGGCTACATTAAAAAATCGGCAACACTACTGGCACAACGGATCATGAATGTAAGTGTCCATAATACTCATTCTTCCGTCATTGATTTGTAGTATAACCCCCGAGTGTATATCATTCCAAAGAATAATATAATCCCACAACCTGTTTGAAAATATTCATGTGCTTCCAATTGCACCATGTATACAAGTACTGTAAGTGGTAACTGTAGAGTATCTTTGTATCGCTAATAAAGCATTTGTTTCGTAAAAAATGCTTTTAACAATTGAGTTGTGGGATCTATATATCGGTATAGAATTTTATCTATTAAGGTTGCTCTTTCAGATAAAACTAATCATCCACGTAGATTTATTTATATAATGTACCCAATTCATGGTTATCCCAGTAAATTGATGCACTTTGGAAATGGTCTACACAAAATTCTTACAGTTTTTCTTCCTGAATTTACTAGTGTATATTGGCCTACGTTTAAGCAATACAAATGCAAACACACCACAATCACTGTCAATATTTAGTTTTGAAACGGATAATTTAATAGAATGCTGCCCCATATTTTTACTTCTTTTATGTAAACTATTTTCAGAATACCCTGTTCTACATTGTTCTGGTATGCAGTAGACATGAAGCTGCTTATATAACTGACAGTAGTTTACTTGCCCCATGTACCAAAGACTAGATTTTCAATGACATCCTCTGAATGTAATCAGTTTGAAACAGCATATTTTTTGTAATTTGGTTCTGATTGCAGCCAGAATTAATTGTGCTTGCTAGCTTATTTTACATTTGACACATGAAGCTTTAACATAACCTGGGGCTCATACCTTGCTGATATTCAAAATTGTTTGACATAAACCTGCAACTGTAAAAATCTACAATCTATCTAAAACTTAAATTGTATAAACGACACCGTGTTCCAGAAGTCATTTGTATGACTTTCCATTCTTATAACTCTCTCATAATGTATACCAGGATATAATTACTCTATATAATTTATGAATCATTTGCATTATACTGCATTGGGGAAACTTTTGTGTCAGGTGGTCAGCACAGCGGAAACCTGCAATCAGGGAGGTGGTTGACACGCTTTCACATCTTTGAAATGATTGAAAGCGTATCGCGTCGAGCCTTGAGTGGCTCCAGTGGGAGCTACCATGTTCGTGGTGCCGAATTAGCTAGGAATAGGAGATTAAAATCATTATCTGCCACTGTTATATTTCTTGATGATACGCAGCATACATTTCAGCTAGATGTAAGTACAATAAAAGTTTACACAAAATTTGATCAATGTATGTATTATTGACATTAATTAAAATTATAGAAAAGAGCTAAGGGTCAAGTACTTCTGGACCTAGTTTTTCAACATTTGGAACTTGTTGAAAAAGATTACTTTGGATTACAATATGCTGAAAATGGAGCTACAACACCAATTCCTTCTCCAGATGTTATGGTAGTTAATTGAAGCTTCAGCGTTTCCAAATTATATTTTGAAGTAGTATATATTATTATGTAATTATATAATTTTAATGTTTCAATTACTCTAGAGATGGCTGGATCCTACTAAACCTGTAAAGAAACAGATCAGAAGTAAAGGTAACATTAAACATTGAAGATATCTTCATTTAATGTTATTGATTATTCCGAACGAATAGAATATAATGGGCATTCTTTTAGGAGGGCAGTTTTTCTTCAAAGTAAAGTTCTATGTTTCTGACCCTAGTAAATTGCAAGAAGAGTATACGAGATACCAATTCTATTTACAATTAAGGAGGGATATTCTCCAAGGGAAACTGCTACTGCCACAAAGTACTGCTTGCCTGATAGCAAGTTATACTGCACAATGTAAGAATCTAATGATTGTTTTATGGCTACAAAGAATTTTAACATATCACTAATACATATTGAATGGCAAATATAGCTGAATTAGGTGATTATCATCCAGAGGAGCATGGACCAGGGTATTTGTCAAGACTCCAATTAATTCCTGGTCAAACAGAAGAGATGGAGAAGAAAATAGCAGAGTTACACAAGCTTCACAAGTCTGTTTCATATATATAATTTTCATCCTTTTCAATATCAATTTATAACTTTATACTCTTTTTATCTTTTCTTCAGGGGGCAGCTACCAGCTGATGCTGAATATAATTTTTTAGACCATGCAAAAAGACTGGATATGTATGGAGTTGACCTGCATAAAGCAAGGGTATGAGGATTAATTCCCTTTTGTTTATAAGTTTTACCTAAACATTTGACATTAAATAGTAATAAATTTTGTCAGGATTCATCAAACAGAGAAATTCAGTTGGGTGTAACGTCCATAGGCTTAGTAGTGTTTCAAAATGGGATAAAGATAAATGTCTTTTCTTGGTCAAAAATAGTCAAAATCTCATTTAAGAGAAAACAATTCTTCATTCAATTAAGGCGGGAACAGGTGAGGTCACGTAAAGTAGGAATTATGGAATTATTACAGTCACTGCAATAATATCTATTTGTGTTACAGTCCGAAGACTACGATACATTACTTGGTTTCAACATGCAAACATATCGCAGTTCAAAGAATTTATGGAAGTCGTGTGTAGAGCATCACACCTTTTTCAGACTTCATAGTCCAAAAATGAGGCCTAGACGATTTCCTCTTACATTAAGCAGTAGGTTTACTTATTCTGGACGAACGGAATTTCAAACAATGGAAGATGGAAAGCATAGAGCCAGAGTAGAAAGAACGTTTATACGGTAATATTTTTAAATGTTATATGACTTACTGTCAACCCTAATTATGTAGTTACTTATGAGTTATATTGATCAGATCCCCTAGCAAGAGATTGGTGCAAGGAGTTACATCTGCGCCTATTATTGAAGAAAAAGGAAAATCAATCGCCCCACCGGCTAGGCCTCCCAGACCTTATGACAACAAAGTTCAGTCCCTTGGTGCTCGTGAACCACGTCAAGCATGGGGTGAAGGAAACCCGAGTGATGAGTTAGTTCACTAAATATATATTTATGTCGCCCAATATTCTGGGTATTCTGACACTTGTAAAACACAGTTTTTGGTTGTTAATAGTGAAGGTGGTTTCTTATCACGTCGGGAAGAAATAAACTCACATACACAAGGGAGTGCATTCTCTCCCATCCTTGGATCTAGGATGTTAAGCTATGCTGATGATGATACAACTGGTGATAGAAATATCTATGATCTTCCTGACTATAGTGAACCAACAAGTTCACCAGCCCCTCAGGTATTTTATGTCAAATATCACTTCTTAAAGTAAAAGTAAACAATCATCTCTAATTGTGCAACATGTTTACTTAATCCAGTTGGTAGATGATGGATTAGTAACAATAACTCTAACACCAGATGATCAAGGCCGTTTTGGTTTTAATGTAAAAGGTGGATTAGACCTTGATATGCCTATCTTAGTATCAAGGGTAGCCCCAAATACACCTGCCGACCGTTGTTATCCAAAATTAAACGAAGGAGATCAGGTTTGCTCTTTTCAACAATAATTATAATACGTATTTCCATTAATTGTTTATGTAAATATTATCTATCTGGTAGGTTGTTTGTATAAACGGCATTGATGTAAGCGGGTTGTTACACGATCATGTTGTGAATCTGATACGGCAATCACGAGATTCTGGTGCTGGGGAACTTACATTAACCGTTAGACCTAATGCTTTATATAATGCATTAGCTGGGACTGATGAGACATCTGAAGAAGAGCCACCATATAGGTATGTAATTACGAACATTAAACTTAGAAGTAAACTGGGTACCTTCATAGACACATTTTTATTGATTGTCATTGATAGATATGTACCAGATGCACCGCATGCAACAATTGGATCTGATGCTTTGGCACAGTCCATGCTTTTGCTGGCTGATGGTTTAGCAAGTGGTGCATTAATAGCACAGTATGAGCAACTGTATAGAAAGAATCCTGAACTCACGTCCCTTGAATCGAAAAAGCCCGAGAACCAAAATAAAAATCGTTATCGTGATATATCACCATGTATGTAATATGTGTGTCTGATATTTTTGTATGTATTAAAAGAACTATGTAACAAAATGCATTATTTTTAGATGATGTTACACGTGTAATTTTAATGGGATCGGTGAATGGAGACTACATCAATGCCAATTACGTGAACATGGAAATACCTGGATCAGGAATAATTAATAGATATATCGCTACCCAGGGACCTCTATCTAGCACCGTTGCTGATTTTTGGCAAATGGTATTGGAAGCAGGGAGTACGTTAGTCGTAATGCTCACAACCTTGGTGGAACGTGGTCGTGCAAAATGTCACCAATACTGGCCAGCAGTCAATGAAACACTCACATTAAGAAATCTTACCCTCACGTCTACTGCAGAGAATGTCGAAGATACATTTATATTTCGCGAATTCATATTGCGTGATATTAATGTAAGTATATCGTAACGATATAGATCAAATGTAAAGTTTATTTTGCTGTTCACTAATTTGATTTTTTCCGATTCTGTTACCAGACTGGTGAGGAAAGAGATATCACACATATGCAATACTGCAGCTGGCCAGATCACGGCGTACCAAGCGATTGGCGTCAATTTACAACATTTACAGAGCGCGTTCGGGCCGCTCGAACTGGAATCGTAGAACCTGCAGTAGTACATTGTTCTGCTGGAATAGGAAGGACAGGTGTGTTGGTCTTAATGGAGACAGCACTATGCCTCATTGAGGCAAACCAACCAGTCTATCCATTAGATATTGTTCGTTCTATGAGAGATCAAAGAGCAATGATGATACAGAATGCTGTAAGTAGGACCAATACAATTAATCGATTTGTACTAAATCGAAATTGATATCTTCTACCGTATATTTCAGAGTCAATACAGATTCGTTTGTGAAGCTGTTCACAAGGCTTACAGTGAAGGAATAGCTAAACCACTTCCAGAATTTAGCAGGTGAAATTCATACCACCGCCTAAAATGTATCGTAATTGTCATTTACGTTATATTAACCGAAGTAACACATCATTAGAAAATAGTTTTATACTCAGACAATAATCTCCATGTATCGCTCAACAAAAGTGATACATAGTATTTAAAGTAGGTACCATCAATCGTTTAGAAAATGTATTTTTCATCCAAACATTTATGGAAAATTTAACTTTTCGTAATTTCGCGACATAACTGCATAGGAGAATATTTGTAATTTATTTTGCACTATATGGGAATCATCATTTCTCTTCTTCATCATTCGACAGAAATATCACAACGAAAAGTTAAATTTTGCATTTTAGCAGGTCTATATTATATAACGAGAAATAATTCCTTCCATCAGATACGATTATAATTTAAGTTAGCCCCAATACAGTTGTATTTTTGAGATCTTTTACATTGGACGGACACTGGTAGTGACGATGTTCATTTGATAAGTAGACCTTGAAATGAAGGTAAGCGAAAATAGGATTAAAGGAAACATCTAAACTGAACGAAAGTTCACCTTTTTGTACAATTAATTCTTCCATGTAATAACAATCAGCCACACAACCTCGGACGTATATATCAACAAATGTCATGCACTCTTGTTAATATGAGAGTGTATCTACGATTTTGAGAGAGTTATACCACAATGTGCATAGTTGCATCTGGTCATTTTGGAGTAACAAAAAAGACAATATATACAATAAAGTGTTCATTGGTGGTCGTCCTATTTGCTCAAATTTACAATGGGCGTCATTGCGAGAATCAAAATCTGTCCCGTATATACATATTGATTACCTAAGGTGACTAGATAGTGACTGTAAATATTCAGTTTGAGGCACGAGTATTACATCGTACTAGTTGCAATAAATATGTCAGGTAGATTCGAGAAAGTAATAGTTTATGTAGAATTTTCAAAAACATCCAAATAATTAGCTGAGGATATTGTCAACCATCTGGAAGAACATTTGTATTTGAATAGTATTCTTATTTAAATGTAATTATAATTTTATTTTAAAATTGCTATTAGTCTTGTCGCTGTATTGGAGCTAATAGATAGTTCATAGCTCAATGAAATTGTAAATATTTTTTTAATGCTATTTTACCTTAGTATATTCATTTGCGGTGATACTTTAGAAATTGTACAAAATTATCGTTGCCCGAATCTTGGAAGTTATTTTCCTTTATTGCAATCAAGCAAAAGAAATTTCATGCCAAAATATATTTCATCGCCGTGGATAAAGTGCGTATAATGCCGTACGCAGCTGACTGAAATATTAATTACATTTGCTTCGAGATTTTTAAGGATTTGTCACATCAATATTTATACCGGTCGCATAGTGTAGAACCATTCATATCTTTCATGCATATTACATTACGGCACGCATACTACTTTGTGTAATGTAAATGGGTCCACTCTGCAAGAGGAGAGTTAAATACTAAGGAAGTTAAAATTCGAAACCTTGTGTATTTCGATTGTACTTCACGTATACAAAATTATTTATACGCTATATGCCAATGTGATAGATCTGATTTTTAAAGTTTTCGTATTACCTAACTGTAAACCAATCATAACTTTTTTGAAATCGATTGGGCTCTCCAGTATTTGGCTCTTGCGTTAAACATATACTAACATGCACGATAAGAAGAAAGCACAACCAGTATATTCTCAGTACCTCCTATGTTACCATTACGAAAAAGTATCTCCGTCAATAGTGCCTTGTACTTACGCATTCGAGTCGCGTTGGTGAAAGGGAAATATACATATACCTTTAGAAACCGTTAAACATTAGGAGCGTCATTAATGTGCATTACTCAGTTCATCGACTTTTAATAACGTTACGTTTTATTTCCATGTACATTTTTCTGTAATTATTTATACATTTTTCATAATTTATCTATGAACGGGCATGTAAATACATATATGTTTTACTCAATTGCAATTTTATGTATTATTAATTTCACATTCATTAATTAGTTGAACGTTTTACCCATAGGGCTTAAATTTAACATTATCATATACCTTCAATTAGTGTTAATAATTTTATGAATGTAATTAAAAACGTATTTATCTTTATGAAAGTTCGAAAATCACTGAACGAATTGTGTTCATCATACTATTATCTGCGTGCCCTGTCGATGAACTCAATTTCACTAAAGAAGTCAAGAATGAATACTCAAGAACTTAAACATTATAGACGAATAGATATCGTCAGTGCTGTCTCCAGTAACTCAAGACATGTTCATCAAATCTTTTAGATTTATAACTCGTAGAATCATGTATCATATTTTATGTATAATCAACATATGTACATAAGAGTTTGTACTAGTTCCAAAAGATATCTTCGCGTCCTTCGTAACGTCCGTCATATTTACCCCACTCGGAAGTAAAATTGTCCGTTTTGCGTTTTTACTTCAATGGGTCAATGTATAAAACAAACAAGTACAAAAATCAGCATTACGTATAACGCTATATATTAAATAGATGCAATGTTATATGATTGTATGATATACCAACCATGCCAACGGCATGCGTAATTTCATATTAAGCGAAGTCCAGTGCCACGAATTTTTAAAATACAGTCAGTAGTTGTCTAGTCTCTTTTCTTTAATTTGTATACCTAAATTACAAAATAAAACCTTTTTGTAATAATGCGTGTTGCAAAGGCTATCTTTATTTAAAGTGGTTACTGCTTTTTTGATGAAATAGTATATACATTTAACCACAGCTTGTGTTGCATCACTAACATATGATTATTGTAATCGCTGTAGTTCTAATTTGCAGGACGATTTACAAGTTAAGAAGAAAGGTCCTTCTTGACCAGGCAAAAACGTCGATGGAACAATATGATACGATCCTGCAGGTATGTCTTCTAGTTCCGAGTATACAAATCCAGACCTAAAGATGTAATTTGTATTAGACTTTTCTGATAGATGTTACGATGCGAAATTTGTTTAATATTTTGTATTTTACCGAAATGGTCCGGAACTCTTTGTCTTAAAGGCATTGGCAGCCTCAGGCTCATTTAATACAACTGTTATAATGTCGAATCCAATCTGGTACTGTTTGGGGCCTTTCATGATAATTAATAGATAGTTATTATTATGTGAACTTTCCAGCACCAGTTGATAGCGAGGATTATTTTCATATGTTGGATAATTCCCACATCCACCAGCCGTAATACCTTTCCACTGACCATCAGTAATCTAATACCAATTGCATATAACGTTAGCTGTTATTATACAACTGACATATGAGTATTTCAAAGTTGTTTCGTCCAATTTCATAATATACATACCTCCTTCTCATACTTATGGTACTGAGGAATCTTTCTTAGTGTAAAGGGACATGTACCGTATGCACGTAGTGTATAATATATCGTAGTAGTCTTCTCATATTGAGAAATTACTAAAGTGTATCGGGAGTCACTTTCAGGGTCAAATTTTATCTTACACAAATAATGTGGACTGTTTTTTCTTACACCATCTATGTATGGTGGTGGATCATCTGTAAAGGAAGATAACAAATTTAATATAGCATTTGCAAATTGTACTTATTCCATTTGGTACACCTACTCGGATAATACACTCTTTTCCCATCATTGCGATAAACAAGTACTGTTATATATTCTTGATTTTCTCGAAAATCTGCAATATCCGTAATATGCCTAGTAAGTAATATCCATATTGCCCCTGTGATGTTTCCTTGCACTTCTACCATAAACTGTGGATTATCACCATAGTTATATGCATCCTTTACAGGTCCAACTCCTGAATTCCACATTCTGTCAAAAACATGGTTTTGGTTTTTACGCTTATAATTTGCAGGTGTTTATGTTTACATATCTTGCAAATTATATGTCTTACTGATGAATGCAATATGTGTAATTAAATAAGCCTGGATCCCAATTTAAATAGAACACGTCAAAGAATTGGCAAATACTGTCATAATCAATCCAAAATACACCGTTATCAAATTGCGAAGCGGAATCAGGATCATAATTTAACATTTCTCTTAATTCTCGGGTCCAATGTATTGTATCGAGTTCTGAATAGTTTCCTCTCCATCGCAAATGAGACCATGGATTCTTCAGTTGCAATAATCTCTCGCCCTGTATGTGAAATAGAGTTAGATTCAACAATAGTATTATTATTTTATTATTTTTGATTCTATTGAAAGTAATCATACATTTACACATCGAACATCAAGCACTGCATATGCATGTGTCGGTACAAGACCTGTCCTATCAGCATCGGCATCCGACATTTCGCCAGTTGCCACAGTAACTAACACATGCCCTTTGTGTAACCGAGAAAATAATGTTTCAAATAAACCATCTTTATTAAAATCAGCTTCACCAGGTCTTATGGCCCATCTTTCTGGTACCCAACCAGTAAGAGCATGTAGATCTATATTCTGCATTATTATTAGTTATATCTTATCAATAAATTCATGAGTAATAATAAGTACATTAATTTATATAGAAGGAAACTCACACTATGTGAACCAGGAAAGTCATAACCACCCATAACTTTCATATATGCCTTCTCAAGTAATGAAACCCACAGCTCACCGCGATTGCTAGAGTAGGAACAAAGCAATTGGTTCGACCGGCTCACGGGTAATAAGTCATCTATTATTACTTTGCGTGGAATGCCATTGATGTGTAATTTCACCATGTACTTTCCTAATATTAAATCCTTATCATTTAACTTCTATGAAATAAAAACTATACCAATTGTATAGTTTCCAGATTATCAGACATAGAATGATATAATGCAGATGTATAATTAAGTCAACTATGAGTGAATTATATTAGTCAATTAGTTAATTCTTACCAAATGGATTATAAACTGGTTCTTTATTTCTGTTTTTGGGGTAGATAATAGATGTTATAAGTTTCCTCCCAAACTTTTTCTCGTACTGGGCACTGACAGCCAAAGATGCAACAAAAGAACAGTCTGATACTACCTGTAATTACCAGATATAATTATATAATAAATAATGCAGGCATCAGTATTATCTTATTGTTGGTATGTGTTCAACTCACTGTCTGTTTAATACTGTAGTAATCAACATGGTGACCCAAAATCATTTTGGGATCAGAGAATAACTCTTCTGGTCTGCACCACCTTGCGAAATCGGGTTTCTGCTTTGGTGCCAACTCTAATAGACCATCTTTATCACTAAAGGGCAAGGCATACTGAAATTTTTCATGCTCATCGATACCCATAAATGGTACAAATTCATGATCATTGATGTGTGAAGTATGAAGTAAAACTCTTCTTTCTTCCTCTGTATACTTTGTGCTACCACCTGTTACTTTTAAATGTGCGCTACTACCTCTATGAAGTTGTTGTCTTGGTGTCCTTACTAAAATTTGTTCACTGCTTACAGTACTTTTTACAATTACTTTGCTCGTATATCTACTAATAAACTTACCATTAGGATTAGTTGGTGTTGCTTTTAAGGAAGGTACATTATCGATATCGTTATCTAGACTTGTTTGAGGCACAGGTGGTAAATTTGCAAGCTTTGATAATAAATCATCATTTGTAGTTTGCGGCTTAATGCCTTTTAACGATTCTGCCCTATCAAGAGCAAGTTTAATTAGAGAAGTTAATTTTCCTTTTATCTCTGCATCTGTTGTTCTCTATATTAGAACATTACATAAAAGATTAAATCACAATGTACAAACAATATAGTATAATTTGTCATATTCTAGTATGATATATACAAGCACTTACAACACGAAGCCCAAGTTCAGCAGCATCGGTATATAATTTAACTGCAATATCTTTTGAGCCAGCTTCATCCGCATCAAGACCCTGGTATACAAGAAACTTACACCGCTGTAACTCAGATTGATGCAAAGGTTGAGCTTTAAAATGTTTCTGTTCTTCTTCGTCAACTAAATGATTAAAGATCATTATGTAAATATTACAATTTTGACATAAATACAATTCATAACATACTTACCGAGCTGTTGCAAAGCTAATATTCTATCTTTATATTTACATAACTTTTGCTCATGACTCTCATCCAGTTGTAATTTCCCAAGGCTATTTACAGCAAGTTTGTAATAATACAATGCTTGTTTATGCTGCCCTTTACCATCGAATTGGACAGCCTTATAGGCTGCAACTTGTGCATCCTGCAGAGGCATGTTATTTTATTGTCACCAAAAATGACATAAGATGAATTTGGTGTTTCACAATATTTCGACTGCACCTGCAAATAATGTTTCGTTTTCATAACAATAAGAACTGTATGGAAATGGATCATTTTCCTAATTTGCGAAGCTTACACATCCAAAAAATTATTATTTAGAATTGTGTAACATGGTTCGAAACCAAATTTCACATTAAATAAATTGCACTATGTTATTCCGGCAATCTCCTATTTCTCTGATATTTGATATTTCAACTACATGCAGTAAAGTGGTAGTAAAGTAAGGTGACACATCAGTGACGTTGACTGACGTCAAAAAAGAGCGGGCATAGCGTCTCCGCAGTCTGCGCTCTACTCAGAGCTGAGCAGAGGTTAGATAGCTAGAGTGTTGTTGCTTTCATGTGTATATATGCAATGTGAAAAGTACTTTAAATAATTATTAATATTTGACTGAAACGCTAGGTACATTTGTTTTTTGTAGACGAACATTGTTTGACAATATTATATTAATCCTATAAAAGTTGTTTACGAGTGCAAAAGTTAAATAACAGCAACTGTAACAGCAAAATTAACAGGTCCCACCGAGATTTGAACTCGGATCGCTGGATTCAGAGTCCAGAGTGCTAACCATTACACCATGGAACCTTGTGGCTCTTCAATTAATATTAGGTATTTCAACCCGATTTTTAATCAAATGCAGCGAATAATCAATACTTCAGTTAAAATGTACAATTTCGAATCTTTGGGAGTTTAATTTATTTTCGCGTTAAGAAAATACAAGCATAGTTGGAGTATGTAAATTTACATTCAAATTACGAAAATATACAGGTAGTGATATCAAATATTTACATACACACATATATGCATATTAATAATAATTTTCTTTCAACAAAGAAATAAATGCAAAATGTAAAATGAAATGCTTTTTCTGGATGAGAATCCAACACTAAATGTAACAAAATGATGCAACCAAAATATTATCGCAACTATTGGTGACTGAATTTATTATGAAATATGCATTAATTCAAGTTCTCAGCTTCCTTGTCAGTTTCCTTTTCTTCAGGATTTGTTTCTTTAGCCGTACACACTTTCTCTTCCTCATTAACTTTGCTTTTATCACCACTCTCCTTGTCTGAATTCTGAATTTCTTTCGGATTTGATTTCTGCACAATAAAAAAAATGAGTACATGCTCTTCAATCTACTTAAAAGTTAAACATAGTACTCACGTTTACTTCACTCGCATCTCCTTTTACATTACATATCTCCAGTAAGTTGTATTTTTTGAATTTATAGTAATTAGGTGCAATAGACATAAGACAAACACCACGTATAACTTCAATCACTACTGCAAGCTCTGGATTTTTTAAATCTGCCTTATTCCCAGGGTTCTTTTTAGATATTATTTCTGCCAAATCCTGGATAATATGATCCCTCTGTATATTGTTATTGCTATGGCGGCTATAACAATATGATAGAAACATTTCTAATAATTTGTGGACAACGTGGATTATATCTATCAATTAACAAAAGGTCTTACTTAAAGACAATACTAAAAGTTTTTGGCTCTTGGGCGAAATATTTCTCCAGAACTATTTCAGCCTTTGTTTTTATATCATTCATGTATGCTTTACATACGGCTTCTATTGGTAATAGTCTTAATAAAAACCTGGTCCGTTGTTTTTTGGTTTCATCTAGCTCTGTAATAATTTTGGTCACTAGTTCCAAGGGATTTTCTAAGGTAGTCCTTATGAAAATAACATTCTTGACACCAGTATCCACCACCTAGTAATTGGTGATAGTCGAATGAGGAAAGCCTCTATTTGAGATTTGTGGCACACTTCAATAGAGTACCTGAAACCGTCTAGCTGTCATGGGCACTGCATATTCTGCTTTTAATTCATTGATCTCTTTAGTTAAAGCAGTTGAAATATCCTCTTCATCCTTATCAGGCACTTCTTCATCAATATCATTGGCATCATCTACTGCAGGGTCTTTGTCATTCTGAATGTCATAACATTTCAATATTTCAATTTTAGGAAATTACATTTGATCCGAACATTTCTTATGGAAATGTGTAAAACATAAAATACCTTTATTTTACTTGATTTGTATATTGTATCTGCAAATTCATTGAGAATCTTGTACGCATCACGTATACAATCTTTTTCTCGAAAATTGCACGTGCATAAGAACCCTCTCATTCCAGGTTCCAGCGTTAGCTGTTTACGCTTTTTCTGATTGCTTGCCATGTTTGTACAATAATTTCTTTTTCTTTTCTGGAAATCCATTTCGTCTTAATGCCTTAAATCAATAATACTATTACTCCTGTTCCTAAATGAAATTCAATGCACTCGATCGATGCGACCTTGCTTGTCAAATATTGAACAGAATTGGAGTCACTCGAAGTGCTCGAAGTATCAAAACAAACCGCACGTTACGCACCGAAGGTTATGTTTTGTTCAATTTGTTGGTTATGTAGCTGCGATATGGATCAAATTCTAGCCCCCAGATAGAATTCGCATAAGATCTGTATGGCGCATGCGCATAGATAAAATTAAACAAAATTATGGATGACAAATTATAAATCGACGATTACATTAAAGAATTTATTTTCTATTTTAGATTTGTGTAAAACATAAGAAATACATTTATTGTTCATTTGAAATACTATATGTCACAGTACAAATATTAACTTAGAGTAAATCTTCCATTAAGACAGTTCTCCGGACTGCATTGGTGAAACCCTCTTTATACTTGTACCACACACCGTGTTTTGTTAATATGTTTTGTACAGTTGCGCCTCCTCCGCTTCCTTGCTCTTTATTTTGATTAATTGTAATAGGTCTGCCGAAGAAGTCCTTGTATTTCTAAAAGATTGTTCTTGTTAAGCACTTGAATTACTTGGAAAATTCTTAGCATTGTATTGAACTTACAGATTCACTGATTCGGAAATCTGTTCTTTTTGAATTCTGCGCGGAGCTCGATGAATTTGATGTAGCATTTGGTTTCTCCTTTTCCTTGTCTTTTTCGTCGGAAGACTTGGTGGACGTTTTCGTACTATTTTGATTGGATTCTTTATTCTCAGTTTCACTTGTGATTCCCGTTATGCTAGCCGCACGCCGTAAGCGCTCAGCTTCTAACTCTTGAGCAATAATCTGTTTTACTGCGTATGCAAGCGGCCGCCTATGCTTACAGTCAGCGAAGGTTCCGATGTCGAAGATATCTCTAAACGGAGTTAATGAACAGTTATCTTAAATTCGATTGATTTTCATTACCCTATATGTCCTACTTACGGATCAAGTTTATATTCATACACTCCCTCAAGAGTTCTTTCTTGTACAAATGAAAGACCATATTCCAGCAAAATATTCACCAATCGTGCAATATCTGCACGTTCCTTTGCCGAGTGTAGGTGTCCTGATACTGTACGTAATTGCGGTGATAATAAATCTGGCAGAAATGGAGCAATGTCTGCAGCTAATGTTACAGTATCGCGGCCCGAACTTCGTTGGATAGCTATTAAAATACCAACACTTTTTGCAATCTTTTGATTCACCTGCAAAATGAGAAATTCTATAGTTGCAATATAACTTTTATAATACTCATGTTTAATACAACGTTATTGTTCTATTATGTACCTCATATACAATTGTTGGGTAAGAGAGCCTTGGGCTTCGTGTTGTCGCGAAAAAGATGTGACAGCTAACGAATGTGTAGTTGGTGTATGGCATTATTGACCAATTCTGATGTCGTAGTATGAGAGACATTACTTCATCATAAAATTGGAACCATTCTAGCGAATTTGTCAATTCCCTCATCTTTTCTCCACAGATTTCAGGATAATTATGAAATACTCCTTGGACTAATTTTTCCACCTCACCTGGGACCACACAGAATTTCTTCTTCATTCCAAAATCAAGTTTTAAAGATATGACTTACATACCACTTTGAACTGTTTTTAGAACCATCTTCACTCTATCTGGCATTGCAATTAATCCTGATCGGGTCATAGGAATTGTTAATATTTGTTTCCACGAGTCGAATAAATTTTTGCGACTGTCTTTGAGGGCAAAGGAAAATTTATCACTTAAATTAGTACTTCCCAAATATTGTAATGCTCCTAGACACGATCTTACATCGCAACCAGATATTTCTGCCAATTTTAAGAGAATATTCAGATTAACTTTCAGATTTTCTTTATTAGCTATTTCCATCAGCCTATCAGCTAATCTAGCAGGTGTTACTTCTGGCACAGGTATAATAAGGGCAGCTGCTCGAAGCGCTCTAAAATTGATAAGCACATAAAATATTTTTGTTCTAATATTTAATAAAACTAATGTATTATGCATACCTCAATGACGGTGCATATGGCTCGTTGCAAATACATATTACCGGACGGTGACATGTAGTTAAAGGTTTGCTCCCTTTTGCTTTCTCCTTACGTCCTTTTGGAGTTAGTTTACCCTGAACAAATTTTAGTAACAATTCTATCGATGCAGTCGGTGCACCATCAATCTCATCTAAAATGAGGCAATTTGGTCGTGGATTACTCCCCATTACCGCTTTCATTTGCGTCGATGCCAATAGTACCTGCCTGTATGCGTGTGAAATGTTTTTAAAGTTTGTACCATGACTGCTAGTGTAAATCATGTGCAATTACCGAAATGCATCAGGACTCCTCTCATCACTAGCATTGATTTCCACAACATTGTATCCAGCATGTTTTGCAGCTAAATGTGCTAATGTAGTTTTTCCTAAACCAGGAGGTCCACTAAGCAAAGCTATTCTATGAATAGGAAAGCCTTTACTATCCACTTCCTCCTCAACATTATCGTTCTTTAATTTTTTGTTTCCAAATAATGGAAATGCTTTTTTCTTTTTTTGGAGTACGATGTTTCGATTAAAAACCACTTTATCCCATAATTTTAGCCAATGTAAAAAATGTCTATTAACGCTTTCATCAGAAAGTAATTCTATATAAGATTTGGGTCTATATTTATCAACCCACAGTTCATATTCTGTGATATCTTCTGTAACTTCAGGATTCAATAGTTCTTCACTAGCGTGTTCAACATTTTTTAATATCTAATTGTCAAAAGTCAGATATATTTAACATTACTGTGCAATAATGAAATACTTAATATTAGTTTGCAAATGCATTTAGATCACCTACAATTTCTTCAGCTTCTGTTTTTAATTGGTTATATGGTACTGAAAGAAGATTAGAGATAGTACGACAACTAGTATCAATTTCTTCTATTTCATTCTTTAGTCTGATATATATGCGTTGTGAATCATAGGACCTTGTAAGTGCTACAAAATTCCAGCGGGGCACCCTTGTTGATATTGTTTCTCTGTTGCGATTACTGGAACAGGCATAGGTATATTGTGGAAAGAAATGAACAAATGAAATGCAATGCTATTAAATATAAACAACATACTCTTCATAATTCTTTCGTTTGGAAGGTACGCTTATATTTGTGTCATGGAATCTCTCCCTTGTCTCTAATATTAATTTGATTACATCTTTGGGTTGATCCCACCTAGGCTTTTTGTCTCTCGGCTCATGTACGGTATCTAGATTTTAATCAGTAATCAAGATAAGTAACTCAGAATAATAGGTAAACTTTACAAACCTATTAATGTAAATTAAAAATACCAAAATGATCAAAATCCTCTATATCATCAATGTTTCCAAATAATTCATCGTAAGATCGTTTTTTCGAGTTGTCAGTCGCATAAGCATTATTAAATCCATCAATTTGACTAGTAGAAGGTATATTCAAACCGAATCCGTTTATTTCTTTGCAAATTTTATTGTGTTTATCTGATTGCGAGGTTTCATTTATCTGATTAATATCCGCATCTTTCTTGTGATCAGTGATTGGCTGTTTGACATCCACTTTTGGTTTCTGACCTAATAGGAAGTAAAAAATACTCATACATTATTTGTTGAAACTACCAAATGTCTCAAATAAGCGTGCAACAATGATTTACTGCGCAAACGTAGTGTTAACTTATTCGATATTAAAGGTTAGATGTGGATACCTTTAATATCTCTTAGAATTTCATATTCATCTTCGTGCAATAAATCATATTCTTCATCCGGGTTTGGAAATTCGTCATCCATTTTGCATAGTTTCTATTTGTGTTATCAGCATGTATCAAAATAGTACTGTCATATTATATTACTGTATCACATTATTGAAGCCACACACGTTAATCACTTCTTGCCGTTTTATTTTCCCGCCATGGGCGAAGCAAGATTACGACTATATTACAACTTCATAGAATTCGAATCATTTACAGGAAAAGAAATATGTTATATGAAATTTAAAAAGATGTTTTTAAACTTATTTATTGTATACTCAAATATTTGTTTTAATTCCAAAATTCATGTGGAGTTGTATATATTTTATATATTTTTGTATCACTATTTCGCTGAAATGATTCTGCAAGATCGACCTTAATTCATCATCGATTGAGTATGTAGAACACGTTATTTGGGATGGGACATCTTGAAATTATTCTGCAGGCTTTGCTTTGCATGATAAAGACTATGTACGTTCTCATAGCCCCTCTTTCACGATTCGCGTCTGGCATACACGTTTCTCTTTTGTGTATCTATATATAATCTACGCCAAATGGTTTTGTATTCTTTTATTATTAATTTATCCCATTTGCAAAGTGAGAAAATGCCGGGGTCTTATAATAACACGCTTCAATATCTTGATCAACGACAGCAGGCGTTTACTATTATTTTTGGATACACTCTGTTATTTGTTTGAAAGTGCAGCCGCTCTATTTTTAAAGTTCTTGATCATGTAAAATTGTACGTGTGTGCGGTTTGAGTGCTTCTGCGTTGCCTTCCTTCTGCTTCCTACCGGCACTCGAATATATTTTCGGCGCGTGTAGAACCGCGCCAGTCTGCGCGGATCTTTGCGCAAGTAAGATCATCGAGAAATATATTGTTCCTTCGCTTGATCTCCCACTTAAAGAATGTCGAAGAGTGTCTAATAAGTTTCTTCCCACCAAGAAACCCGTGTCAATTTTGTCAGTGACATCGTTGACCCTGGGCGATAAACATGCATGGTCACAGACCGTGAATCCGCTACCGTAAAACTGACGATCAATAACTCGCACGGTTCGCTCAGTATTACGACTAAACTCGGTGGAGAGCGTACCGCGAAATGCGTGAGTGAGTTCATTGACAGTGCTTTACACCCATTTGTAAATAGATACATATAATTAGCATATAGGAGACTGTGCCCGCTAGTGTAACTTCGTAAGATTGTATACAATAGTATAACGAAACAGCCGCTATTTGTACCTATAGTAACCGGATGACGCGAAATGTTTGGCACATTTGTGGGATACTCAGCATACTCGAGTGTTGGACTGGTGCGAGATATTATTTCTATCGACGTACTTTTGTTCAGCCTATAATAACATAATTATTATATTGTTACGACATATCCCAAATGAAATTACAGACTTAATGAAGCATGCAGACTTCTTCGACGAAACGCAGTATTGGCTGTATTGGAAAGTGCACCACCGGTCTGAGCAACCAAGAATTGGATCATATAACTGACAATATTCATAGGACTCTTACTCATTCAAAGGGTGTGGAAATCTTTAAGAGGTACCTCAAGAGGCAAAACCTTCGGGACAATCTCGATTGTTTACACCTGTACTTGACTTGCGCGGAATACATCAATCAAGATAAACGTTCAGTGTAAGTAAATGAGTGGAGGAAAGTCAATTATTGAGGTATCACAAGAATGTCGCAAACTAACAGGTGAACATTATATATATTTTGTAGTAATTCGCAAGAATACGTGGAGACTCTCGCAGAGAATGTAACCAATGTGCGAGATTTGGCTGAGGACATAGAAGGAGTCCCAGCGATTGATAAGGAATTAATGCAACGATTCAACGAAGTATTAATTAGCGAATCAAGATCCGATATGATTGGCATTCTCGAAGATACCCGAGATCGAATGCGTGACCACTTAAGACTGATTCACGAATCATTTAAACGATACGCCTCCGAACCCTGTCCAATGACCAAATAGTATTTTATAATACACTACATCACCAAAACTAATAACCAAAGGAGGATTTACGTTAATTTAAATAAAATGAACTATTTTCTAATCGGCGCCGCTATATTTTTTATTCCCTTTTCCACCTATGCTGCTGAAGTCTTATGATATTTCACTATGTGCATTAATAAATATTCCACTCACGAGCTACTCTCGAAAATTTTACTTTCAAGTTCACACGTTTATAGTTACCAATATATATAGTATAAAAAATTAAAAGAAAGAATGAAAATCGTAAGACCCAGATGCCAGACGATGTCATGGGCACAGTGCGCGTGACATTCTCCTTGTAATAATGGGTCCCCGTCTCAGGCATAGCGTAGAGTTTGCGCAATTATATTCTATACGTATACTACGTGAATCTACTCTATTTTTTTATACTTTTTGTCTTTTATCTTCTTATCGCCGATATTCGACACGTTTTTGATACATATTTTTTTAATAAAATTTTTACATTTACAATTTTTCTGCAATTTCCTGACGCATGTATTGACATTTCGTTACTTTGGTAACGTGTTATTGGATTGCACCGCTTCATTAGATCTTTTAGGACTGATTGTGATACGTCGGTTTTCAAGCGTTGAGCATTTTGTATATTTTATAAAATATAATGTCGAGCTGTACTGTAACCTTTGAGAAACCAGTACCACACATAGGTATCGTATTTAAACTATTTACGATTTATAATTAATGCTATTTAAGGTATAATGAACATTGCGCCTCTTTTAAAGGCTTATCGGATTGGTACTCGAAGCAGTGGGAGCTGCAAAAGGTGACAGATACCAGGCGAACAGATGGATTTGATTTGCGAAACTTGAGCAGATTTGCCCGTGCCGAGACTTTAGTGAAAACAGAATGGGATACTTATAAGAACAATGAACGCTTAGGAGATAGGTGTGCTTTCCGTCTGCTATGGGGAAAATGAATTATGAATGTTTGCATTGCTTCAGTGAGAGAGAATGTAATATTTTTAGGATTGCTGAAGTTTCACATTGGAGGGACATTCTTCAGCAACTCTTAGACAAATTATTACTAGAAGCGAGTCTCTTAGATGCAACGAAAAGAGATATCGCTAAAGAACTCGAATGGTTGAGTCACCCCTTGCAAGTCATCGCGTTATGTATTTCAATGCGTGATTGTAGAAGGGGCACGGAACTTACATACGACGAGCCTGATACAGAGTTAAAAAAGGAACTTTGTTTTCTGGAAAATAATAAACGTCTTCTTACCGAAAGGTAGATTACCCTTTTATGCTTTACTGGTCTATGTAAAAAAGCTATTTTTATAGTGCTTTCAATATAGGGCGCAGGCAACTTGGGAAAAAGCGAATCGCTTACACGAGTTGAGATGCAAAATTCAATCGGATATAGAAAACAAGGCTGAATCTATTAAGATTGATCAAGTGAATCTTAGTTTAGATCGCACATCCGCAAATATTACTTTCAAGCCTAATGCACTGATAACACCGAAAAAGTAAGGTGTCAATTATTCGTTTTTATGTATGTCGCACATAATATAATATTTTTGTGCCGGTATAGTGCTTTGACATACGACGCTTGGCTCACGCACTGCCGCAATGCAAAAGTTCTGGCAGATAACGAACTGAGTGATACGTTCAATTTTCGTGAAGGTGTAAACACATTGATGCAACATGCTAGAAGCGATTTTAAGACTCAACAGGATATGACCGACTATAGTCTGAGGAAACGGATTTATCAAACGCAAAAAGCGAAGACCGAGCTGGAATGGCAAAAACTTAAAGTAAAATGAGGAATCTGTCTCTTGTATAATTGAAATTTTAAATCGGTAAATCTCTGATGCTATATACATAAAATACGAATGGCCACATTAGGTTCAAAAGGAAATGGACATTTTGCAAAAAGAAATTGCTCGATTGGATGATGCCTTGGATCATAAAATTAATGCAATCAAATGTGTTGAAACAAGACTGGAAAATCGCAGATATCGTCCTGGTTTTGAATTATGTAGCGATACGGTAGAATCGGGTTTGAAGAATGAAGTGCAACAATTGACACAAACAGAGATGGAATTGACAAACACGAATAATAGTGCAAAGTATTACTATATATTACTACACATATTGAAAATCGCAGTAAAAATGACATGAATTTTAATCTCTTTATAGAGCCGCATATAATGGGTTGGAATCTTTACTCAAACGGCTTGATATAAACTTAGAGGATAAGCAACATTCGTTGGCAACTGATACGATGTGTTTGAATATGATGGCTGCGCTAAGCTCGTCGGATAAAGCAGAGTAAAAACGGTGGAATAAAATGGGTTATTTAAAACTTTATTTGAAAATTATACAATGGTGTGTAGATTATGGTATATGCCTAGCTGTCGTCTGCCTATCAGTGCGTTTCTGTAGAAGTGTCAGATTTTGCTTTCATTAAACTATATTCCGTTATGAATGAGGTGGTTAACTGGGCTTCCAATGTTTTCACAGCTCTTCGGTGCATATCCCCTACTTTCTTTGGATCTCCATGTTTCATTTCGAACACGATAGCATTTATCCAAACTTGTACGTTATCTTTTCCGAATTGTAGCATTGCCAATTCGTGTGTTTTCCGAGCATGTTTTACTGATGGTTTGGGTTGCATAAGCTCAAGTTCGTACATTTTTTTATGCAGTTCCATGCAGAAGGGTGGTTGCAAACAAATATCATTATATACTTTTCGTGCAGCTTCTATACCCTTTTTAAGAACAAGCCACTCGATATATGCGATCTTCATATCCTGTGCTATATTTGCTGGCGCTTGTAACGCGTCACGGAATACGTCTTCAATTTTATTTGCATTTCTTGTTTGTGCATCTATTAAGCGAAGTCTCCACAAAGGCAAAGATTTATCGCCCAAAATTTTAGTTGCCTAAAACATAGATTGATGCTATAATATATCTTTGATTAAAACCCTGCATACAATTTAATTACCTGTTTGAATACTTTTGCAGCCTCATCTTCCTTGTCCGAAAATAAGAGGAATCTGTACCGAGCATGCCAAAGTCCAATGCTGTCGGAAATATTCTCTGTTGCTGTTGCTAAAACTTCCAACAATTTTTTGTCCGTATCTGCATCACTTTTATCACTACTTAACACATTTATCTGCAGAATAATGAACGTACTATGAAATAGATATGATAATTTAAAAATAATTCTGTATATCGTATGTCCGTATTATACCCAATGCAAGTAGTGTTTCTCCTTTAGTTTCTTTGCCTGATATCCTTGACTTAGCGCGATTTTTAATAATTTCCTCTTAAAGTTAGGCAGAGGTCCTTCCTTGTCGTTAATTTCTATGAGGCAATCTATGTAGTAAGACCATATTTCTTCTGTCTTAATTTTCTTTACTGCAGTTTGATATACTTTATTGCACGAAGCAATGCGCTCTCTTAGAGTGGTTTGTTCTGGCGTATCAATTTCCATTGCATCATCAGACAGATTAGTAGGTTGAACTAAACCTTCTAGTTCCCTCCTTGCCATGGTATCCCACATGAGAGGCTCATGGGCATATTCTTCAATCATATCACTGTAATATAATTTATTAGCCAAAAACATTACTTTAAAATACAATACTGCTTTTATTGTACTAACCAAATGACTTTTGTTTGAAGTTTTTCTGTGTTCTTATAATCTTTTAGTATATTAAGAACTTCAACTATAAATTTTATATCTTTCATGTTTTTGGAGGCTTGCTGGTATATGACATAAGCTCTTTTTTGCGCAAGAGACATATCATTATCTTGCTTCGGCTCCTCAGATTCTTCTTTTTCTTCTTTACTCTCGCTTGTAGGTCCATCATCATCTAGCTCCAATCTATATAATACCATGTTTATACAGATATTGTGTGAAAAGATTGAATTCAAATGACAATACTTACTTAAAAGCATCAATATACAACAGCTGTGAGGTAGGATGTACATGTAAGCCACGGAACAAAAATTGTCTTGCAGTTTTTTTGTTATCATTCTCTTCCAGCTCCCACTTCGCTGCGATGTGCCAGCACTTTGGCTTGTCCTGGTGGACTTGCAACATTCTACCCAGCATATGAGTTACATTGCTTTGGAATTTCTATTGCAAAGTTACATTTCTTATTCATAGCATTACAGATAACTGACATAAAATCTATATAATTTTCCACTTACAACATGTTTACAAAACTTCATGTAAGCAATCCAAAATCTGATGTCATCTTGAAACTTAAATATTGCATCTTTGTACAGATGGTTCATTTTATTTGCTATTGTATGATCGATATCCGACTTCTTTTGCGAAATTCCAAATTTCTATAAATAAACAAACAATCTATGTAAGTCATATAATACGATCCTTAAGGTTTAAAAATACACGGATAACATACATCTCTTCGTTGCCTCACGAGCTTTAAAAGATCCATCTCATATTGAATGTATCGAAGGTAGTCTTCCTTAGATTTCGAACGCCGCTGGATTTTATACTCGTATTCTTTCAGCTTTTTGGCTATATTTCTAAATAACATATAAGAATCTATATAGCCCAACAATGATTCTTCATGGAAAACAATGTGGGCTCATAACCTCGCAGACATACCGGATTTCATTTTTATCAAATAGCTTTATTCTCTCCATCTGCTCGAGCTCAGGGATCATATCCTCGACCCGTTTCTCCACGAATTCCGCCATGGTTGCACGATTTTCTTATAACACTATAGTTTAACACAAATATTTCACGTTTTATTCAACCAAATTCGAACTATTCAAGCGCGTGTCACATGTGTTTCTTTAGTGCAGGCCTGTTTTCTGGATTTGTCAGCTGTGCCTGACCGCCATGGCTCTTGCGCATGTGCTTCAGGCGTCATCACAGTCGGTAAAGTCAGTGCGATCCGTGCTCCAAAAGTTGTGTTCTTTATTGGAGCAGTTCATAGACTTTCACGTTCCGTAATTCGTACTTAATAGTTGTGCGCACTGGGTATTATTAGTACGGCTCAAAGTACTGACACCCTCGTATATCAGTTTGTGCGAAGTTGTAAGACGCGCGCGAAATTCAATTCAAATTTTATAGTTCGCGTACGAATGAAGTACTGCTCCGGCGAAGCGCAAGATGGCAGCACGGAGGGTTGCGGTGAGTCGACTCGGCGATCGACACCGTTTCGTCGTCCATGATGGTTGAGACAGTATCCGCGATTTGCAGTACGTTATCGTGAGTGCGCGTTCTTATTATCGCCCGTTTAATTGCAAGCAAGGCACATTTGCGGTATAGAAGGGTCCCTGGAAGAATGACGAACAGTCCCACGTCGATCGTAAGTGGTGACATTGTCCATTAAATATTCTAGAGCCAGGCATTCGGCGGCTTGCGTTGCGGGTTAGGTTACCAGTTGAGGATTTGCGCGCTTATGCGGCATCCCTTCGAATTCTATGCATCGGCACGCGCCGGCGACTGTCCATGGACACGCTTTTCCTCATAAATTGTATCCAAGTCACAAAAGGAGCTCGCTCAGAGTTTAATAGTAATAAAGCAGGACGTGCGGCCCATGTCCCACAGTCGGACAACGCGCAAACGCCAGGAAGAAGTCGTTGCCCACTTACGTCTGACGTCACGACGCCTCATAGTGTCTGTCACCTGTTTCCAAAGCCAGTGACGTCACAGGCATTCGTGACGTAGCTCAGCATCAATGCTCTGCTGGTCGTAACATCTGTCTCTGTCTCTGTTTACTGTTACGTATGAGACGATTGCGTCAGGATAACTACCGCACGCATCCTACCCCGCTGCGTTCACGTACCTCGTACCTCGGTGTTTGGATACATTAACTATACCCTTTCTGTGTTTGAAATCAAACGGTCGTAGTTCAGGCGGTGCTGCAATTTAGTTTGCTGCGAGCCCGTTCCCTAATGCTATCGATTTTAATTGGAATCAAGGACTATCCGGACTTTCCTTGATCAAAAAAAGAATATTCAACCATGTACCGGTTTTAAGATAGATCTACTTTATAGGCACATTGAAGAATTTCCAAGTGCTTTGTACTGAGAACGTATTTTGTTCGCATACTTTCGATCACTTTATGCGAGTGACAGTGTCGAAAGTCCGTGGTGCCGATTTATGAAAATTCGCTTTAGCAACAGCGTGTTCTTATTCAGCACTTATCGTTAGGCTAAGGCTAAGGTATCGGGGTTGGCGCGCGGTTGAGAGTAGCTACTTTGACTCTATATTTATTCTCGGGTCGATACTTCATCGAGGAGTTTCGCCATAAATTCACTCTCAACACCGGGCTCCGTAGTACGATTCGGGTAATTAGCACTTTTTCTTCCGCTCGAGTTTTGCCATTAGGATTTCCATTCCAGCCGGAGAGTTCTCGAAGAACCTTTCTTAATGGAGCTTGTTTTACCATGCCGGGTTACTTCAGCGATATATGTATAAATAGATTCAAAATACAGACTCGGTAGCGATAGCAAACTCTTGCTTGCCATCCGTCCGTTTAAGCCGGTCATTACAATAATGTACGATATTATAACTTACGGAGACCATTAATTCCTCGAGGACATGAATGAAGCTGTCAAGCGTTCATGTTAATCCTTTGTGTTAATTAATGCATAATGCTAATGTATTCCGAATTTAGTAAGGGTCTATTCGCAATGTTTTAATGAGTTATCCCATGATACGCATGTTCTGGCAGAGGAAGTCGTCATAAAGCGAAGATAGCTGCTCATCAACGTGGGACTTGAAATTTATTATGTCGCGTGGAAGAGTTATTTTTAGCAACTTCATTCACAGGCTGTGTCGACTTGTCATTGCAAGCAAAAGCGGAAATGGGCTTGGCGAGCGTGACAGGTGGTTAACCAGATTAGAATGCTTTCACATTGAATGAGAGAATGAAAGACGGAAACGCTTGCGCACTGTATATCAGGCGCATTTAATTTTGTTTAGTTCTATTAAGGCAGTGTTACCGCCTATAAATTAGCGCGATATGTTGCCTCTTACTATTTTACACGTATTCGACTGGCTAAAGTCGAATTAAAATTAATTAGCAGACTCTGATCTATGCTTGTGGTATCGTAGGTGGAAAAGCTGTGCTAATGCTTTCATGCTTCGCTTGATTAGCGACATTCGCCCAATCCATTATGATCTAATTCGTATTTTACCCCGTGTGGACCAGCTGTTCCAGTTCCGATGTCGAGATAGGATCATGTAGGACGCGCTGCACTGAATAGCCACAATTGTGCACCTGCAGCTCGGTAACGATTATTGGTGCCCGGGACGTGTATACCGATAATGTTAACCAGACAACTTGTACGTCGCACAACCAGGCGCGCATTCTCCGCTTGTCGGCCTTAAAACCGCATTATGTTTTCATTAATAAATTCTAACGGAAAACAAGAAGCTGGATTACCAGTGCTATAATAGAAGGCTAGAAAGCAGCCGGAAGGCGAAACGGCATGCTCTCGATTCTTGGCAGAGTATGCGACATAAAAGATTCACAATGCTTTTTCCAGCCAATATTGGCAGTTCTTGATGATGTTCCATCGCAGGAAATTCTTGGTGCCTCGGGCTACACTGGAGTGTGACTCGACAGGGTATGTACGGGGGTTTCTAAGTCCAGCAGGAGCAATGTGCAGGAGCGATGTGTCGGTCGAGGGCAAGGCGAAGGTACACTCGGTAGATGGTAACGTGTAGGATAAACGTAACCTGTACTGGCATAGCCATAGGTTTCTCTCAAGGGGCTGTAGGGAGAGTGGGGTTGCTGGGGGCGATGCGTTTCATCATCGATGGTGGGCGAGCACAGCCGTGTTCTGGCAAAATTACGGGCGACTTCCCATTGTTTGGACACCAGAGAATTTATGGTTACGAGCCGCGCTCGCGGTCATATTCCAATTCACATGCCGAGATATTGATCTTAATTTGAATCTACTGGGCGGCGCCTTAATTCAGATCAATTGGCCCACCAATTAATTCCAGGGCGAGAGAGAGGAGAGAGAGAGAGAGAGAGAGAGGAGAGAGAGTGAGAGTATAACGGTCAATCGCTTGCCATCGGGTATAATTATCCTCGACAATTACAGTCGGGCGATCTCGTTCGAACGTAAAAAACATAAACAATTTTCTCGCGTGCGACGTGTGTGACAGGCAGGTTATTGCTAATATATCGTTGGAAGGGTGACTATGCATGCAGCATTATTTCACTGTTGTTCCGCCGGTATATCGTGATTTCAAGGGAACCCAATAAATATGTCATGCTGCCTGGGGCTTAGATGTCCTAGCGTTTGCGCCCTCGCAAAACATTTGCCGTAATATACATATATTTGTCGGTGCATGCTTTAAACCCGATTGACATTAAAGGCATAGGCACTCACGCACTACTCAGCCGTGCTCTGTCAGTCGAACTTCATCTCTAATGCCAATGTCTCTGTTGTAGGCATCCCAATCAAGTTTTTTATGGATGTATGTGTATGCTTGGGGCTTTATGTGTGCGTTTACCCAGACTAACACGTTATAAAGCGGAAGTCAGTATAAGCATTTCGATTCTTATGTATTTGCATAATTGAACAAATCGCCACGTGGTATCCTCGACTGCTCGGCATCTACACGTGTCCCCGTTGTCCCAAGAGATTTGCGTAACGCGTGCAATTCTTGAGTGAATCGTTAGCATAGTTGAGATTCAGGCTGTCGCTCGTGCATCAGTAAGAGGAAGTGATGCGCAACTTCTATTCGCGGCGTGTAAAAACGTGCCCGCACGTGCGCGCTACTCTATATGCAAATTGATGCGCACGCAGATTATTGGTAGATTATTTATGCCGAATTGTACGAACTTATTGCAGAATCGACATTTATAGCCCGCGAAGAGCACATTTGCATACAGTGTCCCACACATTCTGCAGTGGCACTTTATGCTTGGTATGAGAGATACCACGGGGACGTTTGCCGATTTGGACTCTTAATTAAATAGGATCCTGCCTGATTCTAGTCCGCATTTAAAACAGTGGCCGGCTATAAATGGATGGAATTTGCCTTGATCTGCCTTAATGAGGAGTTCCGCTATCTGACTGCACGTAATTGGCAGGCTAAAAACTGGTCATTCGTAATGCCCAGTTTCACGAATTTCATCCACATCGCGGGATAGACGAAATTGTAAAGAAGCCTTGGAAAATTTGCATAAATAGTTCCAAACAGACCGCAATTTCCTATTCCTGATTACGGTTCTTCATTCGGGTTTCTGGTACGAAGTGAAATTCGCTTTGAATTTCAGAATCACTTCCGGCAGTTGTTTAGCAATTGTCCCATTCGAATCGCGGCTCAAGTGGGATTGCTATTTGACGAAACTGCCTTTCGCAGTTTGCCGATTTGGCTGGCGATTTCCCTCCTTCATGCGGCCCTCTTCCTCTCGGGATTGGGCATCCGAGTGGAATTTCATTGCAGTGTTATTTACGAGAGCCGGCTGATTTGCAAGGGGCGAACCACCGAGCGTTTGGTCGCATTAGCGGAGTATCGAGATTCCGTTAAAACACTCTCGCCGCAGTTTCCAAAGCATAATAAAGTGGCGTGCACCAAAGCGGTACTGTGCATGTACTGTTGTAAGCGATACCGATCGCATGCAATGAAATCGCGGTGGGTTAGTTGCACCAGGCATGTCGGATTTACCAACGAGATTGTATATGTACGAATAATACTAGATCTTCGTTAAAAGATGAATTTCATAGTCGCATTAAATAAATATTCCGTTGCACGATTCACCAAAATGTCCTGCTCCATCCTGAATACAACTTGTTATAGACGAGTTAGAATCCTAGCTTCCAACATACACTGCTGTTGATATTTTTCAACCGAGCATGCTTGCCTGCTGTCTGAACGTTCTCTGCTCGCCGTCCAGATGGCGGCAGCCCATGCAATACCAGCTCTGTTATAGATTATAACATTCTCCGTGTAGTTACTCGGTTAAGGATGTCCCCAAGGTTTATTTTTCTGGATTGCCTTCATTCTTTCTGAACATCCAATGTCATCTTTTCAATTTGTCCGATAGATTCGTGTATTATTTCAAAGCTGGATTAACTTAGTAAGGATCAAGTTATTTGGGCCTTTGAAAATTCAAATTTATCCTTTATCCTACTGAACAGTGCCTCAATGAAAATTCCGTTGTTTTCGAACCAACGGAAAATCTCCCGAAGTATTATCTGTTGTTTGTTAGCACCAACAGCTCGACCGAAATCGGCCCTATCAATCGTACAAATATTTTCCCCGTTCGACGTTCTCCACGAGACAATATTTACATCTGCACCGATGTAGCAAAGTCCAACAAAATCATTGCGCGCGCGCGATACCCCCGCTAGGTGGCTACCTCCTTCTCATCTGTCCGTGGCCGACTTTTCGTCGGGCCGACTTTGTACCGAACGGCAGCAAAATCGCGCTCAGCACTAATTGCATTTGACTTCTCCTCGCCAAGCGTGATTTCGCATCCCAGGGGTATTATTTCCAACGGGCGGTGGCATTCCAGTGGTTTATTCGCGTGATCCGTAGTGCTTCGCGGGAGAGAGCATCATCCTCTCCCATTCTCCCCCCCCCCCCTCTCTCTCTCTCTCTCTCTCTCTCTCTCTCTCTCTCTCTCTTTCTCCATCGGACTTGCGCAATTCGATGAATTCCCGAACGAGTCGCCGGCGCCCGAGGAATATAAGCGACATTTAAAAAGCCATCGAATCAGGAATAATGAAAATTGGATTTCGCAATCACTGAAAGCGTGCTCGAGGGACGGTTTATATCGTTAGCAGGGGCTTTCCATCGCCTCTGTGTGTATACGGGGCATCGCTGGCGAACGAGCGGGCACGATCGCTCGAGTTAATCAGTTGCACGTGTCAAAGGTGAAGTGCATAACAAACGCGCAATCGAGTAAACAAGCTTGCGCAATGGGTGCTCGGTGGGCTCTAGGGTAAAGGTAAAGGCAAAGGTCGCCGAGAGCTTTGGAGTTCTGACTGCCTTCATGAGGCGGTTGCTTTCAGCATTGCGTGATTGCCGGAGATCATTATCTCTTTGCGCGCCGAAATCAAGCGATATAAATGCACATTCGGTAAAAATCATACGGCTCGCCTCTGGACCTCGACGTGTGTTATTATGTGTGGCTGCCGGCAGACGAGAATTCCGCTAGTGTCATCGCGCCGAGAATAGCCTCTGCTGCGAGCCGCGAGAGGAATCGCCGTCCCTTCCAGTCTGACATCATTTCGACGGACGGTGCCTGCTCCCTCCGTTCCTCTCTCTCGCTCTTCCTTCCAAGTCGAAGTGGATCTGCTCTTCGCCGACCGAAATATCCGCCACTCGATATTACTCGAGGTCGAGAACTTTTTCTTGCCTTTTAATTTAATGGCCGAGCTAGTCGTTGAATTCTTCGTCGATAATTATGATAAGCTGATACCTCACTCAATGAGACTCGATGCCCCTTTCTCTCAATGGACCAAAATCGACCGGGCTGGAATGCTATGTGTACAATTCTGCTGAGAACTCTCTTCTGGCCCGGAATTCATAATTCGGCAAAACCTCGTCCCCTTTTAATCGTGGTTTTAAAGCGTTCTAGTCAATTTCACTTCATTTAGATACTCTTCGCGAATTATTGTCACGTGCAAGACGCATGTTAAGTGAGCTCTTCTTCAACAATATCGCGAGGGCTCAGACTGTAGGGTTCCTTGAAATATTCAAGGTGCAAGGATTCTGGAGAGAAGAAACAAGAAGCTTTGACACTTTACTTGGACCCGTTGCGCAAGTGAATTAGACGAGGAGATGAATAAATAAATCCAATTAAACAGAGAACGTTTATCACGAGGGCAGGTGCAGCTAGAATTTTGTACGAAGCCAGGGTGAATCAGCGTGGAAGAACGTGTAACATGCCGTGCCGTTATACCGTTTTTGTCGTGCGTTTCATCGCACCAGGATCGCATCCTCTCCGAATATCCCGGTGTAAAATTATACGCGTACCAGCGTCGATTTGTTCAGCTTGACATATAATTTTTTCGTTAGGAAACCCCTTTACTTTCAGGCTCTTCCCACTTTCGATCACATCGTATTTGCGCTCAACGGAGCAAAATGATGTCCGACTTCGATCTCTAAAAGCAGACGGAGGAAAGTTGCGAAGCGAGCCTTCAACCGGTTGCAATTACCGCGCTCCTTGATCAGACAAGCATTACTCTCGAAGTTGGAAAGTTTATGATGTCGCCGCGAGGGGATTACTTGTCGCGCGTCTCGAATACTTTCGCGCAATAAACTTCGTCCCTCGGAGACTAGGAAGAGTTGAAGCTGGCAAAATTCGCCTTTGGCCGCTTAAACGGTTAAGTGCCCGGTCGGCAGCTTCCTAGTTACTCTTTTCGATAAGGTAGCCCAATTAGAAGGTTGTTCCAGAATTAAATGAAGGAAAGTTTTATTCCGTTGAGGACACGCATCACGTGCGCCCGCCATGCGCACGTGACACCGAAACACGGAATTCGGTAAACGTTGCACGCGTCTAATGAAAGCAGTTCACCGCACCTCGCTCCTACGAGTTATACGCTTTTTGTGAGCCGCAATACCGCGCAACGTTTTGGAACTGTTTTTACCCTGGCAACACGTGCAAAATTAGCGGTTCGGGCTGCGATAAAATAATACACACGGTGCAGGCAAATTCTTAAGTTACTCGTTCCACAGTTTCAGACCGTAGAATTGATCCATTAAAGAACAATGATTGTTAACACTTATTAAGAATATTGATCAATTACTTTCATGAAAACTTACTCTCTCTGTGTATGGCAAAACCCAATACACTTAGTTCAATACTGTCAGTCAACTGAACAAGAGCTACAATAGGGTCTAGTATTGCAATTAGAAACGGATGGTTTGCGAGGTTACAGTCTCGAGATTTCGAGTAGTTCGAATGCGACCACCCTCGACGGGACTCCGTTTGATCTATACTACCTGGACAATTGATTTCGCAATACATGCTACATAATATGCATTGTGCTCTAGCGAGACTAAGTTATCAGACAATTAAGGGAGTCGGCATTTAAACTATCCAAAGCATTGCGAGAAGTATGCGCCGGCAAGTTGAATCGACTGACGTTCGACAATGCTGTGGAGATATCAGTTGGTGGGTGGATCGGCATCTACACAAATCGGTATTTCGGCGGAGCGCTTGAGATTGCGGGTTGCATTCATTGGCAGTGGCGGCTATGGTAGGAAGCAGGATAGAGAGACTGGGCAGATGACGACGAGTCATGGATCGTGTCCTGGTTACACACGTGTGTGCGCCGCGCCTCGATGACGTGTCGGCTTTTCTCGTCGTTTTTGTTTTCCTCTCCTTCGCCTCGCATTCGTGCATCATCCGCAAGCCCGCCCCCGCTTTCCTCGATCGCTCCCATACCTTGCGCAATCGTTGATTGCGCTTTCCGTGATTCACTTGTAAATGCCGCGCTACTGTCACCGATCCTCTTCTGCAAATCAGACCGCTCGTTCTCCCGCCTGTTAACTCGGACGTAACCGCTGACAGTGCATCCCGAGAGTCGAGATAGGATGGGAGCGGCAAGATTTGCAAATGCAATATTGATGTAAGTTTCGGCCAGCAGAGAATTTTGAGGCCAGTCGAGAGTATTACTGTGCAATACGGCACTTGGAGCGAATGAGTTTACAAGCAGGCCTTCTTGGGGAGCGTTCATCAGTCAGGACTGGGAGTGACATAAAGGCCCTTCCGAATTGAAAGGACATTAAAGGTAATGGGAGTGTATGATCATATGAAAGGGAGATCGTTGGCAGCGAATGACTCAGACTCCTCTCTTGGTTCCTGCGCCCTCTCTCTGGCCCGTGAGCCGTGAGCTCAGGCCGCCTCGGTTTCTCCTTTACGATTCCACGTACTGCATCTGCATGTTAAGTTAGATTGGCTCCGGGAGAACTGAACCGTGAGCCACTGGAATATACGTTGTCTTCTCGCCCACCTCTCCATCCCTCCATCTTCCTCTCGCTTCCTCTTACTTGGAGATACGCCCACTCATAGAGATCGCGTCTCCCAAGCACTACCGTGTACCCACGTAGATAGATAGATCTGGGCGGGCGCCTATATTTGCGCGCTGCCGATATTTGCATATTTCAAATTATTTCGAGGAAGAGAGGCTAAGTGGAGCGTCGCTTTTGTGCAATGGAGCGACCGATCCGCGTGCCGTTCGTCTTCGTCTCTTCGCTTCTTTCGCTGCCATTCCGCTCGGTTCGTTTGCTCCGGATGATGGTGCACACGAGTGCCTCTCGAGCACCAAGTACCGGCGCGATTGATTTGCCGAATTCCACTTCACGTGTACGAATCGGCACTTCGCCGAAGTCGATCCGCGCCGGCTCTGCACCTTGTTCAATGCACGCGTGAACAGCCCTGCGTTTCCTGCACCCTTTTGCCACGGCACTCTATTAAGGCTGATTCATGTTGTAGGTACATTCAAACACTGCTAGGAAATAATACTGATGCCAATAGTGGACGTTTTGAACGTTTGTCACTTTAAAGTAATCGAGGCAAAAATAAGTTAATTTATGTTGGTTTGTTTGAGGTTGGTAGGAATGGGAGGATTCGTCATTACGTGTTTCGCGAAAATGTTATTAAGAATATTGATCGGATTCATCGTGTTCGTCATTTAAATGCCAAATTGCCGAATTGACGATTCTGATCCACTTTTTCTTGGGAACCAGTGTCTTTCCTGGTCGCTTCTCCCCCACACATTTCACACGTCGTTTCGTAGCTTGGGAAACAAATAAAAAGGAAAGCCTTTCTCCGGTGGGTAGCGCGCGGGCGAGCACGCTGGCTTGGCTTTGTATTTGCGAATTTGCACGCCCGACGCCCGAAGTCGTTATGGAGTTGTTTGCATGACGAGTTCTCGTCAATCCTCGTCTACGTGTTCTACCCAGGGAATGGTCTCGGGGCGACGATGAAAACTATGTGGGTTCTCTACCGTTGAAATGCTTGGGAGACAACGCGGACCTTCAAGTCTTCAAACCCATTTTCTCCATCCCAGTTCTACGAATTTTTTTCCTCAAGATATATTCCCCGAATGTTGCTATCAAAATTCAAGGAAATTCCATTTCTCACACTTCTTGTCAAGTTATCCTTATAATTGTGGTTTACTTTCACGACACGCGTCCCAGGAGTTTCGTGCGATGATTATTATTCATCCGAGTTACATATTAGCCTTTCCAACTATGCCCGTCTTCTTAAAGGATGATTCACGTTACGCATAGCTTACACTTATGCTTTGTTAAATGACGTCACACTCGCGCAGAAGTGTCATCTTCTAGCAATGCAGCCATTATTAAGATAACGTGCCTAGGAGATTCATAGAAAGAGGAAAGACTACCCGCGTCTCATCGCTTCTATTTCACATTCTACGTCATACATACATATACATTCGAGCCAATTCCTTTATTACTTCCTAGCCGGTGTCGTCGAGCGTGAATCTAGATTTTCATAATGCGATCATTTGTGCGGGCGAGCGAGCGAGCAACCCTGTTGCGAAGTCCACAATTCATGTGTCTGGCATACTTGGAGGGCGGTGAACAGTGGCTCTCTCGCTCATTGGGATAAGTCGAGATTAATGCAAATTGGCCGGGCTGCCAAACCCTCGGCATGTACCTACACGTTAACGCCACCAACTCGTCGCAATCCTGCCACGTCGATAATTTTGCATTGAGGTGTGTGGTGTCGGTACAATGTGAAGCGAGCTTTAACAGGAGACACTGGGCCAGCTGGCCTGCGCGATGTTCCTGTACTTGGCGCACACGTCTATCGAGCCGTGGCGAAAGGGCAATTGGACAATGTTGATATCGTAGTCCGAATTGACGAGGATCGCATTGATCGACGGTAGCTGAAGCTTGTTCGCTAGCGCATCCTCTTGGATGTCACCGGTTATCGGGTTCACGTAGGCGCAACGGGTTTTCGCTAGGACACAGGCGGTCGTGTTGACGAACAGTTGTGCTAGCTGGACGTCCGTGTTGTTGAAGCTGGGAAAGAGACGTATCGCTTCGCCCACGCACTGTCTGATCTAAAGAAAGTAAGGGTTCCGTGTAGAGCACTATAGAACACACCGGAGAATACAAACCGTTTCCTCCCGCGCACAGTTTGGAGAGCCAACAGAGAGGGTGAACCATCTAACTACGTCTACGTGCATTATTGTATTAGCGAAAGTGATTATTGCAAGTGCGGGGGGGGGGGGGGGTAAAAGCTGTTGCAGTATATCGAATACTTTCCCGGTGAGTTTGTCGGGACCAATGTCTCTAGACTCCCTTTTGCTCATCGTGCAGTTTGTTCCTTGTGCTCTAGCGGCTGTGATACATGGCTACAGGGTAATGATACAGATGGTCGTTGCGAGAAGAGAAAGCGTAATGTGCAGGACTTCAGATAGGATCCCTCGAACCTTTCCGGTCTAGCAAACCTTTGTGTCTGACTCGCGAGCAATGAGTCTCTTGGATCGATCGGTTCCGCCCCAGGTCGTACAGTGATTGTCTGGACATTCCCTTCTCTTATAATACAGACTGCTCTCGAGATTGGCGAATATAGTTTCCAAAATATCATTCGATCTCGAGGACCCATTCCGGGGAATAATCCTCTCGTTTGAACTCGCAGTGCACCCTGCGGTAACATTTCGAACCATTCCTTCATGACTTCTGTACACTATGTACAATGTTGATGGCTGCTACAAAAGTCTAAGCATCGCTAATATACAGCTCAGTGGGATGGCAAATTAAATGCACACACGTGCCTCTATGTACACACTACTGTAACCGATGTGGGGTGCGAGGGATGAGAATCAAGGGTGCCTGATGTAATTAATACCGGTTGCATGGTAACCCTTTGACTTTACCAGAGTATCCTTGTTGACTTGGCGAACGCATTCGAGGAAGATGCAATATATCGTCGTCGGGCTGACTCTCGCGTTAAGGGTTGCGGTTGCATTCTGCCGACACAAAGTACACCATGACGCTGAAATCTTAGCTCACACCACGATGGTGTGAGCACTAATTTAATACTTTGAAGATTAACTACTTTACCAGCATAAAACTGTTACTGGTCTTTAAAGTGTTGAGGGAAATTAGCCTGAGCTTACTCTTAAGTATTGTTGACAGTGCTGGTAGTCGGTATTGTTGAGGTAAGTGTCAGCGCAGCTTGACATACCCAGCAACATGGGATATCCAAAGGGCAGATTGTTGGCCCTGGAGAAACAGCCGTAGCACGCGTCCCGCAGTGTCTCGACCGAGCCTTGTGATTCATTGCACAATTGGTTTAGTAGTTCGGGAGTTCTCACCCTGGAATAACATACAGAGTGTCGCGCATTGTCTTATGCCACTCTCTTCCCACCTCCCTCTTCTCTATAAGATGAACGCGGCTCGCAACTCAATTGTCTATTAACGCGGGCGCTCTAACTTCATTTAGCTCTGCTTGCCAGCCGCAAGAAAAGGATTTACTGTTCAAGTACGATCGAGCAACAGCGGGATTGATTTACGAATATACTGTTTGATGGTGGTGAGCGTTCCCAGGAATTTCGAGAGGCTCTCTTGGATCACGGATTCCACGAGACTGGTCGTGCTGACTGACAGCAGTATCGAAGTCCAGACGAGAGTTGGTTTTGCCATGGCACTGGGTGACGGTTGCCGGTGACACTCTGTCTGTCATTGCCTCGGCCACCTGCTTTATACTGTGATTCGAATCTGATAAGCTAATTCACGGACGTATTGTTCAACTTTATTATACACAGAATATAACTGCTTCCGACAAGCACTGACTCATTTCATATCAACGCATTCAATGATTTCATTTGATTTCAAACTGTCCTCCCTGAAGGATTCATGTATTTGGACTCCTACAAAACATATGTCCGCTTACCGGGTGTAATTAGGTCAGTGCCAGCAGTCAGTATTCAACTATATGTTCTCCCTGGGCAGTGATAGGAGAACGTGTACGATCCCTCATTACTAGCATCTCGCGCACGAGCGTGACACATGGCACTATCGTTGTCCCATGAAAATGGACCGTGAATAGGAGATCTAGGCCACTAGCGAGTGCGAACTCTATTGGAAAACCTGTGGAGTCAGGCAATCGCTAGCGGATACGATCTGTCACACGAGCTCTATCCGTCTATCCTAGTTATTACTTCCAGATTCATATGTGTGAGTATTCCATATGCATGTCACACATTGTATTCATTTGCCGACACATCTACTAGTTTGGTGACAAGTTGACCATCCCGCGTTTGCCACGTGGCACGCGATGTTGCGTGTGCAAAGTGCAAACACTCGCCAGTTTACTTGTCCCGGCTGGGGAGGCCGGTGAGTTCGAAGGTAAAAAACGGCCGGCTTCTTAGCCGGACACTTCCGGAAAGAAACGCGAGACTGAGGTGGCCGGGTGGCTTGGGTAGTTCTAGGATGCGTTCGACGGGGCACATTGTTCATTGTACATATCTATATGAAGTCTTCGTACATACACCTATCTCCTTCTCTCTCTCTCTCTCTTATCTCCGACATCGCACTTAGAACGTACATAGTGTTGCAATTCCACTCGAATTGCCGGCTGCCACGTGGCATGTAACTGTGACCGCGTTACGTGTAACGAAAACTGGAAATGTACCGCTTTCCTGGCGAATAACGCTTGACAGTTTTGCGCGTAACTGGATATATGTATCAGTACTTACGTGGAGGTCATAACATGAGAAATTAGTCTGATTTTTTTCAACTGCGCACTGATAAACACACAATTGCCGTGTTCAGTTTGTGCATTCAGCCCTGAGGCGCCCTTGTTGTTTAGTACACGTTCTGCGTTTAGGGTAATTTTCGGCGGGTCAAATTGGCCATTACATTCCAAGCTGCACTTCGGTATGTACGTATACCGTAAATGCCTTGGGAAATGCTGCTCTTTCCCCAACCGCACATGACATACATTATAAATATGCTTGGCAAATGTACGTTCCTTGCCGCGGGAGCCAATTGTCTCATGGTTTCGAACGGTGTGAGCTGTAGTCGCATTATGAGTGATACATTATAAGGTGCGTCAGTATAGCAGTGGAACATGTACCCGCAGTGTGAACTGGACTTAATGCTTCGAGCGTTAGTTACGTTAGTAGCATCTGCGTCAGGCCCGGCAGTGCGTGTAGAGAAAATGAAAAAGCAACGGACTTCTCTGATTTCACGACAGGGGAAAAGTGGGCCGGCGGCGTGTGCGTGTCCACGGCGAGACGCGACACACGTGCTACGGCTATTTATACAGCAGACACTCGAAGAGCTAAACACGAGGACAGAGTGCATGTACGAGAGGAGAGGTGATCAGTGGCTGCATGAGGGATCGCGCTCGCCACGCTGCAATCCTGCGCGTACCAGAATTAGAATGACTCACTCGGGATTATTTGGGTTTATGTAATTCGAGAAATTCGACGCGCGGTCGCCGTCGGTGACGTGCGTCCTGGCGTCCCTGCGTCACTGGCTCAACAGCGACACACAGTTTCTTCTATTTCGCGACGATCGGTGTCACGTTGCATCTTCAACCAACGTTGCTGACCGTCTGACTTTTCCTCGGTGCGTACTACTGCGGTCTCGGTAACCGCTCTTCTTTTCCCGACTCTGTCGCCTCAGAGACCTCTCCTTGTACATTCCAAGGGGCCACCGATCGCGTGGGAGCCGTCCGAACGGGGGTTTGAAACAGTAATGTATGAGTAAAATTCCATTTGCTTTACTAGTGTGACTAATTTATTTTGCTGTTTTTCTCTTGAATTGACACAATATTATAGTAAAAGTAGTCGTGCATTGTGTTCCGTTGGCAAAACGAATGAATTCCGTCCGGTGGGAGGGGCGGATTTGTTTTAGAAACCCTTTCACGTAGCGCGAGTTGGGTGAGGGTGGAGAGGTAGGTATCGTGAGGAGTGTCATCGCCACTGGATACTTTCCAATTAGGAGGGCAAGATTTGGCGCGGGTTCGTTGATTCGTTGGTACTCCGCAGGAAGAAGGTGGCGGCGCCCCTTTATTGAATTAGACCCCACAGCGAGCGGCCGAACGACAGGCTGTACACCCAGTACACTCTTGATTAAGATTCTTAATTATCGGTATCAACCTGGCTGGGAGAGTTGAGAGTCTCAACTTCTTGCGTTCATGCTAAAAGAAATTGTATCGGCAGGGATGAGGAGGAGGAGGAGGAGGAGGAGGAGGAGGAGGAAAGGGAGGAGCGGCAGCAGCCGGATGTTTCTTATCACGGCCAGATTAGACGCTGCATAATTGAGCGGAGAACGATTCTCGGCTACGGCTTCAAGGGGGCGAGTTAAGACGCCGGATAAATGCGATTGTCTTGCGCAGGAGGCGCCCAAGAAAAAAGCGAAGTAGATAACTTGCAGAGAACTAACTTCCAACGATGCAGATTTCAAGTGATCAGAGCTGATTTATTAATCAACTTAACATTTAATGAACTACAGCAGCCTCAAGGCGCGTTTCGTTGTTACGAGTTGCTTCGCAAGAATTTGCCGAGTGCAGTAAATATTTCATTGGTCCTCTAAGCCCGCCTAATTTATATGGTGGTTCAAGTTTAAACGTGATTAGCATCGCCTTCCGAAACGAGGCCGTGCATAATTAACGTGCGAGTACCGAAGATCGATAGAGGAGCGGTGGTTGCCGTATTATGGTTTTGCTCTCACTCTCGCCCATCATTAGGATGAGCCACTTGAAAGGAAATATTTTCTCTGTATTTGTCCAAGCTCGTTTAAAAGAACAGAATACAGAGGGCAGAAACAATGACTTTTTAGTAGCAACGCTCTCAATGTACTTTCTAATAGGGGCCTTTTTCGTCGCTGCAGTTCGACATGGAGCTGCTTCCTTTCTCATTACGAAGTTTCACGGCTGATTCGCTTGCCAGCTGGAATCATTATTCTTGTTAGTCTCGACACTTTCGGGATTCGTTCTGGTTAGCACACTGAGAGAGAAACAAAGAGAGAAGGGATCTTCTTTCAGGAAAGGCTTCCGCCGGACCTGACGGACGAACGTCTCAATTATTTTCTCTTCTCAGGGCTATTCTCTGTTGGACGGCCACGCCAGCAGCCATCTGATGAGTGCATTACTTCGACCCGGAAATTGGTTGACATCCCGTGGTGTGTGCGCGCATTAGCCCCGCTATTCACCCCTCCTTGCTCTAACGGGATTATTGTCGAAAATGGGCATGGGGCAAGGAGAGAACTTGCTATCTCTATGCTATATAGAATAGAATGTCTACTTGTACGCTCCCCACATACTGCTTAATCCTTTGTCCTGTTTAGACGAGAGGCGCTTGGAGTTTCGAGTGGAAATATTGTTGAATGCCTGACGTAAAATTGCTGGTGAGGATTTCCAACAAGATCGTTAATACAGCTGGTCATGCTCGGTTGAGACTACATGCAAGAATTTCTTCCTTTTCGAAAGACTCCTCTCACTTTTTCCTAGCAAGCTCCGTTAATGCTCCATTTCTTTAGCCATATTCGCATTTTAATTCCATGCTGGGGAAGTTTTCCTCGCCGCAATCCCTCAGGACGCGAGAGCTGCGAGTGACAACTTATTAGCCGAGACAGGCGTGCGATAAGCACGATCTTAGAGCGCAAGCTTCGCTTTGATTAGTCGAACTCATCTAAAATCACTTTAGCTGGCCGTAACAGCAGATGCAGGAGCGCTCAGCCTCCGGTTACGGACTGATGGAGAGAACGTTTTTAATTTAATCCCACTTGCTCTCTCAGGACGTCGAGAGTCTAGAGATGATGCCTTGCCCCTCGTAGCTCCATTCGCTTCGCATGTACATATATATACCTCATCAGTTAATGAGTAATATCGATCGATGGACGCTGAAAATATACCAACGTCATACTCAAACAAGTAACATGCATACGTGACGGGAAATCATTCTAATCTTGGAATTATTTCACTGAATGGATTTCGACCTGAATGCTCAATTTCTTATTTCATTAAACCGTATGACGATTTAGCTTACGGCTCCTATGACAGAACGACATATTTCTCGTTTCGGGTAATCCGAGCAATGCTCGGCAAGCATATTCATCACCATATGGTGACACACAATTGCTGCTGTACATGTATCCCTGGATCCATGTTTCTCCGGGTTCTTGCGGTGCGGACCCTAATTCGTCCGGGCCGACACGAGAGAAAGCGTCGGCTTTCCCGCTCGTTTTGCCTCACGGATCGTTAGCTTTTCGAGAGTGTAGGCGCACCGAGCTCGCCCACGTTCGCCACCCTTCCTCGGTTGCTCGATGAGTTGTATAAGAAATTGGCGGTGGTAACGTGCGTGTCGATAAAAATCAGTTGGCCTGGGCGAAAGGGCGCCGGGATCGGCCTCGTGGGTGTAATCCAGGCCTGGCATTATCGTTATCCCCGACAGATACTTTCATTGATATCGCAGGTCGTGTCCCGTTCTGTCTCTGACCTCGCCTCTGTCTGCCTTATGATCTTCTGCTTTCATTGTCATTGCAACGATACGCATGGTAAACAGTCGCACGGACTACTACCACCATCTCGTAATTTACTAGCCCATTGTACAACCTCCGCGCCTCTCTTTCACCCTCTCTTTTTCTCTCTTTCGAAACATTCGAGTTACACAGAGCGATACGCCTTGGTGCAACCAGCGAGCGGTGATTCCGCGCGAAAAAAGCCACAGGGAAACAGGGAATTGAAAACGACAGATAGTGTTTTGGTGCATTGTCTGCTGAAAATGAGACCCCCTTGTCTCGGGGTTAGATTATCGTGCCGATGGTAGTACGCCAGGGGTGGATGGCGGCAACCAACCGACGCGCATGAATGAAAAAGTAAATGTAAGCATTATCCTCGCATCGGGACGGAAAGCGGATCACGGATAAGCGTAGCCACCGTATACGTATACTGGCGACAGAATGAGAATCGTATCTGAATAGTTCACGGTCTGATAATTGGTGTTTCGGCGTGCTCCCGTTTACATGCTGAAACCGGCCACTCCAGTGAGTCGGTCTCTCTGCTTCTGCCGCTGCCTCTCTCACCGCGGTGCAATCGTATCGTAGCGTGCGTACACTGTGCACACTATAATTGGCAGCCGCGCTTAAAAGGCAGGGCGTGATAGGGCGAAAGTGGGAGGGAGAGAATGATAAAGTGAGAGGAAGAGAGTGGAACCAGCTTCCCGATTGTTTCCGTGCAACGGGCTGATTTTGCCTATTGCACTTTTTCGAAGGGTGCACTGCGGGTGGGCCAAACTGCCACACCGATCGCTTCGTGTCGGATCATGCGGATACACACGAGTCAGTTTGTGTCGATACAACCATTTGAAAAATCTACTTCCGCTGGTTTTTGTACTTTTTGTTAATTTATACGTAACTGCTAGCGTTTTTCTTTATTACTTTTGTGAACGAAAAGTAATACAGGTGACATCTCAGACGAGCAAAGCAGTTAAAACTGCACAGGCTAATGTCATTATAGCTGACTTATATTTGTCCGCCACAAGGCGGTCATGACCGCCGGGAAAATGCGTGAAGTTCTCTCGTATATGTCGCCAGTCGTCATTCGCATTCGCGCAAGAAAAATTCAGACTCGGCGACATTTTCGAGGAGTCGGAATACGCTCGTTAATTTTAACGATCCCATCGAAGCGACGACGGACTCGGCTACGCACCCTCTTCTCCTCTCTCGCCCTTTCTCTCTCTCTTCTCGCAACACTCTCTCGCCGTTTCATCGTCCCAAGCGCCGCGCTCCCATTTCTCCTCATTTCGCTCCAACTTACGCACCGGCTACTCTATACGTTTCGCATTTTGATTCGATCGGTTTGTACTCTGCTGTACGTGGCTGGAATGGCATTTCCAATTGAAAGTTACCAGTGAGGATCGCAATCCCTGCCTCCCGTTTGTCACATACGGCGCGAGAGTATCTCGCTTCTTCGTCTCTATCGATCTATCGATTCGTCGACAACGTTTTAACGCATTGCCGACTGACCACTTTATGCAAAAAAGTAGTGGAATCTAGATTAATTTAAATATGTTTATTTGTACATGACTGACTTATATCGATCTGTTATTTACAAGAAGAGGGCGTTCTCTGTTTGCGTGTAATATCTTAATAAGTCCGACCGCGCCCCGTGTGCTACAAATCATCTAACTACTCTATGGTAATGGTACATGCGGGAAATGAAAAAATTCTATTACATTGGAGCATGGCAAATTTCAAGTATCAGTGAGTGGGGCAAGGGTGAGTGACATTTCACACGTGACCGAGTCAGCTTCGCTTGTTCTCTCGCGGTAGGAATGTCGAATGACTAAAGCGAAACTTTTATGCTAGCGATCCTACGTCAGCGAGCACCGCCGATCTCCGATGGGGCTGGACCCCAAAAATCCACTTTGAAAGTTTACAGGCTCCCGCAAGAATTTATCGTGACCGCCCACCGAGTGCTGCTCTTAACGAAATTAAAGCTGTTCAGGTTGTAAGGGATGCGGAGAACTTCCCGCTGAAATATCGGGGCTCGAATCTTGGGCGGACAATGGTGTACTCCATCGACATTGCAAATTGGACAATTTACAGAGCGATTCCTCTTTTTTCATCGATCACCTTTAATGTTATCGTTACAAAGTAATCGAACCGCGACGCGGAGGTAATTTAGCGTATGTGGACTACAAGCTTTAATACATTGTAGACTGATTGCTTTATAAAAAAGAAACACCTATTATCAATCGATAAGAATAGGATCTAAATATGTTTAAATAACTATTTGCAGACGTGATTTGACAGGTCATACGATATATCATCTATATGGTACGCCACTCAAGGACATACAGTGTTTTCCATTGACCCTTCCAGCAGTTGGTTGGAAAAACGATACCTGGAATCGTAGCCCATGTTCCCCCAGATTCCATTGTGTCAGGGTTACTGTTATGTTTTTGGAGCTCCACCCGGCACGGATGAAGTGGCATTTCAGGCGCGGCTCGCACTTTCGCACGAGTCATCGAGAATATTTGGTCCAAGGGGATGGCGCGCGCCCGTTCCTTCCTCTCTCCTTTGGAAGTGGCGACTGAGGCGACTAGCCAGCCAGTCCCTCTCCGCTCCTCGTCCTTGCCTTTCTCGCTTAGCTTCCGTCATCTGATTTTCGAGGGGTGCGCAAAGATCGTGTTTACCCTCTTTATGCACTTAGAGTCTCATCAACCTCTTCAGTAAACTCTGTTTCTCGTTTCTTCTTCAAACTGCTTTGGTAAATTTCAGATAGCGAGGAGAGGAAGGAGCGAAAGCCTGTGGAGCAGCCAAGTCAACGAGCTTCCCCGTCCCGCCCTTAGAAATACATATTCTTCCCTCGCGTTCTCAACTACCACCGCCTTTACCCACCTATTATTCTTTTCCGAGCGCAAACTCAACGTGAAATCAGTGAAACATAAACAGTTTGAAATTCAACTAGAATCGATTCCGCTGCTCCTGCGTATTTCGTTCGCTAATTATGTACACAGATAGGTGAACCAACCACTATCGGCAGGTGGCCAGTGCTTTCTGAAATTTGGCTCCCCAATTTCGGTGAAGATGGACCGTTTAATATGCTCGCATTTATATACCACGTGAAAGCAGATGAATATTGTGTTTAAATGTGAAGGGATGAACCGGCTTTGTTGAAGGTATTGCGATTTCTCTTTACTATTAGAAGGTACACGACTCTTCGCTTGGCGAGCACACTGACTGCACCACGAAAGGATGCGAGTCCGCGGCTGCCGCAGTAATTTAAGAAAGTTAACAATAACGCGGTGACACATTCATTTCCTTGGATAACGTGCGCACGGCTTCGTTTACTATACAGCTTAATATACTATATCCTTCTTATCTCGTACCTTTTATCTGTTTCTGGCGAATAAAAGAAAAGCGCAAGGATCTCCAGAAATTACTACCTACATTTCACCAGGCTCAACTACGCAGTATTACCTTCTCTGTTTGTATGTGTCGACAGAGCAAAAGAGTGGATAGGATTTTCTTGAGTGTTAATAATGCATCGTGGATAGAGCGCGTTTTAATGTAACGCTATGCGTAATAATGTGACGTGTTTTTTTAAAAACAATGTGTTAAAACAAATAAATATGCCACGAATTTGAAATGTCCTTCAGTTTTAAATTCGGATAAAACTATAAATACATCAAAATTTAAATATGTCGAGGTGTACGGAATGCAGTATCCCCGGTGAAATGCGGATGGCATATTCTAATCGTGTGAGAGAGAATCATGCGATATCATATGGGTATACTTAACGGTTGTATGTGGTGCGCAAAAATGCGTATGTACGTGCGCGTGTGCATGTGTCGAGTAATCTTCTCGCGGTTACACCCCATAATGTAAGCTGAGACTTAAAACCCGGGCGCAGGTGGTAACATTAGCCGCGGACGCGTACACCGTTAATCTGCAGCCTCAGTGAGTAGCAGATTGGAAGAAAGAATGAAAGATCGGTCTGGTTGGTGGGGGGGAGGGGCATGGTGAATTTCAAGGGAGGTTGTTATTAGTAACAACAGTTCTCGATTCGTTCCTTTTCCACTGGCTGCTGATTGGGTTAGCATAAGAAACCCTTTGCTCTCGAGTCTCGCAAGGCGGAGGCGGACCACGGGTAAAACAGTACAATCGAGCTGAAAATTTACAATGTCGTTTGTTTGCCGTTGGAATCCTCTGGCGCGCGCGCCCTTTCCTTGAGGCATTATTGCAAGCGTCCGGATTAATTTATTCAACCCTTTATCCCGCCTTCGCGTCGCTCTGAACCACCGTCCAGGACGTATATTCTTCTGTGAAAGATACTTCCTTCACCTCGTGGTACCCGGGTTTCTTTGGAAGCGGGAACGTTTGGCGGCGAAGACTGCCAAGATTTACACGCCGAGGAAGTGCGAAGATTCATGCACGCGCGCGAGAGCCGAGTCTTAATTGTTTTCTTTCGGGCGAAGTGCGCGTGTAATGGGAATATCGACGATCCCGGGGAGCGGCGTATAATGAGCAAAACAAACGAACCGAGGAGAAACAAAGGACCAAGCCCTTTCCTTTCAGTGGCGTGGCTGCCTCGGAGAAGGAGAGGGAGGAGGGTTCACAGGATGGCGTTACTGTCTCACGAGAAAAATGGAGGGCGAATTTTCCCGCGCGTCCTCCTCCTCCGTTTTCTCTCGCCCTTGCTACCCGTCCACCCACTCGCGCCCTCGTATTTCCCTTTCCACCCTCTTCTCTCCTCCAACCTGTCTTTCAGCTGGTTTCTCGTTCGCTCCTGTGCAACCGCGGCGTCTCCGTCGCTCCCCTTTTTCCACCGCCGCTTTTTCCAGGACGTTCAGGTCGCTCGAGAAATGGCGGGAAAGGGCGGAAGGGATGGGACAGGGTGGAGGGAAACTGCGAGAAGGTAGGTACGGCGACGAGGACTACGACTACGACGACGACGATGGACAGAACACAGTAGAGGGGTGGGGGAGGGGGAGGGGGTAGTATTACTCCAAGTGGGGGTGAAACGAATCAATACTTTTGCACTCCGGCTCCCTCGGGCTCAGGGCCGTCGCGTTTTGGCGCGAACTGCACCCTTCCCTTCTTTCCATCAGTGTTTTTCTTATTTTGCGTAATTCTATTTATTCAGAGATCTTGAAAATTCCGAGCAGGACTACTTTTTTCATACAGCGTAATAGGATATTGCTACGGATAGGTTCAAATTGACAAAGTCGGACATTACCCATCTATTTATTAGACTGTCTCGGCAATAAAAAAAGTATAACGGTAGGAAAAACAAGTTCTGTTATGAGTGAGGTGGTAATCGAGGATAGTTTGGTTCTTCTAAGATTTTCTTCCGATGCAAGTGACAACGGGCAAATTCCCGCGCAGCACATGGCACGCCATTGAGAGCGTGGATTCAAGAAGATAGTGGCTTCCCGCGTTTACGGTTATCTGAACGCTCGCTTTAAATTCTCACGTAGGTTTGCAATCACGTAATTAACGTATATCCACTAATAAATGCTAGTGATTAGAGCCTTTCATAAACGAAACAAAGTGGTTGCGATTTATAGAATGTTATGTTACGATAATAATGCAATATTAGTAACAACGCAGTTTGTGTTTATAAATATCCATATAATCGATAATTGGGAACTTGTGTACCTCTCCAGCCACATAATTAATTTAAAGCCTATAATAGACACATTTAACACAATTAACACATACCCGCCACGTGCTTCTGTTGTCAAACTGGGAGGTGGTTACGCCATGAACATGGAGTTATTTTTAAATATTTAAGATAGAAGTATCGAAGTTTCGTTCTTGCGCGGACAAAAGATCCCGCACCGAAGGGCAACACCCACGTCCGCCCTAGACCCTAGACCGTTCGATAAATCCAGGGTCGCCCTACCTAAACTGGCGAAGGGCTGTTTCGCGTACGCTGTGTGTCCCCCTATTCCGAGTAGTCATGATTCCAGACAGAAATTTTGAACTTGTTATTAACTCAAACTTTTTTTTATATATGATAAACCTTCTTACTATTTTTTTCCCTCGCCCGTCTGTTTTGTCATGTTTGTTGTCACTTGAATATGAGTCGACCACCCTCTTTAGTATAATCGTTCCCATTTAAGTCAATGCAATCTTTACTCCTCCAGTATGAGCCCTAAAATTTTAATAATCCAAATAATATGAATGATTTCCAGCTTCCTATTACTCTATGTAGACTTCGCATCTGGAGAAATTATGCGAATTACAAAGTCGTGGTCCGAACCGTTTGACGCGAGCGCACGAAGCCCTTTATGTATCGTGAGCAGTGTCTGCGGAATGTAAACAAACCGGTTTACTCGAAAAATCCGGTGGATTAGTGGAGCGTCCAGCGGAGCAAGGAGTCGTAGCGGTGGAACGGGGTTGAGATGTCGAGGCCGACAGGGGAGCAGTATTGGGTTTGCTGGCGAATGTGCGGAAGGTCGAAGGGCCAATGGGGCCCTTTGACGTTGCTGGGATAGAGTACGGCACTGCGGCAGTCTCCTCTCCGACGACGAAGCGTATACGTGACGTAGTTTAGTGGGGATGGATGACGTCAGTGGTCGATACACACGGTTCTCCTCCTCGAGTACTACGCCACCCCCTCTCGCCCGTTGGGGGTGGCTTTCCTCTTTCCCTTGGCTCCTCACAGCTTCTCTCTCGCTCCCCCTGCACTCCCTCATTCTCCACCGCGCGTTCTCTCTCTCTCTCTCTCTCTCTCTCTCTCTCTCTCTCTCGCGCGCTCACTCTCCCTCTTCGTCTCCGTCCTCGTTCCTCTTGGCGCCCGGGGGTGGCTTCGGGGCCGCGCGCCGTCTATTCCGCCCGCAATACGAGCCCGTGAATGGCAGCAGCTACTTGCATTCCGCAATTTTCACGAGGAAAGGTAGACTTCGTTATTACAGCTCGAGTGTCATGGGCTCGGCCCAAAAAAAAAAGGGAAGCGGTTTTTACGTGCTCGAGCTGGGACAGAAAATTGCGGAAGATTGTATGGCCTCGCGCCACGGCAGTTCGCCCACCGAGCAGGAAGGGCGCGGATGAAATTAGTTCGGGTAATCGTCACCGACGCTTCTAACCTGGTTAAACCTCACCAAGCATAGATTTAACCCCGGGAATCATAGGGAATTTCGGCGCCGATTTTCCCACCGTAATTTGCCCACGGACCTTCCGTCTATCCTCACCCTCTGCGGAGGTCCGCGAAATGTCGGCCTCGTCGAAACTTTGCATTGTTCCAGTTGAGCCGATACAGATTTCTACATCCGTGAATTTTAGTCCGCCTCGAATGAATTTACTGTCTAATTCAGCAAGTCGAAGTGAATACCAGCTTTTGCTGCTGTAATTCAGACATTTCGTAGAAGAGTTCGAGTTCAGCTTTATGCGTTGTCGCACTCTGACTTATCCGATTTTTTATGGCGATGTTAAGGAAGCCATTCGCCATTATGACTTAGGATATGAGATATATACTCCAATCGGCTATTATTCTCGATGATCCTAAGCAAACGCGCAGCACACTTTCAATTTCACCGAGGGGAGCTTAGGATGTACGGAAAGTCGAAGTCCGCTGCCATAAACTCGTGATACGTTACGATTATGGTCCCCACTTTGATCCCACCCTCCTGAAATAGAAAAAAAATGACACCGTTCGACCCCGTAATTGCTAATCCGCAAATCCAGCTGCGAGGAAGTGCGTTAAGACCGAATTGGAATTTTTAGGGCCCACTAAAGTGAGGATAATTCAATGTGTACCAGCACCTTCGCCGAGCTTTTTCGCCTCGCATTTACAATGCCATTCGGTCTAGCAGATAGCCGTAGAAGGTTTTCATAATTGAACGTAAAATCTGTTTTCCATGATTGATGAGCGTTATTGCTGCTTCTCGCCATAATGCAGTGATAAAACCTTCGTTAATCGAGCATTTACCTTGACGATCCACTTCTAATTACAACCCGCTTAAGCGCCCTAGTTTTTTCTCTCTCTTTCTCGCTCGTTTGCGCCGCATAGTCGCCGAGAGGTGAACTGATTTTGGCGGCATGGAAGGTCGAAGGTTAGAGGATACTTTTAACATGGTCTCGCGCAGCCTGCCACCGTCTTTTTTCATCCCTTAATGCGGTCAGAGCCACATTTCTTTTTTCCAGCTGCTTGAAGTCCACATTTCGGACTGTCCGTGGATTTCGTTGCTTTAGAGTCGGGTAATTTGATGGTAACGACGGTAATCAACGATAACGACCGGACGATCGTCGGACTTTCACGAAAAATAGGTGACTCGGTCGTGATCTCTGTAAAATGTCTGCTGACTGTGCGCTGAAGTCCAGGCCTCACTGCCGGAAAGCAATGCTTCCCTTCAATTGAAAGTACATGAGATTTGGTCCTTTCCACTTGGAAAAATCGAAAAGCGGCCAATGGCGAAAGTGCCGCTTTAATTCGTCAGGAATCTCGAGACGTTGCGAGTCGCTATTGTCACAGAGAACTAAATTAAGTAACTTCGACTGACTAAGAGAAGGGATAGTTGCTATCAGAGCAAAATCACATTGAATTCGGGATAAGAGAAAGGTGACGCGAAGGGGAAGTAAATGGAATCGTCATTAGGGACAGAGGGCCGTCAGAAATAATTCCACAGTTTTTCAATCCCCGCTCTCCGCCGCCCGGCCAAGAGTCATTAGGCCCCTGTGCCGCGCTTTCACGACCCTTTCCCTTTCAGACCATGGAAATAGATGACCTACTGAGATTTCAGTGTCATTGCTCCGGAGATTCCGTTCTTCCAAGTAGTGCGTGTCGTCGACTTGGTAGCAGGAGAAACTCGGCGATCTATGAATTCGAACAACATACTCCTTATCCTCTCGCATCCCAATAAGTTTAAGTCGCACATTAAGCTTGACAAAGACTGGACCAGGTGAAGGGCGAAACTTGTTAGAAGGACAGTCAGAGAATTATTATACGTGTCATTAAGTGCACTTCCAACAAGAAATGTTAGCACGATAAATTTTGTCAGGGAAGTAGCGCCTTTCTCCTGGTATATCATTACACTCCACTCTGGACTGGAGTGTCAAATTCTGTCTGAATTCCTGGTTATTGCCGAGTGTCGGATTGCCCGGCCACTTTTTCCTGGAGGTGGCGGTCGAGGTTTGGCGTGGGGGAGGTGGTTGTTCGGAGTGGCGAAAAATGATAGCAGTCGGCCGTGTACTGATAATGCCGCGCGCCGTGTAAGAAAGGAAAATGAAATGCTGCCTGCAGCTGCGCGTCCCGCCGAGGGTGTCGAGGGAAGCGTGGAGATAGAGTAGCTCTATTGTGTTCTAGGGCTGATTACCTAGCCCCGCAAGCTCATCTCGGTGCTATAGATTTATATCCAGCACACGCGCCGACCAAGCCACAAAGGTGGCGAGTGCACGCTAATTTGCGCGAGGAAGCGCACGAGGTAATGAAAGGGAAATATGGTATCGGAGCTGGCGTAAAAATTGCTCCGCTTCGTCTTGTACGGCAGATCCGATCAGAAGGGAAGCTGGCGGTAGAAGTGAGCGAAGGTGGCGTGAGCGGACCTATAATGTGGATCGGGCTTAAGCGATCGGGTCGATTCACCTCTGCCCGCTGCGAATCAGAGTCCCTACCTCCTAGCACATTAGTGCAGTTCCTTTCGAGCAGGAGAACTTATCTAGCAAACGGCTGCTTGCTCAGCGAGTGCAGCGTAACTGAAGGAATATTAGTAGCTGTGGGGGAGGAGAACGGTCATCCACGGATCTTTCTATAAATTGAAGTTGAATGTGTGCTCGGCAGCGGCACTACTTTGATTGGCCCATAGATCTTTCTCGACGGCACGGCTTGCAAGTATCGATGCGATGCAGAGAGTTATGTAAATTATATGTATCTCATTCGGCAAACCCCGTAGGGTAGGTACATAGCATTCGTTATCCTTAAATCGAAGCCACGTGGATAGGAGGCTTCGCTCTTCCAATACACCGGGAAAGAAGTGAAAGATGACACGTGGCTTAGGACGCGTGTGTGCCATCAACTCGGTATTTGTACCTTCTACCTTCTTTAAAGGGCGCCTCCGCCAGGGTGTATTGGGAATCATAATTTCGGGTTTAAGCGAGCGGCTCCCTCTTCACCGCAGCTTTTTCGTTTGGGACAAATTTATCCATTCAAATAGATCACGCATCTGGGGCTGAAGCACGTGCCCCTCTTTTCGGGGAAAAGAGTACTTGACGAGTTGATGCACCCTCGTCACTGGGCATAGTCCTACTCCGAGGGTTGAATTGCTGCTCAATGACTTTGGAACGCGGCCCCTTCAAAGTACGACTTAGTTCGGCCTGGTTAGAGCCACTTCTCGAAATCGTTGAAAAATAGGCTTTTATTCGGAGTTAACTAAAATTTGAAGCTCCTCATCTCTTCGCTGGTAATCGGTGCGGAGGATCAAATGTTCGTGACTGTAAATCCTCCTAATGTTGCACTGGTCTCAGTGGGATCCTCATATAGGTAGGATCGCATTTAGGAAATTAGATTCACGTGCTTGTATCACTGTTAAATGGACCTGGGTGGACTCTGACTGATGGTGTTTCACCGTAGTCCCATTCCGTTGATCCTATGATCTAGATGAATTGGTACTAGGGTTTCGGCCTGGTCTGCTCGAGCAAAAACTCTCAAATGGAACAGTAATTTGGATGTTTAAGGTAATTTTAGTGTTTATCGAGCATAATTTTGAAAAATGAATATAACGAATAACAATTACTCCATGCGTAACACTTAGGAATATTCCGGAGAAGTGTCGTATAGGAAATAATCTAACAGCTGAGCAGGATTAGTGGCGCGTGCATGATCCTAACTCCATTCTTACGTGATTCAAAAGTTGAAGCTTTTTTCTGACGATGTATTCTTCGCAGCAGTGTTAGCTTCGACCCGACCGCTGGTTGGCAGTGTGGCATTCGACCACAATGGCACGTTTGCGCGGCTTCGACAATACGGCGGCCTAAATCAGGGGGCGCATTAGTCCTAATCGCTTCCATTCATAAGCAAATTTGACTTCCTTTCGAGCCACAAAGCATTCCTAATGTTTTCGACGGCCACCTATCACGCCTCATTTTCTCGCCCGCTCCTCCCAATTTCCCAGCCAGTCCCACTCGCCCCTTCTTTATAAGTTATATCTCATATTCCACCTTGTCGTCTTACGAATTGCTACTCCTTCTTTTTCATTAACGTCATTATAATATAACCACGAAATATTTGTTCATCTCGACCCCAAAAAAGTTTCCTGTGTCGCTAATTAGCGTGGAATAATCCCTGTAGTATTCACCTAAGCTCAACGATAATGAAAGCTCTTACTTCTAGCATTCCAATTTGGTTCTCGTTCAAATACTCTATGGTAGCCTCGGCTGAATTTATTTACCACGTTGGCAAACAATGCCAACGAATGCCTTTCCAGCCTTACAGCGTAGCTAGGTTCGAAAGTGACGGATTTGAGGTTCCCCGGGATATCGGATAAAGTGCGTGCGCAGCCAGATAAGAAAGGCAAAGAGGGGCACGTGGCAGAGGATAAGCCGGAGACGAATGGGCCAGTCACGCAATTTCGCGTCAAACACTTCTCCCCCGGTCTGCACCCCACAGCACGCGTCCTTTACTCTTCCTCTTCGCTTGGAGGCAAGCGCTGGATTCGTTCTCCTGCTCCTTTCGGGGCTTGCGAAACTGTTCTGCGGTTCTTCCCTCGCTCGTCGGCTGAGCCGCACCTGCTGCTCCAAGCCCAAAAACACGGCTTTCTCATGCGCGTACGGCTCTTCTCCTGAAGGATTAGCCTTTTACTCATGGCCGGACCGAGACTTTACTAAATGACTTGGCAAGCTGCTTCTATCCTTCGGCCACCAATAGCAAGGCCAATTAACTAGATAAACAGTGTCTCTGTGTTAAGCAATAACCTCCCATCAGTACCTAACACTTTATTAACGTCTGGCCATGACATTACTCGTCAATGACCGCTTTTAATAGGGGTGATTTTTAGTTGATTATTCTCATTGGCTGATGCTTAAGGACGTAAGAGGATATATGGTTATGCTCCTGTCATATTCAATAGGCAAGCTCGTCATATATTAAAGAGTGGATATAAAAATTGGGGTTACTCAGACTGGCAGGGTCATATTCGTGAGAACCAGAGACCACATATGAGACAGTACTAAACTAGAGAGAAAATTCACAAGGGTTGTTGTAGCGTTTGACCCGATTCTTCATTACTCGTACGAGGGATGTAACCCGGCTGTTTCCGGTATAATATGTATATTTCTCGGTAAGGATCTGTAAATTTGAGCCGAGTATTTTGTGGTGGTACATTTCCGCGCGATCACCTTCTATGCACCAGCTCTAATTTTTCCCGTGCCAAGTGAGATGCGCACCGGGATTCCCTGCCATACTCTGCACAGAAGACAGAGCGGAAAGAGAAAGAGAGAGAGAGAGAGAGATTCATCCGCCTGGTGGGTGTTCGGAGGAATGCGCGTCAATATGCGGCAGATGCATGAATTTCAATCGTAAAAGTGGTGCGCTCGCTCGCTCGCACCCTCGCTGGCTCGGTCTCATCCTCGAGAAATGTAGCATCGCGACTCGGACGAAAATCGATGCGCCGATATTGTTTGGATTTTATTGTTGGGCCGAGGACTCGCGGATAACCGCGACGCGAGCGCTAGTGCAGGCGCCATTCCATATACGTTACGGCCGACAGATTCGTGTTTACGGATCTAAACTGCCGGATAAATTGACACACGACCGCGCCCGGAACGTTTCGTTCGGTTAAACCCTTCTGCGGCGGCCAGCCTCGATCCCCCAATGCCATCGGGGGAAAAATGCCAGTGTCCCTGCGCTTCCATTCCCGTTTTACTGCTCGAAATATGTTTTACTAGCCCCTGCCGACCGCCTTGCACTCACCGCGAAGCATCCCGTGCCAGATTAACCGGCGTTTCCAAATGTCTTCGACATACTACTATAAAGCTTCCGCCGAGTTCCTCCGAATCCTCGATTCTATAATACCGTCACTGTAATAACGATTCTGCAATAGTAACAGACTTTTTGCACTTTGGATTCTGCCAGAGTAATTACTGACTCATGTTGACCGGTGTATCAATAGTAAGTCATTGGGTTTAGACGAGGGTACTGTTCTAGCTGAAGAAGCATTGTTTCGAATTCGGAGGAGCGTGGCTGTGAAAATGATATGGAGAGCCAAGGGTTAAGGATGATGCAAATAGTGGAACTCTCGACAGTGATCTTCTAATACAGGAATTACAATGTCCTAGGGTAATAGCATTTCTGAAGGCCTTAGGTCAGCCAGTCTGCATTGGAGTCAGCAATGCGGTTAGAAGTAATCTCGTAAGCCGAGAAATCCTGACTTTCGTCAGGAAAAATCAGGGCGTAGGCTGATAGGTCGGTAGGACAGAAGACATTGGGGGTTCTGGGATTAAGAAATGTGGTTGCCCACGCTCCCACTGGATTTGCATGAGCGGGACGAAATTAGGCCAGTTTCGGGCGACCCAAATTATATTAAAGCGTACTCTGTCCCACGAAACCAAATGGGAATTGGTCTCCAATTACGAGTGTCTCCACTATTGCAAACGGGTCGCGGGGATTTACATCTCCCGATGGTGGGATGACACCGCTCGCTGGGGAAGTTTCCTCCTAGTCGCTCTGGACCACCCCAGTCTCAGCTGCAATTTGTAAGGGAACTTTGATTCAAGACTGTCGATTATTAGACCATGCCGAGCCACCTTTCACCCGCACTTAGATATTCCGGAACAAATGGCTTCGGAGCCTGCCGAGAACACTTCAGGCAAGTTATCCCGGGCGGAAATCTAATATTCTTGCTAAGAAATGAGGAAGAGAAAGTAGGCGTCATTGGGAAGACGGACTGATCGCAGTTAGGGGATACTGATTCCAATGTGCGTGAGAACGACGTGCGATAAAAGCAAATCTCCAAGCTTTTTGAACCTACTTAAGTCGAGAAGTGATAGGAAATACTAAGAGTACAACTCTGCCAAGGTGGCTGTTTTGTGACAGGTCATGTGCCAAGGCTGTGTACCTTCATCGATGTCAGTGGGTCGATACCGATTTGTTGGAGTTGGTAACAATTTCTGCAAGTTGGGCGAACGCAAGATCCACCGGAATTGGGGGGGGGGGGGGGGCTAAAAGAGCGAGGGAGAATTCAGGGGGAATGCAATGTAACCAGGCGACTTCCGTCGTGGATAACGCGTTGTGGTTCCTTCGAGAGAGAGAGGACTTGCTATAACGATTCACTCTATGGCCTGTTAATGGTCGAAGTTAGGCGAGCTTCTATCGTATCCACCGTTCTGGCCGCTAGATACGAATCTTCGAAGTCGTCGAAGAGCTCGAGAGCACCAACGTTTGGCAGTGGACATGCCTTTCGAACTGCTCTCTTCTGCCCACAGCGAGCCACCCTTTCTTGGGCTGCTTCCTGCTAGTTCGCTCTAGTATTGCTTGTCAATTTTCCGGGATTGTCCTTGTCGCGATTAATTGCACAGATAATCCCCGGGAAATGCGCATCCTGTATGACTTTTGATCTCCTTCCATTCGCCTTAGGGTTCTTGACCTCCTACCTGTAAGAAAATGAACGGTCATTTAATTCGCTATACTCGATATCAGGGTTGTCTATTGCTTACGTCAGTAACAACTTGTAGGAAACTTGAATCTCAGTAACTGAGTGAGTATGCGCGTGAGGGGCGTGTAAGGTATAAGAAAATGACAGTCACCGGTCAACTTGATGTTGTAGCCTTCATGCTATAAATAGATCAAGTTGGATATTATTCAAGTTCGTCTGCCTCATCATTCCTTTAAGTTGAAATTAAATAAATTTAAATTTGCATAAGTACGCGACTTTTTAGAAAATGATGTTTATTGCCAAAGTTTTGTCCTTGATATGTGAGCGGTAATAAAGCCATTCCGGGCTCGTCGAGCGAAACAACACAATGTACTCGATAATACTTCCGGCCAACTTTACTGACTCGTATTCTTCGTTAATTCAGTACATTCTCTGTAATCCAATTGGTCTGCACCAGTCTTCCAAATACGTCCTGTATCTACCAATCATTAAAAAGCCTGAATTGAATCATAAATATCGACGTCGCTCGAACTCATAATGTTTGAAATGGTCGTCACAATGATTTTGCGAGTGCTTTTCAAATAATTAAAAGGGCCCTCTTTACGAGCCGAGCACGTGAGCAAGCGTGTTGTCCTCGAGAGTAATGCACGTTTTTCCAGTGTTCAAAAATTTTGCTGATAAATCAAACTTCCAGCGTATACCTCTGGAACCAGTGACGGTTAGAGTGCGTCCGAGGAAGGGTGGTAACTGGAATTATTACAAGCGCGCAAAAGTCAGTGGCGAAGCTCTCTCCCTCTCTCGGTGGAAAGTGCCATCGGTCCTCCAGTCACTCTCCAATTATTCTAATAGAGCCACTTTAACTTACAAACGTGCCGGTGCGTCGGCAGAAATAATTACGACCCAAAAGTGATCCGGTTGACCCCCTCCGCTTTATGGGCGCCTAGCAGCAGTGGCACGATGACAGGGAGCGAGAGAGCAGTGCTACATGTAGTGTAACGATTTTCCCTGCCTGGCAAAGTGGATCACGTGCTCTTCCGGCCATTACGATTCCGGGAACGAGAGGCCCGTGAGAGTGCACCGAGAGTACAGTAGCACAGGCATATAAAGGTGTACACGCTCCCTTCTGCTGGTGTGCGAATCCCGTAGGTGTTCCCCGCTGGTGGGGTACGACTTGGCAGGGTGCAAAAGGAGTTCGCTGTGTCGCCACTCTGTCTGGGTCATCGCGTGCCTCCCACATGCTACCGTTCTACCTCCTCTCCCTTTATACCTTCTACCTCCCTATCTTCGCTGATTATAAATCGTCACATGGAACTAGTACTCTGCATTATTATCTTATCGGATTAATCTCAGTCAAATGTCCCGAGACCTTCTTTGATCGTTGCGATTCTTGATACACGTTCGACTCAAGGCTTATTTTCGGGGGAAGTTGAAGATCACCGGGCGAAAGCTGTGCCCCCTCCCTCTATTAATTGATGAGCCCTCCTCGAGTTTATGTGCTACTCGAGCTGCGGGGGAGAGAGAGTTATACCACTCGGCGCTAACTTCCGCGCAACAAGCTGGCGCGGCACGATTGCGCAATATCTTGAAATACTCGTGCCGTTATGAACACCGTGCACTGAGCACTCCGCAATTTATAGAGACGGCTGTAGTACGTCTTGCCGTGCCGTAATCGATCGTGTGCGAACGATGTGATTAAATGTAGCGTGGGAGCCTTATGTCACCGGAATGCCTTCTGCGCCCTCGTTGAAAGCTGTTTCTTTTTACAGCGGCCCATTTCGCGTGTTACCTACTTGAAGCCCTGATTGCTGAGAAATCGTGTAATAATGGTGGAACGACATTTTCTTGCCGTCTCATAAAGGCACTCGTGTGACGGGGTAGATAGCTATCCCAGGAATAGCAGGCTGCCACTGCTGCAAATGCCGGCTGCAAACCTACGATTAATTCATTAGATAAATCTACCGTCCCACTTTCTCCGTATTATTTCCCAGCGAACACGAGAATTGAATAGTCGTTCATTAGGACACGAGGTCCCATTAACATTTGCATGTTCGAAAAATAATTTCCAGTAGCCCGTGCTAGAATGAGTAGTGAGAGAGAGGAGAGGGGAGCTGGTATAGCCCGATCGAGCAATCTAGGATTATCATGCCGCACTAATGCTGCACCACTTTAATTGAAATCTATATTTATGTGTGGATTATGCAACGCCCACTGCGCCAGATAGTCGACTAAATTTATGAAACCCATCGCGATAATAGTCACGTAAAAATAGTCGGATCGAAGGAGCTCGTGGATTACGAGCGGGCGGAGCTTACTAAAAAATTACCCCTGGACGATATGCATTACCGTCTACAGGAGAACATACTGCTCTCTTGGCATTATATCGCCGCCGGGTGAGTTACATTATGTGATTCCACACTGGAAAATGTGTGCATCCCTCAGAGGAACACACCACAAATTCCCAACTGGCAGAGAACTCGGATTCTCCGGTTCACTCGATCTCTGGTAAAACGCATTATGTATTGAAGATCGACCTGGTTTCTGCCAAGTAGAACTGAAGAGGATTTCCGGCCGGAATACTCGATGGCATAAAACCTACCACTGATCACATTCGCGTCTTTGTAACACAACTGTCACACCTTCACCGACTTCCGATTTCGTTGTACACTCTCGAATATAAAATTAGAGGGGCCAGGTTATTAAATGGGGAGTAGAACTTACCGTCGACTTGGCCGGGGAACGAGGAAACTTTCTATTAATCGTATAGACGAACTTTCTGATTCGATTTAAACTTGTATTAAAGAGTTTTTATTTGGTAATATGCGTCTAATGAAAGGGCGCGCTGCCACCGGACACCGAGACTTTAATATGTAGAGAGCCGCGTGCTGGGACTCTCCTTCTCTCCAGTCTGGGGTCTCATCTTTCGTGCTCTATAATGTCGGGCCTTCCTAACAGGAAAGGATCAGAAGAGCTGGGCATTAAATAATACATTTCCAGTTTATATTTAGCATAGACTTGGCTACATTAACTCGCGTTAACGCTACATTGTAACAAGTAGGATCGATCGACCGCATCTATGTAAAGCAGACCTAGAACGAGGGTGGGTCAGTTATCAGGGTGACGATTCTTTTCGTAGTCGATCGATAACTGGGACACGAGGTAAACCTGAAAGAGCGCGCGCTTCCACTGTGTGCAGGGATCAGACTCGGGAATCGTTGGTTCCCTGGTTCCGCAATTTTCGGTGTCTTTGTAACCAGAGGGAACGTCCGGAAGCCAGTCCAATGACTCTATGGTCGCGAGCGAATTTCCCCGATAATTGAAAACATAGCTAGGAAGCGGCGATTTGTGCACAAGTGAAAAGCGCCAGATCCCAGAATTCACGGCTGACCGGTAACGATCTGTCGACCTGTGACACATACTCACTCACACATTGGCCAAGAAGTTGAAAGTTCACTGTGACGATTGAGTTGTTAGGGACGCTGTAGGATGCGCCACGAATTTTGGAGTATCGGCCAGAGTCCGACTGTGATATCCACCTAGTTTAGGTGTATACGTGTATCCGATTGCACGTACCGCTGGATCGAGGAATCTGGATCGTACTTTACGATCGACATCAATGCGCTTCCGGGCTGCGAAGTATCGGGCCGAGTAAGGGCATGTTGGGAGATTGAATAATAAAACTCCGAAATATTTAGTTCCACGTACATTATCGCACTTTCGGGCTACGACATTCTCCAACTTTTATCGCTCTCGGCGCGAGAACATCTTCTCGCGTAAAGGACCGTCTCTCCTCTTGTTCTTCCTCCGAACTTTTCTTATACAAGTAGAACTTAATCCAATGCGCTTCACTGCCTGTTTTCTACTACCATAAATCCTGAGAGAGTAATGTTTTAATTTTGTTGCTAGTCTCACGATCGCAAAGTTCGACGTGAGATTCTACTAGCTTGCTACATTTTACAGATCCTGTAGACGTAGTACTGTACATCAGTAGAACGTAGTGTCTGTTGTACGTGACTGAGCGTGCATATTTTTGTATACAGAATTCCGGATTCCAAGGCGCCCTCCATACGTCCTGTGGGGATTTGTCGCATCCATGTATTCACGCACGGACATACGTGTACAGGCGTGCGCGGCTCTACTCTCTTGAATGCGAGCCTTAATCTCACTGTGGCCGGCGGACGGTGCTTTAGTTACATCAAAGTGGCAGTAAGCCACGGAAAATTACAGCTATGGGGTTTCAAAGCCGAAACGACCGACGGCTTCTATATTACTCCGAGGGATTCAGCTCGGGTTCGTTCGTAAACTTTTTGCGACGAGCGACGGTAGCAGCCGCCATCCGTCCGCTATTCTCTGTGGCACGCGCCATTATTGTAGGCGGTTGGCGAGTAAATTTAACGATTTAAAAGGGTGCGCACTTGCTACCTCGGTTCTAGTGTGTTGCAACGACGAGTAAGGGAGGAAGAAAGTGAGAGTGATAGGTGGGGGAGTCAGGGAAATTTAACGTTTTCCTGGTTGCAGTCATACTGTGCCAGTGCATAACAGTGTGGAACTGTATTCGCTGGCGCGGCTTAAATTGCTCAACTGAAACCGTAAACATAATACGCAGACGTAGAAACTTGTACGTTCTACAGAGAAGTGCTGGTTACAAAGCCATCACACACCTGACCCATGCGGCAAAACCATGCGCGACTGCCGCGCACTCGCCCCATTCTCACGTTTTAAATCTCAGAGAAGTACTGGGTACTCCATAAATGAGTACTCGGAGTACGGGAGCAATTATTTCTTGGCACATGAGAAACAAGGCGAAACTCCTAGAGAGCCTTGGTGCAAACTGTATCGTGATCGATCCTTCTCGGTTGTAGGGAGTATCGGGCGGCAGGGGGGGTCGGTGAAGGGTGTGAAATACAAAACTGCACGCCCACATGTGCAACACGTGCATATTGTGTTTCTCGAAGGCGAGACCACCCTCTCTCTGGGCCGGTCGGAGGGTGTACCGGTTAATACACACGCAATTGCGGAAGGTCATCACCTCCGTACACTCACATGACACCTTGCCGGTGAGGGAGAGGAGGCTGCTTATACAGGGAGCCGTTAACCCCTTGTTCAGGGCTGCAGATTGCGAGGAGGAAGCCTCTCTCAGGCGTCTTGAATTTCTTTTCTTCTTGCGTGAGCCAGATCGATTCTCGAGAGGAAATTGCATAGACGCCCACCCTTCCTGCACACATTGCGTATCGGCTATGGCCAGCCTCCGCAGATTGAGTCCTTACTGACCTTTAAGCGGGTAGCCCAGGAATTCTATCAGCATAGCCGCCCACTGGGTAACCTATTCCTTGATAACATCATCCCCAGGACACGATTATTCATTCTCCTTGAAATCGACTCGAATGACCAGACGGCAAAGTTGACCCTTGAACTATACAATTCCGCTTTATTCCTTGGCCAACCTCCACCCTCCCATTCCTTGCGACGTGTAAGGCGAAACTTTTACGAGAGGCTGCAGGAGAAGTTCTTGCCAGTGTTTCGTGCCTGAAGTATCGCTTCATTCGCAGCTCCCTCGTTCGATTCCTTCTTAAAGCCACGTACGATCACTTCGCGAGGCCCCAAGGCTTGTCGCGAAAGTTCCTCGTAAAGAAGATAAAGAGGAAGAAAAAAATGGCGGCGGACAGGAAGGGCCGATGTTGGAAGGAAGGAGGAAGAGAGTGTGTGTATCGTGCGAGAAACCGCGCTTGCGAACTGTCAGCGATAAAAACTTGCAAACAGACAGTTCGCATAGCGAAGCCTTCCTTCTGATTCAGCCCCCGGGCTGATTCGACCGGCCTTCCCTTTTCTGGCTCGATCTCTTTCACTCTCGGCCTTTCTCCCCGTTTATGCCGGCGAATTTAACACCCTCCTTAGTTTTTTTTACTGCTGTCTTCGCCCTCGAAGATATCCGCACGGCCTGCTCTCGGGCCCATCGATCTCGGCTTTATCTATTTCTTCTCCCATAAAATTCTCCGGGAAAAATAAAAGCACTTTGTAGGCTGCGCGCGCGCTCTCTCAGAGAGAGTTATGTGCGATTCCCAGCTACTTTCCGGCCATTTCGCCGACAATGTATTTTTTCGAAACACGCGCCCACTCACCGCAGTTATTGTCCCGCTAGTAAGGTGCTCGTAACACGAAGTTTAACATTTCTATCGACATGGTTGGTACGAAGCTGGAGTCTGGTACAGCGAGGGCGTAATTCTTCCCTGGGATAGATTTAATCTGGCGGCTCCATCTGTTTCCAGATTAAGGACAGCTTCTAGCAGTATATAAACGTCTTTGGGGTGGTGACGCCTGAGCTACGCCTGTCCGATCCCCATGATGGATTTCTATTTAATATCCATCACTTCCGGCAGACTTATCGACCACGATTCTTTCGCAGGGATTGACGGTTCAACGGATACGACCCTTCTCTCTTGAAATGATTTACTTTTGCCCACTTTATCCAAATGACTAGCCTCTCACCTGTTTGTCTTGTCTCTTATAAATATCTGTTGTTCCCTCAAATTAATGAAAGCTTTATGCTTAAATATGTATCAATAGCATGTGACCCCTTACAAATGAACCAACTCTATGATTTATTGAACAGTCAAATGGTATCCGCACATTCGTCTTTTGACATTTGAGACACTTTGCACTTAAGCATGTCGGGCTGACTTTCCTCCTATTCTACTGTGGCTACTGAGGGCGCCTTCGCAGGAAGCTTTATCACCGTGCGAAAGGTAGCGACACATGCATACGTGCTGCGCCTTCTGTCGCTACATTTGAAACGCATACGAAAGCTATCGCAACATTGTTTCGTATTTAAATTGAACCGCGCAAAGCACCATGCATCACGAGATACCATTTCCGTGGCAGGATATCGCCGGGGGAATTTGGAGGATTCCGGTGAAAAATGATGCGGCCGCTTTTGGCGAAGCCGGGTAAGGTTGGCAGGGGGTCAGGCGTATTCGGCATTTGCGGTGCGGTAGTCCGCAGTGGTTCGCAGATCGCATCAGAGGCCTGGCATGCACTTGTAAATCCGGACGAACGCAAAACGATCTGCGCCACTGAAAGGACGCGCGCGCGGTGTTAGTGGATTAAAGTCGTAGTTTGCCGTAGCCGCTGCCACCCGACGGCTGCCAGACTTTCCGCAGAACGTACGTAAGAAGCGTACGAAACCGCCCGGGAGTTATGCCTACGACTCCCGGATCCTCGTAAAGCTGCCTACTGTTTTCTTCTTCTTTCCTCCCACCCCCTCCTCTTTACCACCATACCCGCCACCGCACTCTTGCCACCCTAAACAGGCGACCTCTTACTCATCCCCTCGGAAAGCAAGACGCATAAAGTGTGTGGTGAGCGGCGTCGCAGATTGGATTTTCCACATTTTTCTCATGAAGAATATCCAAACATAGCCAACTTCCCTCGGAAAAATCAGTGCACTGCTTGTCGCTGTCGTTCCTTATCACTAACCCAGAGACATTTCTTCGCAACACATGGTTTTTTGATTGTGATGAATGTATTACTTCTTTCAGTGACTTGAGACTACTGAACATTATTCCGCATCGTTTACCAACTCTTAACATTCGTTTTAGTTAGGACACTGGGCGATCTTTGAATTATATCGAGTACCGCACGGAAATGTGGGAATTGCAGCGAAGATGAAGAGCTTGGTTTCTGATTAAGGCGGTAAAGTTCATTCTCGCTCGCACTTGCTTGAGTTCATGAGGAGCTGCAAGTGCGGAAAGGTCAAGGAACCGTGTGAGTAACGTATTTGGAGCCCTATCAGTATTCCCTTAACGGGTTTAAGAGCAGTCGAAATACGCGGTTTCCCCGTTTATCGTGAGAATTTATCGGACGGGCCACTTAACCCGAGTCAACTGGAAGTCCGCGATAAAAGGAAGAGGAGCACCGCTCATTCCGCCGGCGTGCTCGACGAACTTCATCCTCCCACCCCTCTGCTCCCTCGTTTCGCTTCACATTTATTTCTCACGAGGAACGATGCTGATCTGCGTGCGCTCGCATTACTGTCGAAAGACCGTCACACCGTTGGTTTACGTGGCCAAGATTTCCCATGCTCGTGCGTCCTTTACATCCCATGTATATGCGCGTGTGATAATATCGTACTTGGAGTGTCCAGTAACATTATTCCATTAACATATCCACGTTCGTGAAATATGAGACTAAATGCCGATTTAAAAAGACAAGTATTTACTGAATTACGAAAAATGATAGGTATTCAGAAGAGAGAAGGACACAGAAGAGCCTTGAGCGCACCTTCGCGTGCTGGCTCCAAGTAGTGTGTTTGTGAAAATATTTCATAGCACCCGGATAATACCGAAGGAGGTTTCGTAGGTACTACTTAGGATCGTTCGCAACGTGAAAACGGCAGGCATCACGTAACATCCTTAAGACAGCAGAGCACTAAAGCCTTTTATTAGCTCACGTACGCGAGCTATCCGGGTCGTTAGACTAGTCATGAAAATTTCTCTTTTGCATTTTGCACTGACTTCCCACTGTTACCACAGGAATATAGCTTGGCCAGTAGTTTTTCGCTGTGCGTTGTTCACCTTCGCTGCTCCTCTGCTTATCGATACTCTTACGGGCCAATTATGGAGATTCGCAGTATTCAGAATTATGAGTGTGAGTCAGCTGTGTTGATAATACTTTGCCTTGAGATGAGAATCATTTAACATGGAAATCAGAAACACGCTATGACTGGTATAACAGTCGATTGGTAGAGTGATTTGACTGGGTGATAAAGCCGAGATAAGACGAGGGTGTGCGGGTGCGTAGTGGGTGCGATAACTCGAAGACAGTAACGCCCGAGAAGATTAAGGAACGCGTGTCGGAGCATAAAAATTCCTTTGGGCTGGCCCTTAATCCGGCGGTGTACGAAGGTAAGAGAGCGAGGCAGCTGCAACAGCAGGGTGGCCATGCGCAAGAGCCTGCCGTGCTCCTTTTTCATAGTACCGGGGTCAAGCGGGTGGATGAAAAAGAGAAGGAGACGCAGTAAAGAAAGGTACGTTATGGAGACGCCGCCGACATAAATCACCGTAGATTAACAATAAAAAATATATTACCCTGCGCGGACTGACTTACCTCTCTCGGCGGCGACACCACCTACGACCCTTTTATACGGTGTACCTAGCAATACTAAACGGCCGGCAGTATGCGTGCATGCGCGAGCATATAGGTTTTCCATGGAGGCCAACGAGCAACACGTACGGCCCGTAAAGGGAGCCGTAACGAGGGCCGTGAACCCTCTAAGGTCCGAAACGGAAACCTTTCCCATGCCGAAGGCGAATTCTAACGCGTACGGGGACTAACCACTCGCCGAATCCCCCCTTACTTTCACGACTGACTCTTCAAATATTAATCAGGCGACGGTGTGTCAACCCGGCTCTTGATTAGAACAAACCAAATGACAATTAAAAGATACACCCATCGAGTGAGTCAGTAGTTTATGAGCCGTGACTTCCTCCAGTTGGCAATGAACAGCAGCCCCAGGTTTCATGGGCGGAGAAATAGAGGGGCGAAAATTGGCCGAGCATTTCTAAAAGGCAGAATCGCCTCGGTACTTCTTGCGGACAAACCGTGTGTATTTCTCTCTCTCTCTCTCTCCGCAACTTCCTCCCCTGGCGCTCTTGAGAGCGCCAAATTTATGCGACCAAAGGGAGCCAGCCGGCGCGTCAATTGGTAGGGGAATGGATGAAAGACATTTTTGCCGAGACTGCCAGTGCGGGACACACATTGCGGGAAAAGTGAGAGCGAGCGCTTGCGAGATAATGGCTAGCGGCGAGAACAATGTACATTAGGGGGGTCTGCTGGTTCGCTATCACGTAGCATTGGTGGAGAGAAACTGGCTAAACGAGCAGCGGTCCACGGGACCTTACGCACCATGGCTCCCACGAGGACGCGTGCCGTTATCCCGAAAAAAAAGTCCCGTGTATCCCTCTGCACTCTGTGGCTTCGCATATTCGGCTTTGAAGTTCCTCGAGATGTACTCCGCGCGTTGCATGTCGTCTCCGACGAGCCTCGAGTGCTGAATGCACCACCCGTTGCCTGCCGCCCATTGTTTCCGAATGGCAGATGTTCCACTCCCGACGACAACGTGTGTCCCATGTACACTTTGCACCGGCTCCTTTGATGCCGGGCGATATTTGCGTGCATTTCGCACCGAGTGCACCAAGTGCACAGTGTGTTTTTGCGCCATTGCGATATCCTTCGACAATTACTCGACATCGTTTCGCACCCCCCTCGAACTTGTCTGTCTGGATACTCGCTTGAAGGATTGCGACAGATGTGACAGTTGGTCGCGGCAGACTTTGACGAGTCTCCAAGTACCATCGAGCATGTCTGAAGAGTTTAAAGTTCGTGACCGCCAGTCAGATTTCTTGGAGGAGTCCGTCCTTCCTTAGCCCTGATAGTTTGACCCTTGGTTGCTCGAGCGGGCGAAACTTCGTTAGAATCGATTTCTCCAAGGAAGCATCTTAAGTAGATGGACTCTGGCGCTTCCTATCGAGTGTCGAGGGCGCGCGTCTTGAAAAATCGAGGAAGGTGGATTCTATTTCCGGGAGGGTAGGAGAGGGCGGGGAGCCATCGGCCGATCCAAGAAGGAGGGTCCTGTGAAACGTGTAATCCAGACGTGCTCGCGGTAATAGACTGGAACTTACTCGGAGTTTAAGGGCCCCTGTACCTACGAAGCAATGTTACGAAATGGGGCAGTTTTACAGGCAGTAAAATGTTGATTGGAATCCAGCCGATCGTTTCTCTCTCGGTGCCTGCAACCCTTACACCCTCGTTCCATGCCCTTACAAGCGACCTCGGTAAGCAGCGCTACCACCAGCCTGCTTGCTCTACCTTTAGCTACCACCTAGTCGCCGTGTAACAACGCGCTCCCCAACGTGCATTGGCTTTTCAATGCATACCAAGCGCGCATATACCGCGCACCCACCCGCGTATATCTCTACGTGATATGTAATACGCAACCCGCTGGGTACACGGCTAACGTAATAGAGAACTCGCTTCCCGTTCCCCCGTGTCTTCGGTAATATCAAGCCAGAGACGTAGCCAGAACTTTTGATGATGCCGCCAGTGCGTGCTAACGCAATATACAACCATTCCTTCCCCTCGCCTTCCCATTCTTCCCGCCCTTTTCTCACTTCTAACTCTACCTTTTTTTTAATACTTTAAAGATTCGTCAGCGCTTTTCCAAGTTTTAAGTCTTCCGAACCATCTAAGTTCGATCATAAAAGGGTAGGTTCATTTCGAGATATTATTGTAGATACACTTGGTGGTGGGAGTTTCGTTTGCAAATAGACTTTTGGGACTGGAGTAACCTTCTAGGTGAGCCGGGGCAGGATAGACAGGACGGAACACGGAATTGCGTGACAACCGCGAGGACAGTTTGAGAAACGGGGTACACGTCCAGCGGGGACGCTTATTGTGTCCGAGGCCGGGAATTTATTGCGATGTGTCATGGTCCAATGTGGCCGGATGGCGACTAAAAATCACCGAATCCCTTTGATATCAGGCTTATACTATTTCGGGCCCAATATCTTTTTTGGGGTGTGCAGAGTGTTCTGGGGTAGAATTAGATCGGTCATATTGGACGCATTATAATCGGACGCGTGCTGTTCCGCATGATTTTCGCTCTCCTAAGTAAATGGTGGTTCTGAATGTGTCTTCATCCGATAATAAAGAGGGCTGCAAACCTACAGTCACTTCTCTAAAATCTTCGGTGCATGCATTATCATAGAAAATTGTAGAGGCCGAGCGCAAGCCGGGTAATTTCCATAATAGGCACACACGCTCGACTCTCCGGAAGCAATGGACGTAGATGGAGATGACGAGATCAGGGCCGAAGGCGAGTGTGTCGTCACGGTTAAGAGCGTTAAATGAAAATTCTGCTACAATATTTCCGCAGCGGCAAAGCACCTCCGGTTATATGTACGTACTGCCCATTTCAGGCGCGACCAGGTGAAACCAAACATTACCTACCTTCGGAGCCATTCATTATATCTGTGCGCTCGTGTGTTCTCCATCCACCCTCTCTCGCTCGGTAACCCCGATACTGTGCACGGAGTCATGAAAACAGCGGGATAACAGTATCACCAGAGGGTGAAAAAGAAAACAGTGGGAACGTAACAAGCACGATTGTTTCTCGTGTTTTCTGCCTCGAGAAGTAAGTGGCAATTAATGAGATTCGCCCTTTCCCTCTTGGAACATCTTCCAACCTGGCTTTATAAATCTGTTAGCAGGATTTGTTATATTGCTGTTTTTCCAATTTCCACTTATGCAATATATCCCAGAAGAAGGTACGCAGACTTTACTCGAATGAATATTGTAGATAAATATTAAGGGGAATGATGAGTTCGGTAAAATATATGATAACGAAGTGTGTATACATTTTATTGTGACACCCGATGTTTCGTGATTGGTCGTACTTATTTTTCTGAAAAGAGGTTCGCAAAGGTTCGCTAGATCTTCTCTAGTAGGCTAGTCAAGCAGCACATGCAGGAAAGTCTAGAACGACGACGTGGAGAAGAGTACGCCTTGTTCGGCGTGTCATGCATTGGTCGTGTGGAATGGGTATGGCTATTGCATCCAGTTATTACCGTAGTTATTACCGACAGACTGAGTTTTACGATCAGATCGTCAGGGAGCGAGCGCAGTCACTCGCTCACCTCTTCTCGGTTCTCGTAAGGGGAGCAGCATCCAGCAAGAGAGTTGGCCGCGATGAGAGCTGCCAAGGTGGACCCTGGAACCTGGAACCCCCGTCACGAACCTCTGCTCATCATACACCATTTCCTTCTGCCATCCCCATCTTCGATCCTCTTCTTCCCATCATACCGTCCGTAGCCGCTGTATCCTTCAGGTGCGTTCTCTTCCTCTCTCCTCCTCTTCTGGCCATATCGCCTCGCTTTGCGACATCTCCCAATTTCGGCCAAAACTTTTGGACCACGTACTAAAAACTTTATGACTAGGTGTTCCGCATTGGTCGTCTCCTCTTGATCGATACGGCACCCTCTCTCAATTCATATTATAGGTACACTCGCGCCACATTCCCAATCTACTCACAATAGTCTCCCTTTCTCTCTCTATCACTGGTGAGCTCATCACGGATGTTCTCGAGTTTATGGTAGCCAGAAGATAATTCTTCTCGCAGAATTTCGTTCTTCCGCAGAAATTGGGGCAATCGCTCTTTACCCGCCGGTGAACGAATTATCTCCGGCACCAGCAGCGACGCCGGAATTTTCGGTCCAGCGCGGAACGAACGAACAAGGCGAGCAAGGCTAACGATAAAAAGCGTTAATGGTGATCGGTGTAATCATGGTTCGTGGGTGTGTAATACGCTATATGTAATGCTTACTCTCGCGTTAAAGCGTGAAACTGCGCGAGCGGAAGTATTAATAGCACACGAGTTCCTGCTAGCTTGTACATTAGAATCACCCAATCAAAACGTGGTTGTTTTTGTGGTGGGTGTCTGGCGAAGCGGAAGCTTGCTTTGTAAAGGCATTAATCAAGGTTTTTGTACCATTGTAACCTTGGCCGCATAGTCCATAGTCAATTATTCTCTGGAGTTTTACCAATCGGCGCGGCGCTTATTTATTTCAGTCTCCGCTATATCTCGTAACGACACTTCTTACCGAAGTGTTCGGAAATAAAGTGTGAGGCGATTCAGGCGCGGCCTCGTCGGTGTGCATCGTTTTGCGCATAACACGCCTCGCATTAGCGAGTATCTCGGGTAAATTTTTTTGCGCCTTCCTACGAATACCAGAATAGTACGTGCTGTTCGTACATTATCCCGAGCTGGCCGCGCATTCTGCCGGCGTGGCATCACCCGTTGCCGTGCATAATTATCCATTATTATGTATAGAATAAAATTTTCGCGCCTTGCAGTTTAATCGCGCACCCTCGCATGCGTGCATCGTGCCCGCCCAGCGAGAGTAATGAGACGAGAGTAAATTTTCATGAAACCGTATGCCAGTACGCGCGCGCGCGCGTTCAGCAGCGCTGCATTTGTTTTTATGTTTTACGGCCAATTAAGTTCAGCTACCCTTTTTCCCCGTTTCGCTTCATTATCGACGTTAATTGTACTCGCATTTAAAGTACCAAGCGAGCCGCATTTCGTACTACGCTTCAATTACCAAAGCTACTCGGGTCCCATTATGCGTCATTCTTTGCTATCATATTGTTAGATATGAAATATCAGTTGTACCGTTAGAAAACCAATACTAGTTCTTTTAGAGTTATTAGCATTCATGCACGGAAGTACCGGTCATGCTTTCCGGTTGATTCGCAATCGTTGAGACTGGCAGTGCGTGTGCCGGGTGATGTACGATGTCGATCGAGTTTCCGAGTATGAGGTAAGCAGTGTTTCAGTGAGCGAGTGCATAATTTTGCGCGGGTTCCTTCGGCGTCGCTGTCATGCAATGCCTAAAAAAGATTCACGGCGGCCCTTGCTGGCAAGGGGACCGCCTCGCTGGTAAGAGGGTGGACAGGACTCGCGTCCGGAAGTGACTCGATCACACGGAATATTAATGAGACTTCGTGTACGCACTCGACATATCTACCGGGCCACATCTATTCTAGTGGTGTGCGCACACCTGGAATACTCGAAGCGATTAGAAACGACTTGTAAACTAAGCTGCAAAGGGAAGAAAGATGGAGAGAGTGAGCAAGTAGAATAAGGCAGTCCAACACAGGCAAGGCTAGACGCGCACGGCTAGCGATGCAATAGTCGACTCGAAAGAGGCGTCGGGGGCATTAGAAAGAGAGAAAGTGAAAAGAAAGGTGGAAAGACGTGAGAACGGTACTCGTACGCACGTATGAAAAAAACGCGACGCGGCCATTACTCTCGGATCGGCGAAGCCGTCTGGCATCTAGCGAGTTGGAGGGGCCGGTGGGGGCATTAACAAAGTAGGGCTCTGGCGTAAAAAGGGTGGGAAGATAAAACAGGTGAAACGCTAAAAAATGGGTCACCCCACGGCAGCCGCTTGTTCGCTCAGTCGCACTCTCCCTCCCTTCCCCTCCCTCTGCCTCTCTCATTTCCACCACCTCGTTCCACCCTCTCGCCGTCCTTTTCATCGGCTTACTTGTACACCGAGGCAAGCCGAGTAGAGCGATCCGCGTGCGAGCGAACGAGCCCATCCTCGCTCATATACCGTCGCTCGCAACCCTCCTTTCCATCCGCCCGTTGGGTGCGTTGGGCGCGAAAACCCTCGCGCCGGACTCGAACATACGTCCGCTTGTACCTGATGCGAGTGAGCGAGCGGGCGAGCGGCGGGCGCACACCAGGCCGAATCCAGTGTTGAGTGCGCGCAGGGGGTGGGTGGGGCGGCTAGAGCAGCCGAGAAAGAGATAGGGAAAGAGGGAGGCAAAGTGTTCGCCAAACTCTGTGTAGCAAGGAGGATGGAGAATATCGCAGTGGAGAGAGTGAGTGAGAAGGGTAGAAAGGCAGGGGGGAGGGACTGAGTTTGCCAAGCTGGAGCGAGAAATGGCTAGAGCGATGAGGAGTGAGAGAAAGAGAGAAAGAGAAATTGCGTGGGTGGCAAGCGGGCGAGGAGGAGGGTGAGTTTGGAGTTGAGTGGTCGGCGAATGAGGGCACTGAGGCTGGCAGCAGAGGGTGAGGCCAGACAGAGGCTATTGATCCACCAGGATCCTCCTACCAAGCCACGTTAGTGGGATAGGCTCGGTCTGAACCGTCGACCCACACACAGTCACGCTGAAAATGCTTCTGAGGCCTCCTGCTCCTCGCCCTGCTTCGCCGCTTTCAAGCTCACCCTCAACCCTCCCGCCCGTCTTGCTACTATCACCCATTCCATCCGATCTCGTAAAAGGGGGAGAGGGAACTTGGCGGGAGAGGAGCGGTTGGGGGAGGCAGGGCGAGTGTATGCACACCGTACGAGGTATTCTCACGTGCATCCAGGCCGACGTTGCGCATCCGCAACGCGAAGAATGATTTTTTTCTCCCGAATGTGCCGCTACGGCCCTCATTCCTAGCGCATGGCTGTGTTTCGGCTGTGAATGAACGTCGCTCCCGGTGAGAGAGTTGAAACTCGCCCCTTCCACTACCTCAACCCCACCCCCTTTTTTTTTCTTTTCTTTTTTTCACGAGCAGAGACGCGCGGTTTCAAAGTGGCGCTTAGTCGTAGTGGAGAGTCTGGCGTATTAGTTGGCTACCCGGAGCGTATCGTGTACTCGCGTGTATACGCCCGCGATGTAGTACAAAAGATATTAGGAGGATAAGAGATACTTTGTACGGACCTTATTGCTGCCCAGCGGCAAACTTCGCGGTGATAAAATGTCTAGTGGGTTGGTCTAGGTAAAGAAGAGCCTGGCTGATATGCAAATTTCACGCGCTACGCTTTTTCAGTCGTTACGCTGAGCGTCGCTTAGAGCTCGAGAGCATAGATGGTGCACGCTATCATCGCGACACCGCCACGCTGATGCGGATTAATTTGTTTCGATGCCACATTCAGGAAGAGATAGTGAATGCTCTCATAGATTACGTATTATATGCTACTTTTAGCCTGCTGAAGAATAGGTCAAGGTCTACGTGTTACGTGGTCACGTACCTTGGTAATTGCAGCATCGCATGAAACCAATGTACTTTCCACTCATCCCCTTCAAAGACAATCTTTGTTCTGCCTTCTTTAACTGCGTACACTGAGATCGGGTAGAGGATCTTTTGCATTGCATATTCTTTGTTTTTGTCATACTCGTCGGTAGTTATACTTATGTTAACCTTTCGAAGATTGCGGCATACTGCCGAGTGGAGAGTATTACTGCATAATTTATAAATAATTATTGCCGCAGGCTTTATAGTCTTTCCAAAGTTCCGAAGTCCTAGGTTACTGAAATCATTGTCGGTTTTTTTCAACTCAGTGGCCGGAGGTCCCGTGGGTTCAGAGGCATTCAAGTTACTCAAATGAAATTTGCATGATGAACGCAGTCGAGTTTTACTCGGTGCTCCAGCGAGAAAATAATAGCCACTAGCTGTTTAGCCAGCGTGTACACACATATTTTTCTCTCTTCCACTCGTCCTTGTACACTCCTATCCAAGGAGTAGCGTATATTGCACGAAGAGCGGCTGTTTTGCATAAATAACTGTCTCGGGAGCCGATTCAATTTTCTCCAGGCGCTCCTAACTGGTCAAGTAGTCCTTAAAGCGGCAAGCTGCTCCGCCTCGAAAGTTTTCCCTCCCGCTTGACGGACGAAAAGTACTCTCGAACAATCTGTTCCTATTTCGATGCGCCGCTCCTTCCGGCAGCCGCCGCTGCCTTGAATCAAAATCTCTAGAACGAGAATAAGAGACAGAAAGGAAGATATGCCGCCGCCGTTGAATTCATCTTCTCGATGGATTCCCGGTGGCCGCTATCCAACCGGCAATCTCAGTTCTAGCTACTGATAGCCATTCTCCAACTATATCTACTACGAATATCTACTTAACAGGTGGATTAGTGGAGGAAGAGATAACAGCAACTTCATTAATATTCATTAGCATTTCAATATCTACTTCCTCGCTTATTGGCTCTTCAAATACTCCCATTTACGAGTGCATCTTGTTCCCTGGGCATTCTACTGCACCATTCGGATATCGTTGTATTTTATACATGAGACTTTCAGAATTTAATTGTAAGTCTAATAGCATCGTTGGTCGGTCGAACCAACGCTAATCGTCCTATTCCACGTCTATAAAGTGGTTGTAGCAATGTGCCGCAGTAATTTCCCAAAATTACACTCTGACATTCATGTGCTGTGCTGTTGCGCAGAGGATCGTCCTTGGTTTCCTACATGCCTGCTAAATGATCGTAAATTCATAACACGCATAAATGTAGAGACAGAAATAATGGCAGCGCATTCATCATTTCATAATAAGAGGATCTTCTCCGAATACATTGGGCGAATTTGGATTTCAGGATGTTGCTGTGCGATTTTCATTCGAGAGAACTCTTTTCACGACCTATCCCGCCCTGCGATCTTGACGCGCTGTAGTTGTAAAGTATTTTATAGGATTCTCCCTCTTAAAGGGACTCTACGAATTCCTAGACTCGTGTAATGCAACCCCGCTGATAAAACGAGGAAATAAAAATCCTGAATTCGTAGCCTGCGAGGATCTGGTAGCGCAAGAGTGAAAAAATACATTCTTCGTTGTGCGGGAGAGAGCTTTCGGATGTTTCTCGAATCTTTTATTATTTCACTTGCTCATCGTCATCGTAGCGGCCTGGGGGCCGTTTCTCGGCAGAGCGGGTTCTCTCTATTGATTTCCCACTCGAAGGGATGGTTATTTTGCCGAGCAACAATGGATGAGGGGAATCGATATTAATTCCCATCTTTATCCCACTCTCGCCATAGTAATATTCGTTTCTTCCATTTTCGATAGGCGTACTGGCCCTCCCTCCCTCTCACTCCCCTCTTCTCTCTTTATCCCTGAATGGGTATATCTCGGGATAACTGCTAGAAATTTTTATTCATAAATCACCGGTACTCCCGACGTACTCCACTGCTTCTGGTGCGTTATCATTCGGGTCAACATACATATATTCCTGCCTCTCGTTTAAGGTTTCCTTTACAACCCTTCGCCGAAGAAGTACTGAAGAAATTCGAGAAGGCCCTTCTACCCCTGGCGCGCTCTCTCTCTCTCTCTCTCTCTCTCTCTCTCTCTCTCTCTCTCTCTCTCTCTCTCTCTCTCTCTCTCTCTCTCTCTCTCTCTCTCTCTCTCTCTCTCTCTCTCCTTCTCTATCCGTCGCACGTGACGGAGTAGAAAGTGAGTGGGGTGGTCCCGTCGGCTGAAAGAGGACGAATCTACGTACAAAAAGCATAGGTAGGGCGGCTGTTGGCGACGAGACTACCGCGGAGAGATAAATAAATTGCAAGAGTGGGCGCGCACTTCTCTCGGGGAAATGAGAGCAAATTGTCCTGACGAGAAGGGGTAGAAGAGAAGGCTGGGGCGTCCGGGTAGGCTTGCAGATATAAGGTTATGAATTTATTTATGCAATACAACTTGTCCCATTCGGATTACAATGGCGCGAAATTTAATTGGATCGCTTACAGGCGGCGATCGGGGTAAACGCGGGCGGGCGATCTCTTGGAAGCGCGCCGCCTTGGCCCATTCCTTTCTCGCCCTTTCTCTCTTTGTCTCTCCGTTTCATCTGGCGCTCGTCATCAAAAAACAAAAGGAATTCCATCGACTGCACCCCCCGCGCTCAGCCACGAGTACTTCTCCTCTTAAACTCGCTACCCACCGAAGGGCACTCGTTCCCTTTCACCACTGAAATTCTCGCGCAATCCCATCAATTTTATGTTTTCGCGTGTACACCGCCATCAAACAACCACTTGTCTCTTGCGCTTTGTCGTCAGACTGGTTCGCTTGCCCGATTGGTTCGTCGGCGCCGTCTAAGATAAATTAGAGGCCGTTTCATGGGCTTGTGAATGCAAAACCATCCTTTCATCATCCGCGTACCGCAACTGTGCAGTGCATGCGGAAACTTGAATTCAACTTCATGAGATTTCCGATGGAAGTATACTGAAGTGTTTTCCTCTGTTTTCCTGAGAATAAGAGGAGTCGGTGTTCAAAGAGATTACTACCGATGTTAATATAACAGAAAATCCATTATGAAGTATTGAAAACTGTTAGTCAAACGAGGGAGGTAACCACAGGGAGAGTTTCCGCTTACTTCATCGGGGCAAAGCGGTTCTTTTATCTCGACGAGAGTTATCTTCGGGCCATTTCAGCGCGGTTAGCCGAATATTTGGCGTACGTTTGAAGCTTTCTCCTTGGTTACGAGAACAAAACTGCACTCGCGTGTGTCGTTCCCCTTTGCTGCGCCTCTGTCTTGTGTCTCTTCTCGAGTGTACGCTATCGCTGTCGGGGTGCGTGTACCCAGCCGAGCGAGTGAAGAAAAAGGGCCGCTTGTTTTTGAAAAAAACATTCGGCCCGCCGCGCCGCTTTCCCCTGCTGTTCTTTTCAGTATTTTCGAGAGGTAGGCGGTTTATCTCATCGAAGCAGCAGTTGGGGAGTATCACTTATGACGTGATTCCAGGCCTTGGCGCTCTCAACCCCATTTGCGCCATTACAATTCTTTGTCTCAGGCCCGTGTTCCTCTGCTTGACGAGAATTCTCCTACGGTCTTTTCCTCCCTTTGGCATCACTCCGGCACTCGCTGTTCCTCTTCCCGCTTTCTCCCTTACACATTATCACTAGCTCGTCTTGTTGTCCTCGTTCATCGTCCTCTTCCTTTCCAGTATTCCCGTTTCATTAATTTTATCAGCACGTTTTACCAGCAGCATCCGCCGCCGCCCGAAACGAATTAATTGCGTCACGCCACTCGAATTAATTGGCGTCCTCGCTTGCTTGCCAGTTTCTCCTTCTCGCGAGGAGTTTCGGGGAGAAGCGTGTTCTCTCTGTTTCTATTAGCTACTCCTTCTATTAGCCAGCCTCAAATTCATAACATATCTTTTTCTCTTTTCCGCAGGATACTGCAGATATAATAGATATTAGTGAATTCTGTTTTCGTTACGCATTATGAAAAATATTGTTATTGTAAATTTCTGATCACCAATTCAAACGACCTACAGATAAAGTGCATCGCAGGCTCCACTGTTTCACTCTTGGTAAACGGAATTTGGTACAGTGAAATATTGCTATTATCATTGAGCGAGAATGTGTTCTCACGATCATTTCGATAAATTCATTGGTTGGTTCCTCCAACATTTATTTGTGTTAGCGGTGTTGTCGACTCAGCGGGAGCTCGTTAAAAATAATTCGTTGTCACCCGAGTTATTTGGATTTTACTGTAGTTTCGCACGCACCAATATAGAATCTAGATTAATCGAGCTGTGTACTTTCACGGCCAATTAGTGAGACAGAAGCTATTAATCCGGAGTGTTGACAGTTTCTTTTAATTAATTTGTGTTATTGCATTAACAATTCTTTCTTCCTTGCTTCATCTTCCACACAGTGGATGGAGCATGTAATCCACCCGTAGCATTATTTTTAAGTACTATGCCTTGCTTCTTAATAGGTTAAGTCGACGGTCGCTAATTTTCGGTGGAGCTTTCGTTAAGTCTGAGGTGAGACTGGCTGGTGAGCGGATCACTCGATTTCAAGCAGAGTGAAGCGCGTGTTCTGCCACAGGAACGACGGCACCGAGTCCGAGCGAGGTTAATTCCGACGGTTATCGGAGCTCCAGCTCGTTTAGGGAAGCGAGCAGCCTCTAAAAAGCCACTCTCGAACGGCGACATTGCGGCTTGGCCGGCACTGGGATAGTTCACGACAATAACTGGCTATGGTCCCGATTCGCATCCGGATTTACATGGAAACGTGCGTGAATCGCAGAAACTGCCGCCCGCTCGCCGCAACTGGTCCGCTCGGCGCTCTCACGGAGGCTGATGCCAAGCAAATTGGTAACTAAGTGCCAGGGTAATATCGGTTATAGTTTGCTACTCTGGTTAAAGCCCCTTACCCTTACCCACTTACCCTGCCACGGGATGGTTGTTGCTTCGCTAGGCGAACGAACGGAAGTTCCTTAGAACGAACAACCAGAGCAGGGAACGGTACGGCTGGCTAATGATCTTCATAAGACTCTTGCTCCGACTTCCGCCCGGAAGCAACGGCCACCGGGCGACGTAATGCCGTGCACGTACACACGCTTATTGGGAATATACAATGCCAGTCTAGGGAATTATCTCGACTTTTTAATATCGGCCTGCATCTAAATTACGCCCGCCACACCCGCGCTCTCCCCTTTCTTGCGCTGGCGACCACCCGGATAACGAATTCAGCCGCTACGCGGCACCGATAAAACTTCTACTTTATTTCTCTTGTTCTTGCTTCGCCTTCTTCGGGTTAGTGCTGATTATTAGACCTCCCCTTTTGCCACAGCAACACCAGTAGTATTAGCAGCCTTACGATTGCAGGATTCACGACTTGCAAAAGCAAGCACAAAAGCCTCTGCTACGTGGCGAGTATGCTAGTTGCGGTGAGTTTCGTGTTCGTTATGCAGGCGCGATGGAATTAGGGTCACATACATTTTTACTCTCGCTAACTTAATTAGAAAGCAGGAAGCGAGCCGGGAAATGTTTTCGACGGTCCAGCACGGAGTATTCTCCTGTTTGTTCTGACCCCCGGACCCTGCTCTCTCGACCAGTGCTCTATTCTACCACGTTGTTTTCCACTGCGACGATTAAGCCTTGGCTGGCATTTCAAAATTAACGCTGTATATTTCCCAAGCTATCCGCATATTCCCCCTACTCTCTCGCACACTCTTTTCATCTCTTCATCCCTCTGCAACACTGCTCTGCTCGCCCCAAGTCGCGACGCATTCACAATGCCTCAAAGCATTATTGAAAGTTTTAAAAAGCGTGACTTTGGAAAGACGCCCGGTTGCATTAGGCAACGTCTCTACTCTCTATTGGAATTCACAATGTGGCAGCGATGAATAAGTAGCTTCTTGCCCGACGGCCACTATTCTTCGTCGGGCTACTACGATAAATCACAATGGAAGTGAGCAGTTTAATTGCGATACTTTCCCCTTCCCTTCTTCTTACTTTCGAAGGGACTTCTTCCTTCCATTTCTCCAACTCGTCAATTCCAACCACTGGATAGGGTGGTTGCGGGTGCATGATAAGGTGGATTTCAAAGACGCAGGAGGAAGGCAATCGTGGTATACGACAAGCCATATTTGGAGCTGGAGAATCATAACTGGTGGTACAATCATTGTCTGCCTGGTGAATCATAACCAGAATGGTGGAACGTTCAGGGAGTAATCAATCGGACCTCGCTCTTGCGATATGCTCATGAAAATAAAGAAACAATTAGGACGATCGTGAAAATGAAGTAATTTGTCGAGTGAGCGTGTGATATACGTGTAGCGTTGAGATAAACGAGAGACACTTCGACGTCAGTTGTAGGAGCCTCGTCGCGTGCCAGACTTTCTTCGTGAATGCGTCTTAGGGAGGCGAGAATGTTTCCGGCGCTTCTCCATTGAAGTTACGACAAAGGCACCGTTTCATCACAGTACTGTTTGGTGTGCATGATGTACACGCCAACCGTTTACACGTACACTCCGGAAATGAGCCATGGATGGAGAAGAAAAGCACTGGTAACGAACTTGGTCTATCATCTGAAAGTTGGCGAGATCGAGCCATCGAGATGCGAATGACTCGGCAGAAAATGAGCGTACACTTTGCCATAGTATTTCTCATTTTCCGTGTGCCCGCCTTAATGTTCGGCGTAGTGACGCTCTATTATTGGCAAAGCCCCGACGTAGAAGTAGCCGCGCAACAATGCAGGGCTTTATTATGGGAAATTGCACGGAGTTCCTTGCTGGACGCTTCATAAAAGAATCTCTCGGTTGGGACGACCTGTATGGCGTAGAAAAATACGGTGCCTCTAACTCTTTTCGGTCGCAAGGTGTTCAGTAGTTTCTACTGTACCACCCGCTCTTGCTCCTCTTACGAGTAGTCGCGATTAAAGTTGCCGCCACGCATTATTTTCTCGTGAGGTCGAAGAAACTTTGCCACGGCTTACGCTGCTCGGAGCAGTGCTGTCAACTTGGAAATATCCAGTAATGAAATAAAGTAGCCGCTGGCATGGCAAGTAAAAATTACCGCGTCGCACTGGCAACATTGTATGAAAACACCTAGGCTTTAGGGAGAAAAAGCGACTGTCTAACTGGGATGGGAGGGTAGAAATTACATTGCGACATTCGCAAAGCAGATAGGATCGCTCGAACTCATCGTCGACAGTCGGATGCATAAATAAGGAGGCGGATCGACGATATGCAGGAGCAGCACGCGAAAATTCCGAGCGCCCGTCGGAGGGAGGGCTGTCCCCCTACCATATTTCTTCGTGAGTGCATCGAAGTGCATTCGCGGCGGGACAGGGGAATTTATGAGTCAAGATCAGAGAAGTATGGTCGTTCGCGCGGCATTACGTCGGCTTCGTAACCACTCACTTTGTGTAAGCCCCACTTCAACGGTCAGACATAGCGCGCCGACATACAAGTACGTGTTACCTATTCCCGAAGCACCATTAAGATCTCTCAGTAGTAGCGTCCCACTAATAGTCAGCCCGACTACTCTCCTGGAGGGCGACGCGCGACTTCTTATCTCTGATTCATCGATGGCCCAGACTCCGCGTCTACAGTTAATAGATACTTTATATCATGCTCGAAAGGGTCCTCGCTCCAGATCATCTCACAATAGCCAGCGATAAAATATTACGAAAACATCGCTGTTTGACAGAGGAGCACCACCGTGGCAACTTCGATCTAGCCAGAAGTAGCTCCCAGGCATACGAATATCCACATAAGAGAGTGCCCCGTCGTCTTCGACAAGAGCGTTTTCCCTCGGCTATCTCTATTTCCGTATGCACATTTTCGAGCTTTACATCTCTCTTCTTTCGTCATGCTTTCCATCCTCCCGGTGGCTGGCTGGCTCACTTTCCGGCGTTTGGCGGTGCAAGGCCGAGCACATCTTTTGCAGATACTCCACATCTACGTTCCTTTTCTTCTCGGTTTGCGGTTTGCGGATGCTCGCTCCCTCGGTTTCTCTTGTTCGCCGGAGCCGCTCGGCTCGAAACCCCTGTTGCTGGCGGGGGCGGCACTACCGAGCGCGACAGGATATCACCGAGTAAGTTCCCGCTCGCTCGAGCGGGGTCTCAATCCAATAACCATTTAAGAGCCTTACACTCGTACCTTACACATCGAGGAAGCCGCTTTTACCACCGCATGGCCCTCCTGCTTCCCTCTCTCGCCTCTTTATTCTCCTCGCATCCCTTTGGACACGTCGTCGGATGGTAATGGGGTTAGCCAGCGCGTGTAAACGTACTTAAGCGCGTCTGAACGAGGTCCTCGCACCCACCATCTCCTCTCCCTCATTCTCACCCCGGTCGTCACTGGTATTGATTAAAAAACATTTGTATCTCGGTGTATCGGTTACATGTCACGATTAGTGCCGCGCACCCCTTTACACCTACGTTTCTAGGCGTCGAAGAACGAGCGGCCGGTTTTATTCCCGAGTAACTGGATAGGCACTCGCGCGTACCCCAGTTTGCAGCCCCGTCACATTCACGCGCCGCTGGAGATGAATGTTTAAGCGGTTTAACGTGTCTGAAGATGCCTAGGCGTTTCCTCTTGCCCGCTTGTTATACTTCCTTCCCGCCTTTCCAATAGCATCACGAGAAGTCACACCAGTCTACCACTGGCCCGCACTGAAATCATAACTTTCTTTCATCACTGCCTCTACAGCCATTATTCAATCTTCAGTTTGTCATTAATTAAAATTATTGTATTTGATCAACAGTTTTTTACTTCTTCTTAATGCATTTGTCTAAAATATTGGATCTTTTTTGGTTACTAGAGGAGCGGACTATTCGCTTGCTATTTTTTTTCCATTTTTTTTCTCTTTAGCAGTCAGGCAGTGATGATGATGATGGTGGGTGCAGTCCTTCTGACGAAATAAAAATTGCTCTCTGGAGCCAGCACGCCAATGGTAGCACAGAATTCCAGAGGGAAGTGGAGCGCAGTGATATTAGGTTAATTGTTCGTTGTGGGAAGGCATTTCTCGCTGCGTCACGTTGGTGGTGGTGGCGCTTGCAGTCCTTGAGAAAACGAAGCCCATTAAATAAAATTGCACAGCGGGAGCTCTGCTTCGTCACTCGCTCCTCCGGCGTTTGTATTATAATCTGTTGAAATGAACGCTGGAAAAGACCAAGTCTCTCTTCTAGCGTGCACGATGAGCTTGACGTTTTGAAACGTAAGGGTTATCAATTTTATTATATACCGAGTTTATACACCCCAGATTTCCTTCTTTTACTCTCTCCCTCCTTTCTAACACTCTTTTCCAGACGAGCGAGCTTGTATGCGTAGATCGTATTAGCAGGCACAACATGCACGCATACTTAAAACCACTGCTGGAACGAGGAACAACGAGAGATGTTGGAGGGTTAAAAGACATTTATTTCAATATCAACGGCGCGCGACTCTCGATCGCTTCAATTTACCGATACGAGTTTAATTTCCGTGGAAACCGTGATTTGTTGGAACGCATCGAACGTGAAATCACGCGCGTCCAGCAGCCACCCTCCTCCTCTCGGCCACGCCGATACCTACGTTATTTATTATCGGCCTTTTTATTTTTTTCCAATCTATCGTATGACGCTCTCGACGCGACATTACACTGTAATTCATGCGCCGAGGAAATAGCGATGCCGTTTCCAATGTATTTTGTAACTCCGACGCGCCAGGAGGAAACTTATCCTGCGAAATGGTCAGACGTCGAGGATGATTAATGCACGGAGAGCAAGAAAAGGGAGAGACCAATTTGGTAGATTCTACCCTTGTTAGTTCTACTTAGGAAATAAGTTTAACATTCGCTCTGATTTTCCCTGGAAGAACTTCTGATAAATACGAGCATGGCCCGAATCTTTCCAGGGAAAATGAGTCAATTCACTCTCGGAGCTGTCGTTATCATCCGTCCTCTTGGCACGTGACTCAAACAGGACTTTGATAAAGTCGTAGTAAATATTATGCGTCAACTTTCGATACGACAATGTCCACGTGCCTTAACCCATTAACCAGTTTGATTCTTAATGGAGTAAAAATAACAATATGGAGAAACAAGATGAAAATGACAAATGAACTAAGCTCGAGTGGTAAACAGGAAATCTAGGGTCGAATAAAAATGCGAGTGCAAAGGGTTAACAATTACCGGGTTGATTCTAGCAACTCATCATCGTGTAATTAGCCCCCGTCGGGATCGGCACAGCAATTACACCGAGATGGACTCTTATCTGCGAACTATGACACCGATGTCTCTATCGTCCGAGCACCCGGCCACTTCATTATTCATCGCAAAACAGTTTGACGCGCCGCGTTGAGGATGTTTACATGAGTATTAACAGGGAGAGATAGCGCGAGGCGGATGCACGGACAGCCTCGAAACACAGGGTTGCTAGAGGCGCAAAATAACACGCTGAATCTCGATTAGCATGCGCTGCTCCGCACAGATTAACGCCACTGGATTTTTGAACCTCGAATTCGAGCCCGTCTCTCAATCCCTGTACAACGGCACTTAATCACACTAATTAGAGCGACCGGCTGATACTTTCATTGACGCGCATCCACGTGCTCACCCTCCGATAATTCTGAACCGCTTTACGGAAAAGCCCGCATACGAATGCTGCGATGCGTTTATTCGACGCGCTTAATAATTGGAATAATCGCATGACGTGTTTCTAAAACAGAATTGTTCTCTCTGTTTCAGGTAGAAGACGACCCCTCTGACATGAACAAGGTAGGTGTGCCAACATTATCATGATATTTTTCGTAGAAAAAACTTTCACCTACGATGAGTCACCATAGCGTTCTCTACCCTTACGACAGTATTTAGAATTGTGTGGCTGGGGAATTGGGGTGGCCATGAAGAGTCCGTTAAATCATCTGCAATCTAAATGATAATGCGAAAGGGGCTACCATTGCTTTGCCCATTCAATATGTTGGCAAAAAAGAAAATTGGGGAAAGAAATCATTGTGTAGACAGCGAGTGAGCGGGTGTGTACGGGCTATCCAGAGCCACCCTATTTTCGGTTCTCTTTTCGGATTTATCCGTCGCGTGTGCCAATGTCTTCTGATTTCAACGAGCAAATCCTGCATCCAATTTCGACGGGCGGCTAGAGATGGACCACCGGCGGAACGTTCTCTCGTTCTCTCCCGCGGGCCTTCCTCCTCTCTTTCCCAGAGTGATTGGGGATTTGTGCCAGAGTTCAAACAAATCTTGTCCATCGTTAACTGCCAAACGAATCTCTGGACTTCGACGGCGTGGGATTGTCTGCGTCGTCTGACCTCCGCGACCCAGCAAACCGAGAAAGAGTCGGTACTTGGCGGTTGTAACAAAGTGGGTGATACGTTCTCGCCAAAAAGATTTCCCGTTCTATCACCTATTCAGACGTTAAGTGTCAGTTTCAACCTTGGTATTGCAATCCTACTATGCATTTATATGACAGTTGATTGGTGCTTGCGGTAAATCATCGAAAAAGGATCGTTTTTAATGTAAAAGAGCTTGTGCTGCTGATTATCTCAGCTTGGTAGAACATTCGCAAAGTTTCAGGGATAAGTTTTCTTACCAGGGTCGAATAAGCAATGTCAGAAGATCGAGTTCTCTTGCGGGGAAGATAAAAATGCGATCCTGAATGGCGACCTTCAGCTAAGTTAGAAAGGGGTTTCTTTTCTTGGCCGTGGTAATGGAGTAGGTCACATTTTGCTCGGAGAAAAATTTCTCCCTCTTCTGCTTTATAAAGGCGGGCGGGCGTATTAAACTTTCCCACTTATTGCAAGCGTCCTTTATTGGAGATGGTATCGAGACCCGGGCTAACATGACCGGGATTACGTGTTTGCACTATTATCCTCGACTCGTTTATAATTTTACGGGAGCCTTTCTCGGCTGCAAGTTGGAAAGTTCATTTGAAACTTGCCGCTCCTGGTGTATTGTTTCACCTGATAATTCTTTGCGCAATTTCCCCTGGCATAATTAATGAAATCCCTTTATATTCTATTGTCCAAGACATTGGTAACCGCGAGCATATTTGCGTTTGCACATGAATTTTCGCCCTTGTTAAAATACAAGTAGCAATAGTCAACACTATTCGTTGCTCATGCTTTACGAGTCAGATGGTGCTGAGAGAAGAAGAGTCGAAAAAGGGAAGAGAGTTCTGTAATTCTAGGAGGGAGACGCTCACGTACGTTTCGCTACTAGTAATCAGGACTTGTCGCTCCTTTTAAGTTGAATCAGGATAATTAAAGATAACGAGGGAAGGAAAGAGGGGTAGATGGCCTGGAGTCTCAGTCTCGTTGGTGGAATGTCTTTATCTCGGTTTACTCAGGACTAACGGCAGCCAACAGAAGTCGGAATCATTCCCCTCGAGGACATTTGATTCGAACTTCGCCAGGCGTAATCAGGTGGCCAAGCTGCTTGTTTTCTTTATCCGCTCAGATCCACAGGATACAAATGTATACGATTGTGTGCAATTTAAGCAAAGACTTGGTACCTTGGCCCTTGTTTGCCTAATGATAAAACCTCCTGGCGCGTCATTCAATTTTCTTTTTTCTCGTCACCCTCTCGGGACGCGTGTTAAATTTCTTAAACATCATTTCGGTGAGCCGACGGCCATTCATCAAGCACGAAGGACGCGCAGCGTTATTGGAGGACTTTCGGTCGACGAGAAAACACGAAGTTTTGATGGTTACGGCGGGGTAAGCCTCTCAGTCGTAAAAATAAGTGCAGTGCGCAGAGGTTTAACAGTGTCTTAAGCAGCGGGCAGGCTCGACTTAAAATTCCTTGGAAGTACCGCAAATTGCTGCCATTCGCCGGGAAATTCGGGCCAAAAAAAGCGGCTAACTCCCGCGGGATATCACGTCGTTCTACTCCTCTCTATCTCCTGTTTTACGAGGTGAACACACCTCCGGTTGCATGGCATGGCACGCGACTTTAGGGTCCGTAGGATTATGCGGAACAATCTCCGGTCGAGCAAGTACACCTTGCAGTACTTTTCCTGCAGGTGTAAAGCCGCAGTCTTTTCGTTATAATTAAGTTAGTCCCGTTTATCGCCTCGTCAAACACGGTGCCACTGATCTCATATCAAATTTTATTTTCAAACCGCCGCCGGCCGGCGACGCTAGGTAGCCAAATGCATTGGCACTCGATTAAAATAAATCGAACACCACCGCGGCATTTAATCGGGCAAATAAAATCGGGCGCGACGAGCAAATTTATAAACGGCCAGCCTTATGGAAAATGTATGTGAGCGAGCACCACCCCGCCGATACCGAAACGCAACGCCCGCTGGATTCCCGCCATTTTCACGTTCAATTAACTAAATAAACATCGATCAACATTTATTCCCATCTATTATCCCTGGGTTATATCGGGCGCTAAAAGCTCGCCTGATAGATTGCTGCGAGAAAAAGCAGTCGCTTCCGCCGTTTCCACCCTGCTTGATTCCATGGTCGCTTCGTAGTTGGTAAAAATTTCATATCACTCAATACACTTTAATACTCAAGCTCATTTTGAAATGATGCCTCCGCCACGGGTCAGAGGATATCAGGATCATTTGTGGTGGGCGAACTTTCGTCGTTATGAAGGATTGCAAGCGAAGGTATAGATACTAGAGATATAGGAGGGCAAACAAATTGAACTGTGTGGCTTTCGGTAGCGATCGGTTCGGTGGCGGGTTGTCCGTAAGGGCGGAAACGTGGCCGCGAGGAAGTAACTAAAAGAGCTAGATGCAAGAGAGGAGAGTTGGAAGCGAATGGGTGGGAGGAGTGCGAGGAAAGAAAGTAGCCGACTGGTGAGTCGCGATCGAAGGTAAAGAGAGAGATATATGTGGATCTGCAGGTGTGTGGAAGTTCTCTCGTAGGTGGATTCGCGGTCGGGATATCTGCGGCTGGGATATTCCTGAAATAAGGAAGCCCCGAGGAGGAAGGGAATTGGGCAGTGACGCGTAAAGGCCTGGAAGGTACCATTAAAGTTACACGTACGCCTTTGCCCCGCCGCGTGCTCCTCGCATCTTCGGCAAAGCATCTTCTCCCTCGCTCGCTCCAGCGTCCCTCGCTGATATCCATATGCAGTAGCCCGAGGAAATAAGCTCGCTCGTAAATAAGAAAAGTTCTTGTGAGTACCGTCGGCTTGGAGCATCTTTCGCGTGGGGGGCTCATCCTCCTCGCCTGCTCGAGCCACCTTTCTCATTTCTTTGCTGCTGCTCTTCCTCCTTTCGACGACGAACGAACCTATACTCTGCCTCCTGCTCTGTGCAAGAGGTAGGTAGAGGTCCCTACTCGCTTGCGTCGCGAGGACGCGTGGCTTCCAAGATATCGAGTGATTTGTTGCGATTCGCCCCCTTTTTCGTCCGGGATGCCTCTTCCGGCTGGAAGGCCTCGACTTCGAAGGCATGAATACGCGCGCGGTAGATACACGATAATTCGACTTCGCGGTACTTTAACGCCGTAATGGGCCGTGGCTTCTGACTGGGGGCAGACCTAACCGAGACTTCCCTATTACCCTCCCCCCCCGACCACCCCCTACCCACCGCCCCGCGTCCACCGGCGACCCGAAGATATATAGCTCGATAAATATTTGTTATTGCGCTTTGATGAATTAAAGGAGACGCCGTTAGTGCTGGTAATGGCAGCGGGAATGGTGGATTAACATGGGGATGATGCTTGCGACGAAGTGGACGAGTCGGCTTTTGCAATGGAATGCCTTGCGGCACCACGCCGCTCGTGCGCTCGGTTAATCTCCTATCGATGGACTGTGCAAACTTTCCCGAATGCCCGAGAGGCCCCTGGCTATCCTATCCTCTCTCGTCCTGGCACCGTCCTTCACCGGCATCCATCCCTCTTCCACTCCGCGTTCCTCTGCCGACTCAACTGGCCGAATATTTATACATTTTTAACGCCAGGCAATCGGCCGAGCCCGGCAAGAGGGGTCATAAAGGCGTGAGTAAAGCCGGCTAATAAAATCCAGGGAGTATAACGACCGCTTAATTTCATTCGTTTCGACGCGTCGTTTCAGCCTCGGCCGTGAAATATGCCACTGCCATAACTGGGGGTGGAGGAGGAAGCCGTTGACGTACATTAGCTTGCGCTGCAAGTTCACACTTATCATAGAACTGGTGATGCTTTATCCACTTTTGTCTGTCTGCCTCTTGCCTTGATTGGAGCGTCCGCTATACATACACCTATGTATAATGCGAAGCGAGCTTTGGTCGTGACTGTGCGAGCGTGTGAAATTTAAGTAGAGCATCCCGTGAGTAGTCGGGCATGTTATGGGTTTGTGCGGATTGATTTACGCGCCGCAGTATTTCAACGACGCCGCAGGTGGTGTGGGGATGAAACGCCTCGGCTGCGCCGGTAATTTTGAAAAAGCTTATTCGCGTTCCCGGGACGCTTTCCGGGGATGGCGCTTTGATAACGTTTCCACCCTGGTGTCCACGCCGGACTTTTTGCGCCAGAAGATTTATGGCACGCCCCGGCAAAAGTGGGTGAACGATAATGAGATACAAGCGGGACCCGGCGAAACAGTTGGAACAAAGATGGTGCCAGTGCAGAGGCGAGTCGAGCTGCTGCGAGCAAGCATCGCGTAAATGATCATCGTGTCCCGTCTACAGGCATGCCTGTTTTTTGGTGGAGACCCGTGGAAGCAAAGCTCACTCGGCTGCACTCCTCATATTTCCAACTCTCGTTCCGCTGCACTAATTGCATACTCGAATCTTTCAGAGGAAATTTCTAATAACAATCACACCGTTTTTTCCAATTCTTCTCGATGGAAATAATCGGATGCACTTCAGTTGAGAGGGGGACACAGGGCGTGCTTCAGTTCCAGCTAGGCGGAGTACTTTCCTAATGAAATGCTACGGACGCGTTGCGTCCTTAAGGAATACTTCTCGAGTTGAAGATCGTATTCTCTGTCTCTTTCTCTCGCGCTTTTCTCTGTCTTGGCCGACAGTGAGGCTAGGGAAAAAAGGGAAGTTGGCAGGGAGAATGCGTTCTATGCTTCTCATTCCGAGGAATCTCGTGAATGATCGCCGAAGATTTACTGGAAGCAGCGTCCGGTATCTCTCAAATCTAGGGAGAAACTTATGGTGCTACCAAGCTCGTTGTCTCTCATGTGAAAAATCGGCAGCCGATTCTACCAATGGAAACTTGCGTGGGATCCAAGAGATTTCAGCGGGGAGAAAAAGTCTCGCTGCTGGAAATACGAAGGCATCGTCGATGGACTGCCACCACCGAGGCATTTGTTCCGAGTCCCATCCTCGGTGAATCTTATCCTTGTTTTGGAAGTGTTTCAACTTTATCTTGGAAGGCTTTATGTACCAGGGACCTACGCCAAAGGCTGTTCTGGTCAGAAAGAACAATTTATTCGCTCGGCTATTTCTTAGGATCTACTAAAATTAGCGAAGAAGGCCTGAAACGTTGCTGCCTAATCAAAGGATCGTAAATCAGATGACTGGTTTCAGGAGCGCGTCCATCGCCAGAAATAAATTATTGCCGAGATAGATGGGTGGCCCTGATGAGATAATCAGGAAGGATCGCGCAATAATTCATGGCGGGAACACCCTCGCCCGGGACAAACTTCAACTGGAGATGCTAACTCCGCGAAAGAGTTCGCGATACGAGCCCCTTTATCTAGGGCAGAACTTCTCGCGCATCAAGAGGAATAGAGAAAGGAGGCACAGATGAAAGAAGAGAGAGAATAGAATGAAACGGAAGAAGTCCCGATCAGCTGTGTCAGGAATTGCGGTACGGGATATCTTGGTAGGAAAAAAGGACGCGGAGGCAGCGGAAGCGCGAACTGTTCGCCGAGATCGAGGGTGATCTTGGCAGAGTTTCGGTACAACACTATGCCGTTGCTGGGAGGAGTAAGAGGAAGAGAGCGCGGTTCTTTGCGATAAAGTAAAACCGAGCGGGAAAGTGCGAAACGGTCAGGAGCACGCGTGCGAGAGGGAGTAAGATAGGGGCAGCGGAGGGCGACTCGGAGGGTCTCTGGATATATAAAATAATCCCCAGAAATGGAGGGAATAAATCACTCGAGCCGTGAGAGGCCTTCCTGATCAGATAGGTACTGGAAACGGGATGAAAACGTTCTGTCTCCCTTGGATCGCAAGAAACTTTGCTCTGACCGTTCGCCACCCTTTGCACACGTATAGCGCCCACCCTTGGATTTCGAGCTACCATCGGCAGGGGCGGTGGCGGCTTCGCGATCCGACTCTCTCTCTGCCGCCCTTTGTACTTGTACCCATCGGCAGCACTCCATTATTCGACCACGTCAATTACAGCCTCTGCTCCTAACGACTGAAGAATCCGACGTGCCACGGGACACGGGCCCTTACGTTCCCTACTGGCGTGCCGTGCCGGACAGTCGAGTGTGCTCGATGAGACTGCGGGACTTCGCGAATTGATAGGTGGAAGGGTTCATTTGGATCCGTAAACTCGATAACGACCTTCCCTTACCCAACCCACCGAATCTGTATGTTTCTCAGCAGGAGGAAAAGAGAGAGAAAACGAGAGAGTTGAGAGTTGTCGTTGTTCATTTGATTTTACCTATTTGTTCTTGAGTCGATTCGACCGTTCCTCGTTTCATTTTCTCCCTAGCAAATATTTATTCCGATAAACTCCTGAGCTTCTTATACACGCGTTCGATCTCTCATGTATTTCTATTACCTAATGCATTCTTACGCTCTTTTTGCTCCTGGCCCTTGTCCGATCGTTCCGCTTAACGGTAAATCGAGTTATTTAGTCCATCGCTGAATAGGTACTGATTGGAATTCGGTAGATTGCCGCGAGTATCCTCTCTCTTCGGTATGTGCCCTGCTAGAGTGCAGTGAGAGTCGATGGGGTGGCTTCATAAAATATTCGACGAAAACAACGAGGATCTTTTGGCTTCACTCAGCACGGAAAAGGTATAGCAGGGATGAGAGTAGATGGGAGGAGTTTCGGTTCGACGTAACATCGAGTAATGTTATTAACCAGATCCTCACAGTTACGAGTGATCGTAAAGTATAACGATATTTCGATAGTCGGGCGCACGAAATGAAAATAATCCGGCGGGTTGCTGCTGGCTTAATCAGAAGGGAAGAATAACGAGCTGTCGTAGCCGGCGCGACGTCAGCGACGATGCAAAGATTTTCCTTCGAATCCCTTGATATATGCCAGCAAGAGTTATGAAGGCGCGAGAACCCGTCCGGGCCATCCCTTCCCCCGGTAGGGAGGGGTCGGGGGTAAGATAATTTCAGCGTTTTTCATTTCGACGCTCACGCGCGATTTGTTTAATCTCGGCGCCTAATGAAGCCGATCGCGAGCGGCGGAGCCCTGGCGCATCGATCCATTCTAATCCGAGGGAAATTACGTCCCTCGATTTTACTTCGTCGAATTAAGTTCCCACCACGCCCTTTTCCGCCCTCGATCTGATGCTGCTGGTGCTCTGTTGCTCTCGCACGCTCGCCGCGTCTATCTCCCATCTTTATCTTCTTCGAAAGCCCTCTCTGCTCTCTACTTCTCCTTTGCTCGTCCGGGACCAGTCGGCTTACAGCCTTTTCCCTTCGGCGCTGTTTCGACCTACTTACATTCTTCTTGAGAGGTGGCGCGCCAGCCGGAAGACAGGTTCGATCAATTTTTCAAAAGGAATCGTCTCCTTCTTGATCGGGGCCAGGGAGTGCTAGGTGTGGACGATTCTAAAAATAATTGATTAAGAGCTACGCCAGCCCTTGCCGATAGGGAGGGCTACCTTCATTACTTTTTTCTTCCACCACACTCCCACTACCCTGCTTTTTATCTCGGCTCTTCGCGCGCTAGTCCTTTTTCAACCCTCCGCTTTTTGCCTGTTGCGGCGTGTCGGTCCCCTTTTCAGTTCCCTTACGTGGCCACGCATGATACGCATTCGGGATACGTAACATCCGTGAAGAAAACCGAGGGAACACACGAATCCACTTTTGTAGGCGCACCTTTAATTTCGATCCTTTTAAACTGCCTTTCCATTCCCATTGCGCACGGCTTTTTTCAAAGGATAATTAATACCACTAATGGGACTTATAATATTAAACCTTTGCACACGAAGTTATACTACACGACAACAGGAAAATGTAAAAAAGTTGAGCAGAGCTTTGTGACTTCGCGAAGAGATCCTGGCTGGCGGACAAGGAAGTAGTAAAATATTTACACGACCTTGCTTTGCCATAGAACTTCATCCCTTTTACGCCTGTCTCTCTGCATGCTCCCTTACCCCCTTACTCCCTCCCCCTCTTTTTCTCTTGAGTTTGCGAGCCGTCGGCAGAGCTGATTGATGTGTCGAGAGTCCTCGTAAAAAAGGCGAGCTGCGTGCGAAGTGAACCGACGGCTACGTACGCGCGGGTGCTGTCGTCTTTTCGCCCCGGGTCGTTAAGTAGAAATTTGCCGAAGTGACGTCGTCGTCGTCGTCGCCGTCGACGGAGCCGTGACATCTCCAGGGTACGGAAAAAGGTAGCGGTGTCGCTCGGCGACCCATTATGGCACAGCAAGCTGGCGGAATATGCTACTCCATATGTCGCTACCAATATCGGCCGGTCATCGATCATTTCATCCTTCTACCCCAAGTACCACCCATCAAGGGACAGATGAGCCGATTTAGAACACCCCGCGTAGAATCGCGGTGCGCATCCTCTCGCGATCACCGAAACACCCTTGCCCTTTGTTTTTTAATAATTCCATAAGTCAGGATAAGTATAAATTATGGGCGAACAGGCGTCTGAGCATCAGCCGAAGAAAAAGATCTTTTTGGTACCACCCAGAAATTGTGCGAGACATGATTGGAAGGGGGTTGGGAGTAAAAGTCTCCCATAAGAACGACATACGCGTGAGTTCGAGTTATAGAGGGACTAGGCGGTTCTTAAACAACGGTATCCCGATCGTATACCAGAGTCTTTGAACACATGGGTGCGTGCTGTTTTGCACCACGTTCAGATTACCTCGAGCTTTTATATATGATCGTTTGTAGTTACTGGTACTATAAAAAGGGGACAAACACATGTACCTCAGACGTAATTCCTGTTTATCGGAAAGGCTCTTCGCTAAAGTACATTTAAGTTTGAACTGGACTTTTGGTACTCTACGTTGGATTTCTCCGTTATTGTCGTTATTAATTTCTTGTTTACTGCCAGAGGCAGAATTCTTCAGTGTATTCTTCAGCACGATCGTGGAACGGAGGCTGAGCGTATCTGGCGCGCAGGATAATCGTGTTTACTTAGTAACGGTGGTGTCGAAGGTCCTTGCGCGCTCGGAATGCTGATAGGCCGGAGTCGCTTAGCCGCCAGCATGCATGCGTGCGTTCGGGCACGCACGTCTGATTTATGCGTCGTCTCGGCAAATTTATGGGATCGCTGGGAACGAAGTTATGAGGGGCCGGTGGTACCACCGCAGCGAGAAAGCGCTGGAGGGGAGCGAGGAGAGCGCGAGGAAAAGTCAAAAAGTCATCCTGAAGCCCCGGAGGTCATGCCCAATGTTACTTGTTAGTATGCACCACCTCGTTCGCCGCATTTCCATTAACTCCGACCGAACGGGATACACCTACGAAACACACTGGTAAATGTATTACTCTCTTCTACTGCTTACCTTTTTTCTCTGCCTTCTATGCTCGCATCCTATACTTTCACAGATCTCTTTTCTCTACTCACTAACGAACCCTCACCGGGTGGTTTTCCTATCGAAATTAATTGCGGATCGTCGGCGGCTCTTGTTTGCGCTCCAATTTGCCGGCGCCGAGATGAGCCAGTACTTTCTGCGCATTGGATCAGTCTTGTAATTCGAAGTTTATCGATGGCAGCGCCAGGCCGCGAAGGAAGGGGAAGAAATTTATGGCTTTTGGATAAAGTTATAAGGTCGAGGGAGGGTAAGAGTCCTAGATCATAACGTAGGAATCCTCTCTCGAATATCCACCCTGCTTCTACGGGATAAGGAAACGACTGAGTCCCTTTCGTCTTCTCCTCCTAACATCGTGTCATTGCGTCCTAGTATACGTGCACTCACGCGTATATGGACTTCCATTTACCCATACCCCGGTGCGTGCGAAAATTCAGGCTGTGGAACAAGAAGGAGGAAAAGAGCGAGAGAGAGAGAGAGAGAGAGAGAGAGAGAGAGAGAGAGAGAGAGAAGGAGAGGTGGTAGGGGGAGAGTTCAAGGGTCCCAAGCCAAATGGAAAAAATCCATTACGTGGTTTTCATTCGACCCCTTCACGCTATACCCACGAAATGCCGCTTTTTAATTATATTTCCGGCTGTTCGCGCGACACCACGCACCCCAAGGGAATGTTCGCTCGATCCTTCGATATGAATACCCGTTTTCGCGGTTTAGCATTTTTCAGCCTGACCTTTCGATATTAATACGTAACCTGCCGATATTGATTGACATACCTGACTCCATGCACGAATGACATAGAGCGCGCAAATGTCCAACTTACTGTAACTATTTTTATAATAAATTATGAATTATTGTGCTCGATGTTCGGATAATAAAATCTCGTATTCTAAGACTAGAAAGCTTTAGAAATTGAAATTTAATATGAAGGTATTCCCGAATCCACAAGTGTACATTCGCAATTCCTGTGTGTGCCAAGTAGCACGAGTCAATGCCTGCGCCGACAGATCACTGAAATACCATTATACCCGGTGGAGTCTTATTATCTAATTAGACCATCAACGTAATCCGTGAACGGTACCTTGATCTCGAGGACTCCTCTCCACGGTATTGCGTCGTGTGAAACGTCTACTTTGAAGTCCGAAGTTGGCCGGGTGGGTTCGCGGGCGGAAAGGGTAACTCGCGATAAACAGCTTTCGGCATTTTTGTCGCGGCGGAAGGGAGAAGAGCGAAGAGAGAGAGAGCGGAGCAGAGGGTCGAGTTGGCTCAACGAGGCGGAAGGAATACGAGAGCCCCCGCGCTGAAAACAACAATGAGACGGCCATTATGGGCGCAGAGGAGCGTTCTCCAAGAAATCATGGCACTGGAGTGGCTCGATGAATTTGTTTTCCCGCGACCCCTCTTTCGCTCTCTCCTTCCCTCTGTCTCGGGTACTCTGACGACGACGGCGACGTGCTCTACAGTCCTCTCGATTACCTCCGAATTACCCCCTGAAGCCAAAAGTCCTTCTACTCCGGCAATTCTTCTCCTCTCTCTTTCTCTCACTGTCTCCCTCGAAGGTGGAGGCGGAGGCAAAAGCTAGAATTTCACGATATTTAAACTCCCACAAGTGCTCCTCGCGCTATAACTACCTACAGCTCGCCAGGTCGTAGAAGAAATCGGCAAACTGCTGGGAGCACGAAAATGCATCTCTATGTCGTGATTCACGTTGGAGATGATAGCTCTTTCTCTCTCTGTGAGAGAGTGGTTACTGTCTCTCTCCGTCTCTCGCTCTCTCTCTCTCTCTCTCTCTGCAATGCCCTCGTGAAATTAGTTTCACCAGGACCAGAGTGCCAGTTGCATCAGAGGGATTTTAATAAAGAGGTAGCTACCGATGAAAGGGGATGCATGATGGGTGCATTGCTCGATACGTAATATCCGAGAGTTTCAATGGGGACACGCGCGGTCGGGAGAGCAGCATGGGGCCTTTTACTATGATCAAACATTTTTGTAATTACCCCCTTGCCGTGATTGATTCAATAAAGTGTCACCTTGCGTCCATTTCAGGCCGCCCGTGCATAATTGGATGGATGGTTATCGTACGCGTGGCCCTTTATTGCGCACGTCGATGCTTGTGTGCCGTTTTCGAAAGAATGTAATTGAATATTAATGAAATAACTTGGAAATGCCAGGGCGGCTGCGTTTCAATGAAATCTCGAGGTCGTTCGATAAAATCAATCAGCGATGTATTGTCGCAAGCTCTCCCTTTGTCAAGGGACGCTGAGCTTGACGAATATTCTAACGGGAGGTTGGCGCGCGGTCCTGCTAGGTTCCGTTTCGCCAGATTCGCAGGATGTTCGATCGAAACAACAAGTGCCTCTCTTTTTCCCAGTTCCTCCATCCCGTTGTCCCTGCTGTCGTCCCTTTGCAGACCTTTTGAGCAGGCTTTCCTAAGAAGTTTTGGCAATTTGTAAGCCAGCGTCGTCCAAGGAGATTGGGGATACACGCACGTGCTATATGTGCCTTGCCTTGCCTTGCATGCTCCCCTGTTGCCCGTTGTCTCTCCCTTCCATCCTTCCTTCCGCTCTCGCTCACCCTCGCCTCCTTCTTTCAGACCTTTCCTCCTATCCCGCACGCGAATAATGCATATATGCATGGCACATAATATACATACATATATGCATAAGTAGGTGGAACGGCCTAACGGCTAGAGAAGGAAGTGACTTTGACGAGGAAGAATCCACTACTTTAAAAGTGACTAGCGGGTCACACATTCGCTTTCTCGGTCTCTTCACTTTTCTTTCAATAATCAAATAAACGTCAACACTTTTAAAATTGGTCGTGGGTCCCCTTGTCACTAAAAATAAACTCAGTCAACTACACGAGTTTGTTTGAAGGAAATTGACGATTGAAGAACGCGGGCGTTTTTACAGAAATGCTTTTTTGGATTAGTTTTCAGAGAGAATTGCCGGGCTTTATAACGCACTATTCTACAGGCACAAGTTTTGAACGAAGTAAAGAAAGGAATATCGACAATCCTATGTCTCGAAAAGTCTGCCGAAATTTATTGTTGCCTGGAGGTGCGGGGTCTACCTTCTGCTCGGCAGACTGACCGGGAGAAAACAATTTACGATTGGTTCCGCTAGGATTGTCAAAGGGTATCCGCACGAATCACATGTCGATGCGCTTTACCGTGGCCCCGCGGGCAGATAAGCGAAAAACAAATAAAGTAGAATGCGAACGCGTTCGGATATTGGTGACCTTCCCCGATTGCGGAGCCACCCGTTTTACCGGGGTGGCCTGCCGGCTCTCTTCCGTGCAATCGGCTCTCGTCCCCTCTGTTATGCGCTTTCGATAACGCCCCGTTCTCTCCGGATCAACGCATGACGGATATTTATTATATTTTTGCCGCCGGCTAATAAACGCTTATAAAAGCCGATAAAATAATCCCGAGGAAAAATTGTTCTCTCTGTCGAGCTTCTGTGTACTGTAATCATCAGTCAGTTTGTTGCAAGGCGTGTTAAGCAGCTGTAGAAGGCTGGCTTTAGAAGAAAAAGTAAATCATTCAGCGAGTTAACACTATTCGTGAATGAAGTTAGCAGGACGGCTGTTCTGCATCTGGTGACGAAAGGAACCGGATGACTGCGTCTATAATGTCGGTAGGGTGAATCAGCTCGGAATGCTCTTATTGGCGCCGCCGCCGCCGCCGCCGCATCTTTTTACCACCGGCTGCGGTGCCTAGCGTATTCCTTAATGGAATCACTCGACTCATTGAAGCACAACTTTCCACGAGTATTTGTTCTCGGGCGTCATTACGCACGCATACATATCAGGAAACAAAGTGGCCCACCCGAATACCATTAACCTTTCTAATAATACGTATCCCCAAGGAAAAGCAGCCACATGCCACACACACACATATATAGAATTCCGAAGTATAGCGGGAAATCTCATTTCACGGGATGTGCAATGAAATTAGTCAGTCTCCATCGGTGCTTTCATTGCGAATTCAATTCCTCTTTCGGTAATGCACCGATATGGAATGACGTCCAGCGAGCCGGGATCGTATCATACTCCATTATCATAACATAAACCTGGTCCTAGTGAGCACCGGAGAAAGGAAGATACTGAACGAGCGAGGAAGGAAAGTGTATCAGGCGAGCGAGATTGCAGCTCGCTATGTTGAGCGGCGAAGTTTTCAGTGAATTCAGGGGGCTATTTGGGGGATGCCGCGCACTACCATTTCTTTCACTCGAATCGCCCGGGAATCCGCCGGAGCGGGAATCAGATCTTGGACAACTACTTGTGAATGAGATTATGAGAGCGTGAGATGCCGGCTGGCAGCTGGCGCACACATACGGAGATTGCGAGAGAGAAAGAGAGGAAGAAGGAGAAGATGTGAGAGAGTGAACAGGGCAGCAGCGGGAAGATACGAGGACTCCTCGAGAGGACAAGAATGTCACGTGGCGGGCATTCTGTTTGTCGGGCCGTGCATTTTGCCATCAACTTTACTCATAAAGCGTCCACCATGCCCACGAAGTTCGACCGACAGCGGTGGCAGCCTCGCTTCCGCACCCTCTCGCCCGACCAAGTCTTCCTTAACTTCCAGCCTCATTCCCCTCGGCTTTCTTTCTCCCTTGGCCTTTGCCTCCTCCTGGACATCCTGTCCCTCCCACTCGCTACGAATTCTCAGCAGCACATAGCGCTCTGGCATAGTGTTGGCAGCGCATCGCCTGCCGCCCTTCACCATCCACCCTTCGACCTCGCCTAGATTGAATCGGTCCTGCCGGAGGCGAAAAACGTGAATCGCATACTCGATAGAAGAAGCGAGGAGCGCATCGCGCATCTCTACTAGCTTACACTCTTTTCTCTGTCTTCGAAGATGAGTCCGCCACCTTCGTACATTTCTTGCTTCGAATTTCGACATGTCTTACGTATCAATACGTGTCGCTTTTGTCGCTCGAATCATTCTCTAACATTACCACCTTCGAAGAACAATCCACCCGTAGACACATAGCGGAAATCCACCCTTCTCTCCATCCAGACAATGTCTGAAGAGTCTCAAGGTTTGGAAGTTGGTGGATAAAGGAGGGTAAAGAGTGAGTTCCCCGAAAGCACCAACCGAATAACTACGATAAGAATGCGCTTATGGGGTGGTTAATGGCCGGGTTAATTTATATCGTGGCGCAAAGTGGTTCTCTGACAGGAAGTGAATGTCCAGGCTCGTTATCGTGGCAGGACGTCTATTCTGCCGAGGAGCATGGGGGCGGACCATCATGGTGGAGGACACTACCGAGAGACTCCGTATACAATAGTCTATCAGTGAAGAGCCCTGCCAAATCAGGGTTGCCAGCCAGATTTGGTATGGGAGTATGTGCTTGCCTGTTCTCTCTCTCTCTCTCTCTCTCTCTCTCTCTCTCTCTCTCTCTCTCTCTCTCTCTCTCTCTAATATGGAACGGGTTCTGCGTGAGTCAGAGTACATATTTCGTCGGGTTATTGCACACGGCTTATTTCTGGTGGAGTGTGTACGAGCGCGGAGCTCGACAGCTTGAGGAACGCGATATTAGCCCGCCCCAAAAAATATGACGGTTATTTCCGCTTTTTCTAAAGCCCGGGGAAGAGTGCTGGATTAGCCTGCAGTCTGCACTGCGAACTTATATTCTTATTTATGATAGGCTACGACAGCCGGCGATGTTCTGGTGATCACCCTTTGGGAATGGGAAAATTGTCTGTGTATTTACATCTTTCCGAGTGTATCAGAATAGGAATATCATGAAATATTCAGTATAGCGAAATATTAAAGGAGCGAAGGAAACCGGACAATGGGAAGATATGAAAATAAAGCAGGATTACGAATGATTTTAGCGAGTCACTTTTCGGGATTCGCGAGAATATCGCGTAGTCATCCATGGTTCGAGAGGTTCAGTTGAACTAAGAGAATGATCGCTAACTCGGAATATCAATCACGAGCTTACTTATCGTGAAGAATGAATTACGATGAATAATGAAGGACTGAAAAACAAGGGGGAATGGGGATGGCCTCTATACAAAACTCTAGTGACTTTCACACTCCGAAAGCCGTATTGTATAGGGGAGAGAAGCGGGGAATACATAATCACGAGGCACCGGCGTGGTCACGTGATCACGTGGCGTCAGGCGAATCACGGTTTTTCGCTACTCACGGTGCGACGATTAATTTTGTGTTGGTCGGGAATGATTCTCCTTCGCACAAGGAAGTGGGTATCCGGTATCCGGTCGCTAGCGTGCAGCAGCGCCGTACGCTCGCCCGTCTGCACAAGTAGTTCTGAATGAACCAGGCTTATCGTGAATGAGCGGGGACGTTCACGTGCCTTTTTTCGCCTCGGCCGGCTTTTTTGTTCGCTCGGAGAACTCTTGTGTCGAGTTGCCCGAACAAGCCCGCCAATAATCGTTACCATGCTCATCGCTTAAGTTTCAGCAGGAATTTTCCATAAGGAAATTCTCTCGAACAGTATTTGAATAAAGCAAAGTAATGAAAGAAAATGTCAATTGTCCTTCACGCTTGATAAAGGAGTTATAATGGCAGGCGTACATACGTACATATAATAGTTATCATTAGCCACATCAACGGTATGAATGGCTCATCCGCGATGACTTCGTATCTAGGTGATCACGAGGCCGTACGCAGTTACGCACGTGCATTT